>NKDA01000001.1:4200000-4595000 GCA_002872375.1 Eulimnadia texana
GCAGGTGTGTAGGTGTGTAAGAACTTAGGAGACTCAAAAACAGACTTAAGTAACATTACTTACAAAGTAAGACTGTAAGTAAGTAAGTAAGAAGTAAAGACCTACAGTACACACTGTTATCAAAGACTGTGTGTGTAAGTGTGTAAGCGTGTGTGTAACTGGGTGTGTAAGAACTTGGAGATTCAAAAAGAAACTTAGGTAACATTACTTATGAAGCATACACACTGTTATCAAGGACTGTATGTGTAGTCGTGTGTGTGAGTGTGTAAGCGTGTGTGTAACTGGGTGTGTAAGAGTTTGGGGTGGATGAGCATAATGGATAGCAAATGGCGCTGGCTGAACTTATAATAAGTGTATAATTGAATTTTCGACTGTGCAGCAGTTGGGCCAGTGCGTGTTGCTGCTCATTGGAGTACAACATACTACTACCTCACATAGCAAGGGGGGTCGATAACACACTGATAACACGTTGATAACACAGTGATAACACACAACCCAACTGTTTGGATGTACTAGACGGTACCTGTTATCAACGGGTCGGTGGTTAGGTATGGATAGTTCCGGAGATTATCAAAGTGTTATCAGGTGTTATCAGATTATCAGGAGGGAGTAGCGGACCCCCATCCACGTGGGATGCTCTACTTTTGATTGGATTAAGTCGAAGGATCTATGTCGCAGGACTCGGACCTTTTCCCTTGAGGAAACCGAAAAGGCGAACGAAGAGAGGGGAAAAAAGGGAAAAGTGAATAAATAATAAGAAGAAAGAGGAAAGATGATAATCAGATGATAAGAGGTGATAAATTGATAACAAGAGATAAGCTTTATGATCCCGATAGAAAAGTCATACGGTTAAGTACCGAATGACTAGGTAGCTGAATCACTAGCTGAACTCCCTTTAATCACTCAAAGTGAACCCTCTGAATAAGAGGTTGAATACTGCATGACTCAAGTTCTTTCAAAATTCGAGCGTTCGAATCGTGTGAAAGTAGGCCAATTTCACACTTTCGTCTAGCTGAAACCATGAAAGTCATGCATCATTCAGAGGGTCATTCAGACGTATGACTAGCGCATCATTTTTCTATCCGGATAGTAGTAGCAGTAGTAGTAGCATTAATAGTAGTGATAGTAGTAGTAGTAGTAGTAGAAGTAGCAGTAGTAGTACCAGTACTACCAGTAGTACTAGTAGTAGTACCTTTAGTAGTAGTAGTAGTAGTAGTAGCAGTACTAGCATTGGTAGTAGTAGCTAATACATAATCAAATGGAAATATCATCGTCCATTATAGTGTTATCACATGTTAACAATGGATGTAGGACAAGCGTGTGAAAGGTAAGTTGATAAAAATGTAGATAAAAGGTGGGAAATAACCACTTTTCAATTTTTCCCCTCTTCCCTTATCTTTCCCCTTTTCCCCCTTCTGTGTTAGAATATACAGGTTCTAGATGCCCACCTTGACTCTCTTCTCTCATTCTTCCCTTTCCAGACCCCATTTCCCCAATTTTCAGGGAATTTCCCTACAAAAGTGGAAACAATGGAGATAAGAAGAACAGTGCTTCCACTTTTAGTTTTCCGTTTTCCCTTAAAGGGGGTACGGCTTTCCCTTTTTTCCCCTTCTCTCATAGATATCAAGTATCATTTTTCCCTCCATCTAGCATAACGAGCTCTACTTCCATGCTTTCTTTACCTTATTTTTCCCTTTTGGGATCCAGTTTTCCCTTTTTAAGGGAATTTCCCTACAAAAATGGAAACACTGGAGATAACAAGTACAGTGCATCCACTTTTAGTTTTCCGTTTTCCCTTAAATAGGGTACGGTTTTCCCTTTTTTCCCCTTCTCTCGTAGATATCAAGTATCATTTTTCCCTCCATCTAGGATAACGAGCTCTACTTCCATGCTTTCTTTCCCTTATTTTTCCCTTTTGGGACCCAGTTTTCCCTTTTTAAGGGAATTTCCCTACAAAAGTGGAAACAATGGAGATAACAAGAACAGTGCTTCCACTTTTAGTTTTCCGTTTTCCCTTAAAGAGGGTACGGTTTTCCCTTTTTTCCCCTTCTCTCATAGATATCAAGTATCATTTTTCCCTCCATCTAGGATAACGAGCTATGCTTCCATGCTTTCTTTCCCTTATTTTTCCCTTTTGGGACCCAGTTTTCCCTTTTTAAGGGAATTTCCCTACAAAAGTGGAAACACTCGAGATAACAAGAACTGAGGAAGTATATCTCTCATGGGAAACTGCAGTGCAAGGCTTGATTGAAAACTTGAATCAAGAATGATTCTTCAATCTTTGACTCTATAGCCACAGGACCAGTGTTTCCACTTCGCAGGGAAATTCCCTAAAAAAAAGGAGAAAATGGTGTCTGAAAAGGGAAAACCAAGGTAGAGGGGAAGACGGAAAATCCGAAAGTACGGCATTGTATTCTAGTACAGAGGGGAAAGGGGGGAAAACCAAGGTAGAGGGGAAGACGGAAAATCTGAAAGTACGCATTGTATTCTAGTAAAGAGGGGAAAAGGGGGAAAACCAAGGTAGAGGGGAAGACGGAAAATCTGAAAGTACGGCATTGTATTCTAGTACAGAGGGGAAAAGGGGGAAAATAAGGGAAGAGAGGAGAAAGGGCCAACTGAAATTGGAAACACCTACACAGGACTCCCATAAGAGCAATAGATTCTATACGAGTTTATAGGCTCTATGCCAAACGACGGTAGCGCCACGCAGTTGCAGCGGCCACAGTTGGAAACCTCGCGTCGTCTGCTGTTGTAGGACAAGTAAAAACATCGCTACGATCGGAAGCATGTCCTCGCCGCTGCACCTTCCTGGCGCTACCGTCGTTTGGCATGGAGTCTATTCCCAACAAGTCACTTTAAAAGACACACCCCTCAACTGCGGACAGGCGTATGAAGTGCGTGAATTCGCAAATTTCGCTTGAAAATGTGTCTGAAATTTTCGGAAAAATTCGCGAAACATTTTGGCGTAAAGAGAGTTTGGATGCGACGTAACGCTGATTTTATAAAGGTGTCCGCTATAGCGCGGCACGCGTTTAGATTCCTTACCATCCGCGCGAGATGTGGGCCACGACGCGTGCCGTCCGCGCGTTGATCTCCACGACAGTGTTGCAGGTGGCTCTCTGTTCGTGGCGGTCGCTGCTCGTCGACGCCGCGTTGGACGCCCACGTAGCCGTCGTTGAGCTGTTGGCGATACGCAGCGACACGTTCTTGTGCAGCGAGTAGGTCCAGCGACCGTCAAGCGTCTGCCAATGCGCGTGGCTCGTCAACCAGGACGGAAAGCGACACTTCTTCCCTTCCACTTCTGTTGGCAAATATTCAGACTGTTATCAGTGGTTAACAAAGTGTTATCATATGTTATCAAGGACTCTTTTCGCTGTTAGCTGTGATAGAAAAGTCATACGGTTGAGTAGCGAATGACTAGGTAGCTAACTAGAACACTAGCTCCCCTCTGAACCACTAGCTGAACAGTAGCTGAACTCACTTTAGCTACTAAAAGTAAACCCTATGAACAAGGGGTTGAATACTGCACGACTTGGTTCTTGAAAAATTCAAGCGTACGAACTGTGTGAAAGTGGGCCAGCCTCACACACTGTCATCTAGCTGAATCCACGGTATAGCCATGCACCATTCAGAAGGTCGTTCAGACGTTTGACTAGCGCATCTTTTTCTATTGTGGTATAGTTGAGTACCGAATGACCAGGTAGCTGAACACTAGCTTCCCTCTGAATCACTGGCTGAATAGTAGCTGAATTTGTTTTAACTGTTCAAACTAAACCCTCTGAACGAGGGACTGAATACTACATGACTTGGTTCTTTCAGAATTCAGGCGTACGAACCGTGTGAAAGTGGGCCAATGTCACACACTATCATCTAGCTGAATCCACGGTATAGTCATGCACCATTCAGAGGATCATTGTGACGTTTGACTAGCGCATTATATTTCTCTGTTCGCTGTTTGGTATTGAAGAGCACGTTCCGTGTTAATCACGGCACCTCACAGGGATTGTTATTAAGGCTCCGCCGAAGGACGAAAAAATCAGGATTCAGGATCCTTTATGGCCCAGCATATCAAAGAAACGGACAAAAACATCAAAAAGATCCCAGCAGGTCCCTCGTGTAATCAACAAGTGCTCAAGGGAACAAAAGGATTTCCTTCATTCACCTTCTGATTGAAAGATACGCCCCGGGATCGATTGTTATCCACTGTTATCAGCGATATTCACTCCCCTGATAGAAAAATGATGCGCTAGTCAAACGTCTGAATGACCCTCTGAATGGTACATGACTATACCGTGGATTCAGCTAGATGATAGTGTGTGAAACTGGCCCATTCGCTACTCAACTGTACCCCATTAGGAAAAGATTCGTTAGTCAAACGTCTGAAAGACCCCCTCTGAACGGTGCATGACTATACCGTGGATTCAGCTAGATGATAGTGTGTGAAACTGGCCTATTCGCTACTCAACTGTACCCCAGTAGAAAAAGATTCGTTAGTCAAACGTCTGAAAGACCCCCTCTGAACGGTGCATGACTATACCGTGGATTCAGCTAGATGATAGTGTGTGAAACTGGCCCATTCGCTACTCAACTGTACCCCATTAGGAAAAGATTCGTTAGTCAAACGTCAGAATGGCCCTCTGAACGGTGCATGACTATACCGTGGATTCAGCTAGATGATAGTGTGTGAAACTGGCCTATTCGCTACTCAGTTGTATCCCAATAGTAAAAGATTCGTTAGTCAAACGTCAGAATGGCCTTCTGAATGGTGCAAGGCTATAGCATGAATTCAGCTAGATGACAATGTGTGAGACTGGCCCGCTTTCACGCGGTTCGTGCGCTTGAATTTTGAAAGAATTTATTCATGCATTAACTTACCACTTGTTCAGAGGGTTCACTCTTAGTAGCTAAAGTAAATTCAGCTACTGTTCAGCTAGTGTTTAGCTACCTAGTCATTCGTTCCTCAACCGTTCCCCAATAGAAAAATAATGCGCTAGTCAAACGTCTGAACGACCCTCTGAACGGTGCATGACTATACCATGAATTCAGCTAGATGTTAGTATGGAATTTCCTCACTTTCACACAGTTCGTACACTTGAATTTTTCAAGAACCAAGTCACGCAGTATTCAACTCCTTGTTCATAGGGTTCACTTTTAGTAACTAAAATTAGTTCAGCCATTATTCAGCTAGTGGTTCAGCTACCTAGTCATTCGTTCCTCAACACTCCCCAATAGAAAAATGATGCGCTAGTCAAACGTCTGAACGACCCTCTGAATGGAGCATGACTATACCATGAATTCAGCTAGATGTTAGTGTGGAATTTCCTCACTTTCACACAGTTCGTACGCTTGAATTTATCAAGAACCAAGTCACGCAGTATTCAACCCCTTATTCATAGGATTCACTTTTAGTAACTAAAGTGAGTTCAGCTACTATTCAGCTAGTGATTCAGCTACCTAGTCATTCGCTATTCAACCGTATGACTTTTCTATACGGCCTAGTATATAGTTTGGTAACTTGTACAAAAGTTTTCCTGCAGGATAATCTCCATTACAAACCTTTCCAATCAAAACTCTGGAGTGTACAGTATGAGCACTCTCATCTCCCTGAAGGATCGTTCCCATGTCTCTCTTTCTCTCACCATTTATCAAGTTTTTCTTTCTTCCCACTTTTCATCAATCTTCTCTTTTCTTCCGTCTTTCTTATTCGTTCCGCTACCTTTTGGGTTAAGCGTAGCGTTAGCGAATCCTTTTCCCCTCTTTTCCCCACTTTCCTTCCGTAAAATGTGCCCTTTCTTACCACCTTTTCCATCTTCTTTATTGTGTTCTCTTTTTCCTGTTTTCCCTTTCTTTCCTTTATCTTCCCCGTTCTTCCCTTTCTTTTCCCTTTTCCATATTCTTCATTCTGTTCTCTTTTTCCTGTTTCCCCTTTCTTCCTTTATCTTCCCCTTTCTTCTCCCTTTCCCATCTTCTTCATTCTATCCTCTTTTTCCTGTTTTCCCTTTCTTCCCCTTTCTATCTTGTTTATTCTGTTCTCTTTTTCCTGTTTCCCCTTTCTTTCCTTTATCTTCCCCTTTCTACCCTTTCATTTCCCTATTCCGTCTTCTTCATTCTAACCTCTTTTTCCTGTTTCCCTTTCTTTCCTTTTTTCGCCTTGATTCTTTTATCTATTTTCCCCGTTTTCCCCTTTTTCTCTTTCTTTCCTTTCTACCTTTGGTTAGGCGCAAAGTTCGAGATCCTTCGGTAGCAGTGGTGAGTCCGCTGCACGTCGCGTCTCCGCTCTGAGCTAAGAGGATCACGGAGCGCTGCGCGTCGCGCGCGGCGGACGCCGGCGATCCTAAGGGAGCCCTCTCGTAGACGAAGCAGCGGTAGCGATCTTCGTCGCTGGTAGCGCCCTGGTGTTCAAGGCGTCCCACCAGGTAGCGAGTCGATCCTTCCTTCCAAACCGCTAGGCATTCTAGCTGCTCCTCTGCAATGATACAACAGTTGTAAGTAGTAGTAGTAGTAGGGATAAGATAGTAGTAGTAGTAGTAGTAGTAGTAGAAGCAGTAGTGGTAGTAATATTAGTAATAGAAGTAGTAGTAGTGCTAGTGCTAATAGTAGTAATATAAGTAGTAGTAATAGCAACAATACTAGTAGTAGTAGCAATAATACTAGTAGTAGTAGTAGTAGTAGTAGAAGAAGAAGTAGTAGTAATAGCAGTAGCAGTAGTATAAGTAGTAGTAGTAGTAACAGGACCGCTAGTAATAGTAGAAGTAGTACTACCGGTAGTAGTAGTAATAGTAGCAATAATACTAGTTGTAGTGCAAGTGTTAGCAGTAGTAGTAGTAGCAGTAGTACTGGTAGTAGTAGTAATAGCAATAATACTAGCAGTAGTGCAAGTGTTAGCAGTAGTAGTAGTAGCAGTAGTATAAGTAGTAGTAGTAATAATAGTACCGCTGGTAATAGTAGAAGTATTAGTACCGGTAGTAGTTATAATAGTAGCAATAATACTAGCAGTAGTGCAAGTGTTAGCAGTAGTAGTAGTAGTAGTAGTAATAGAAAAAAATCCTTACCGGAGCTCTCAGTTCCTTGGACATCAGGACAGGCTTGATAGCGGAAAAAGATCCTGGAGGATTCGGTGCAGGAATCGAGTCTCGAGACGGGGGAGCGGCACTCGCCGTGGCCGCGGCTGTAGGTGAAGGTGTGCGACCCGCGCAGCGGACACTCGACCGGCTGGGCGTCGCGGCGAAACATCGAGTGAAGTTGCGCGTCGCCCGGTATCAGGGAGCACAGGTTAGCCAGCGAATCGC
This sequence comes from Eulimnadia texana, assembly GCA_002872375.1. Lineage (NCBI taxonomy): Eukaryota > Metazoa > Arthropoda > Branchiopoda > Diplostraca > Limnadiidae > Eulimnadia > Eulimnadia texana. The sequence continues at coordinate 4,207,290 of NKDA01000001.1, forward strand.
GCTCCTCGCAATACGCTGTTAAACATTCCAAACACACAATTTGACTCAAAACTAATTAACTGTAATTAACTTAACTACATGTTAGCAAACTTAAGTTCTAGACAGTGCTTCCCCCCTTTTTTCCCCTTTTTCCCCCTCCACTTGAAAATATCAATTTCCCTTTTTCCCTGCCCTCCGTGCTACAGAGTAAAGCTACATTTGTAGATTCATTTGGTATTCCATTTTTCCTTTTTCCCTTTCCCCATTTTCCCTTTTTCCCTCCTCCCCTTGAAAATATCAATTTCCCTTTTTCCCCGCCCTCCGTGCTACAGAGTAAAGCTACATTTGTAGATTCATTTGGTATTCCATTTTCCCTTTTTCCCCTCCACTTGAAAATATCAATTTCCCTTTTTCCCCGCTCTCCGTGCTACAGAGTAAAGCTACATTTGTAGATTTCACTCTGTCTTCCATTTTCCCTTTTCCCCCATTTTCCCCTTATGTGAGGGGAATTTCCCTGCAAAGTGGAAGCACTGATTCTAGAGCTAATAGACTTTGATTAATCCTACAAGTGCTCTCGACTGTATTGCAAGAGAACGGGGGAGGGGGGGGGACGAAAGTAACCAATAGAAAAAAAGGGAAATTCAATCAAAGGTTCACAAGAGCCAATAGAAAAATAGAGAAAATAGGTTGTAAGCTACTTACTCTCTTTGTATTGAAGAACGTTGGGATGCTTCTGGTGAACGATGAACAAACAGCGGTAGCAGTTGTCCCTATACAAAACAAAGAGGGGAAAAAAAGGGAAAATTATTATTTTTACGATTAATTCATGTTTTAATTAAGTTAATTAATTCATTCATTGATTAAAAAGTTAATTATTATTGGTCAGAAAGTATTTATTTGCTTAGTAGTTCAGCTTGTTCTTGCCTTCCCATAAGAAATACACAGAAAGAAAAAGTTAAAATTTTGCAATTAATTTAGAATAATTTGTAATTCATTTAGATGTTATTAGTTATAATTCAGTTAATTAATATTTAATTAGTTATTATTATTATTATTTTTGTTTGACTAGTTTGACTAGTTTTGACTGTGTTGCCCCTGTTTGACTAGGGCCCCTGTCCTAGTGCTACATTTTATCTTGCTCTGTGCTAATGTGGGGCCCCTGTTTGGCTATTGCCCCGGGCCCCCAGCATTCTAGGGGCCCCTATCCTAGTGCTACAGTTTATCTTGCTATCTTGCTACGTGCTAATGGGGAGCCCCTGTTTGACTGTTACTCCGGGCCCCCTGTCTTGGTGCTACAGTCAATCTTGCTCTGTGCTAGTATGGGGCCCCAGTCCTGGTGCTACGGTTCATCTTGCTCTGTGCTAATAGAGGGCCCCTGTTTGGCTATTCCCCGGGCCCCAGCATTCTAGGGGCCCCTGCCCTAGTGCTACATTTTATCTTGCTACGTGCTAATAGAGGGCCCCTGTTTGACTATTGCCCCGGGCCCCCAGCATTCTAGGGGCCCCTGTCCTAGTGCTACAGTTTATCTTGCTACGTGCTAATGTGGGGCCCCTGTTTGACTGTTACCCCGGGCCCCCTGTCTTGGTGCTATAGTTTATCTTGCTTTGTGCTAATGTGGGGCCCTCGTCCTGGTGCTACGGTTCATCTTGCTACGTGCTAATAGAGGGCCCCCAGCATTCTAGGGGCCCCTGCCCTAGTGCTACAGTTTATCTTGCTATCTTGCTACGTGCTAATAGAGGGCCCCTGTTTGACTATTACCCCGGGCCCCTGTCTTGGTGCTACAGTTTATCTTGCTCTGTGCTAATAGAGGGCCCCTGTTTGGCTGTTACTCCGGGCTCCAGCATTCTAGGGGCCCCTGTCCTGGTGCTACGGTTCATCTTGCTACGTGCTAATGTGGGGCCCCTGTCTTGGTGCTACAGTTTATCTTGCTATCTTGCTCTGTGCAAATAGAGGGCCCCTGTTTGACTATTCCCCCGGGCCCCCAGCATTCTAGGGGCCCCCTGTTTGACTATTGTCCCCGGGCCTCGCGAAACTACTATACTCTTGGGCGGCAATGTTTTCACCCCTTGCCCTTCTTCTAATGAAGATGTTTGCACAGGGGAAGAGGGCGAGGGGCCGCGCGCGCGGGGGATGAAGCGGCAAATGCGTGCGTTTCCGGTCAATTGGCGACACAGAAACGGTGCGTTTTCGCGGATGTCGATTTGGTGACAACCGCGCGGTGACGGATGGTGACAATCCGACTTGACTTATGACACACCGCCACCACGTGGTTCTATCAAAACTAATGTGTCTTAATTTTATGTCTTTTTGACATTTGTACCAAAGAGAGGGGGGGGGGGAGGGGGGGTCGGAAACTTGCAATAATCTTGGTACACCTAGGACTTGTTATCAAATAATCTTCGTCATGTTATCACTGTTATCAACCTGTTATCATATGTTATCGAATAATCTTTGTACTCTTTTCCCAAGGGGTCCGAAACTTGCAATAATCTTGGTACACCTAGGTCATGTTATCACTGTTATCAACCTGTTATCAAGTGTTATCAAACAATCTTCATATACTATTCCTTCATATTTTGTGTCTCTGTGACATTTGTATCAAGGGAGGGGGTCGGAAACTTGCAATAATCTTCTGTGTTATCACTGTTATCAACCTGTTATCACATGTTATCAGATAATCTTCGTACACTTTTCCCAAGGGGTCCGATTGGTATGTGTGTATTGTGTACGATTGGTTGGTAGCTAAAAATTCAGAAAAAAATCTTGGATTTTCTGAATCAATCAGAGAATTGGAATCAAGTCTCAGTAGCCAATAGAAAAATAGGGAAATACAGAGAAAAGTGTCTGATTGATTCGTAGCTAAACATCGATATTTTTGAACCAATCAGAGAGTAGGAATCAAGACTTAACAGCCAATAAGAAGACAGGGAAATAAAGAGAGAAGTGCATGATTGGCTGGTACCTAAAAATCCAGAAAAATTCAAAAAAAAATCTTGGATTTTCTGAACCAATCAGAGAGTTGGAATCAAGTCTTAATAGCCAATAAGAAGATAGGGAAATACAGAGAAAAGTGTATGATTGGTTGACGTGAATTGTTATGTTGACATGCGGTTTGTTGTTTGGAGAGAAGTGGAGAAGAAAACGGGGGGTTGCGTCGTCAGGGTGTCGTCAGGACGTCGCAGGGCGTCCATTAAGCTAATGATCCCGCGGGATGACACACAGGCCTCTCCAAGGGGTCCGAGACTCCAAGGAAAAGTGTACGAAGATTATTTGATAACATGTGATAACACGGAGATAACAGGTTGATAACAGTGATAACAGAACCTTAAGTGTAGGAAGGTTATTGCAAGTTTCGGACCCCTTGGGAAAAGTGTACGAAGATTATTTGATAACAAGTGATAACACGAAGATAACAGGTTGAGAACAGTCATAACATGGCCTTAGGTGTACGAAGATTATTGGAAGTTTCCGACCCCCTTGGGAAAAGTGTACGAAGATTATTTGATAACATGAGATAACATGGAGATAACAGGTTGATAACACGGAGATAACCGTTTGATAACACTGATGACATTATCTAGGTGTACGAAGATTATTCCGTTTTCGACCCCTTGGGAAAAGTGTACATAGATTATTTCATAACATGTGATAACACGAAGATAACAGGTTGATAACAGTGATAACGGGACCTTAAGTGTACGAAGGTTATTGCAAGTTTCGGACCCCCTGGGCCTCTCCAACAGCTTGTCATACAACATCTTACAACACGCCATGACAACGGGCATTGATAACAGATGATGATAGATGATAACATGATGATAACAGAAGACAGGAAAGATGCTACCAATGCTGATTCACTTTCAGTTTTCCCTTTTTCCCCACTTTTACCCCCCGTGATCAAATACTGAGCTGTATTAGTGAGTTTAAATTTTCCCCTTTTCCCCTTTAGTGCTAAAATACCTAGCTGGATTAGTAAATTGAAATTTTCCCCTCCATTTTTCCCTTTTTCCCCTCCGTGTAAAAATATAACGCTGTATTAGTGAATTGAAATTTTCCCCTCCGTTTTCCCCTTTTACCCTCTGTGATGAGATATAATGCTGTATTAGTAAAATTAATTTTCCCTTACGTTTCCCTCTTCCCTTATTTCCCCCTTTTTTCCATTCGTGCTGAAATTTAATGCTGTAACAGTAAATTTGACTTTCCCCTCTTCCCTTATTTCCCCTTTTTTCCCTTCCGTACTAAATACAAGGCTGTACCAGTAAATTTAACTTTCCGCTCCATTTTCCCTCTTCCCACGTTTCCCCTTATTTTTCCGTTTTCCAACTCTATTTTCCCCTTTTTCGGGGAATTTCCCTGCTGAGTGGTTTCCCTCATGAAGCTTTATGAATCTCTTGGAATCTCATAAGATTCTCAGCTGTTTTCTGACGAGTGAAACATTTTGGACCAAATTTGGTTTTTTCCCAAAGGAGTTAGAAGTTCCAGACAAATTAGTAGACGTGTTATCAACATGTTATCATCGTGTTATCATTTGTTATCATTTTTTCTTGAGTTACAGACCCCCTCCCTTTGAACGAAAATGCGGAACTCAAATTGATGCCAAATTTCTACGCTGCCAAAAGGGGTTCGAAACATCTGATAACACTCAGACGATGTTATCAGTGTTATCAACCTGTTATCACACCTTACTAACCCAATTTTGCTATTTTTTAAAAAAAGAACGGGACAATTTTTTAATGCATTTTCCCACGCTTTCTCAAATTTTCCCACGGTCTCCTAGACTTTCCCACGCCTTCCCGAATTTTCCCATGGAATCCCAGACTTTCCCAAACACTTCCACACTTTTCCCACGCCGTCATAAACTTTCCCACGGGTCTCCCAAGTTTCCCAAGATATCCCAAATTTTTCATACACCTTCCCAGACACTTCCCACGGACTCCCAGATTTTCCCACGGTTTCCCAAACTTTTCATGCGCCTTCCCACACTTTCCCACGGACTCCCAGACTTTCCCACGGTTTCCCAAACTTTTCATGCGCCTTCCCACACTTTCCCACGGACTCCCAGACTTTCCCACGGTTTCCCAAACTTTTCATACGCTTACCCAAACGCTTCCCACACTTTCCCACACCTTCCCACGGTCTCCCAGACTTTCCCACGGTTTCCCAGACTTTTCATACGCCTTCCCACACTTTCCCACGGACTCCCACACCTTCCTACGTCTTCCCACGGACCCCCAGACACTTCCCACACTTTCCCACGGTCTCCCAGACTTTCCCACGATTGCCAGACCCCTTCAGCAAACTTTCCCAAGGACTCCTCAAAAGATCCTGTGCAAACTTCTGCCAGCCAAGCCTTTCCCCGAGAGCTTTCCCACAAAGCTCGCTTTGTTTTACTTCACTATTTACACAGGCCAAATCTTCAAACCCCACTGTGTTATCAGCTGTTATCATCGTGTTATCACCCATGTTATCATCAGGTTACTAACCCCCCCGCACTTCAAGTTTGGGAACTCCACCTTGGTTAAACTTCCTTGTTTACATTCCACAAGAGCCGATAGAAAATTCATACGGTTGAGTACCGAGTGACTAGGTAGCTGAATCACTAGCTGAATAGTAGCTGAACTCACTTAGGTTACTAAAATGTGAACCCTCTGAATAAGGGGTTGAATAATGCATGACTTGGTTCTTGAAAAATTCAAGCGTACGAACTGTGTGAAAGTGGGCCAATTTCACACTACCATCTAGCTGAATCCATGGTATAGTCATGCACCATTCAGAGGGTCATTCTGACGTTTGACTAGCGCATTATTTTTCAACCAGCCGACAAGTCTCAAGATTCTTAGTCAAGAATCTTAAAATATGATTCCCAGATTCTATGTTAAGTGCTATAACAGATGATAACAGGTTGATAATAGTTGACAACAGGCTGATAACAGCTTATAATAAGTTGATAACAGGTGATAACACGTGAAAACAGCTGATAACAGCCTATAATAGGCTGATAACAGCTGATAATAGTTTGATAACAGGTTGATAACACATGATAATAGCTGATAACAGCCTATAATACGCTGATAACAGGTTGATAACACGTGATAACAGGTTGATAACATATGATAATAGCTGATAACAGCCTATAATACGCTGATAACATGTGATAACAGGTTGATAACATATGATAACAGGTTGATAATAAGTGATAACAGGTTGATAACAGCTGATAACAAGATGTTGGCACATACAGATAAGATTCGGAAGATTAACTATCGATTTTTGTGAAAGCGATACGCGTAATCGTCAGTGGGGTTGTGTGTCAATAGACACATGGAAGGGGTCCGAAACTCCGTGGAAAAGTGTAGGAAGATTATTTGATAACACGTGATAACACGGCGATAACATGGAGGTTGATAACTGTGATAACACGACCTTAGGTGTACGAAGATTATTGGAAGTCTCGGACCCCTTGGGAAAAGTGTACAAAGATTATTTGATAACATATGATAACACGGAGATAACAGGTTGATAACAGGGTTGCAAGGGGGTCCGAAACTTCCAATAACATAACCTTAGGTGTACGAAGATTATTGGAAGTTTCAGACCCCCTTGGACACATGTCAAGAGTGACAGGGGGCAGAGGGTGATAACATGTGATAACAAGTGATAACAGCTGATAACACAGTCAACAAGGGAAGAGGGGAAAAGCTTTGTGGGTTGTGTAAATACTACTCTGTTTGGCATGTGGACACAACGGACTGCCAAACTCTGAACAAAAGGATGATTGCAGTAAGTCATTTAGGGGAAGTTCGGGGAAAAACTGAGGGGAAATTACTGGTGTGTTGGGAGGATGTGGGAAAAATCTTTAAGAGACTAGTAAGGTCATCAGAGATTAGAGTTTACCCTAGTATAAGTATCCTCTTTACTATCTTACATCCTCACGGGCGGAAAGAGGGAAAAGGGGGAAAAGGGGAAAGAAAATGGAAAAGAGGGAAGAAAGGGGAAAAGATGAAAAAGAATGAAGAAAGGGGGAAGCAGGGAAGAAAGGGGAAAGATGGAATATTAAATGCAGAAGGAAAGTGGGGAGAAGGGGAATAGGAGAAAGGGGAAAAGAGGGAAAACAAGAGAAAAACAGGGAAGAAGGGGGAAAACAGGAAAAATAGAGAAAAGAATCAAGAAGTTGAAAAAAGGGAAGAAAAGGGATAAGACGCAACATCACGCAGAAGGGTAGCGGGGAGAGGAAGATAGGGGAAAAAGGGAAAAACAGGGAAGAAAGGGGAAACAGGAAAAACAGAGAAAAGAATAAAGAAGTTGGAAAAAATGGAAGAAAGGGATAAGACGCAACATCAGGCAGAAGGGTAGCGGGACGAAGGGGAGATAGGGGAAAAAGGGGAAAAAGGGAAAAACAGGGAAGAAGAGGGGAAAACAGAGAAAAGAATCAAGAAATTGGAAAGAAGGGAAGAAAGGGGATAAGACGCAACATCACGCAGAAGGGTAGCGGGGAAAGGAAGATCGGGAAAAACGGGGAAAAACGGGGAAAAGGGGAAAAAGGGAAAAGAGGGGTTGCATGATGTTAAGCAAACATAGAGGGGGTGGTTCTAGCTTATGGCAACGAGCTTATTGCGTTTCTATTCAACTTTTTTCTTTTATAAAAGGTTTTGTGGTTCCCATAAAGTTTATCAAAGTTTACAAACCAACCCTGCGGGACAAACGAGGGGGTCCGAAACTCTGAGGTCAAGTGTACGAAGATTATTTGTTAACACCTGATAACACGGAGATAACATGGAGATAACAGAGTTGATAACACGGCACTTGGTGTACGAAAATTATTTGATAACAAATGATAACACGAAGATAACAGGGTTGATAACAGTGATAACACGGTACTTGGTGTACGAAGTTTATTGAAAGTTTCGGACCCCTTGGGAAAAGTGTACGAAGATTATTTGATAACACGTGATAACACGGAGATAACAGGGTTGATAACAGTGATAACACGACACTTGGTGTACGAAGATTATGAGAAGTTTCGGACCCCTTACGACAATCGAGGGAGTTAACAACCCTTACAAGCTGATAACAACTGATAACACTGATAACATGGTGATAACACTCAAAACGAACTCTTCAAATGCTGTAAAAGCTAAGCAAGCTTTGTAGCACGTACTCTGATAGAAAAGTCATACGGTTGAGTACCGAATGACTAGGTAGCTGAATCACTAGTTGAATAGTAGCTGAAGTCACTTTAGTTACTAAAATGTGAACCCTCTGAACAAGGGGTTGAACACTGAATGACTTAGTTCTTGAAGAATTCAAACGTACGAACTGTATGAAAGTGGACCAATTTCATACTATCATCTAGCTGAATCCACGGTATAGTCATGCACCATTGAGAGGGTCATTCAGACGTTTGACTAGCGCATCATTTTTCTATTAGGATATGGTTGAGTACCGAATGACTAGGTAGCTGAATACTAGCTGAATAGTAGCTGAACTCACTTTAGTTCCTATAACTGAACCCTCTGAAGAAACGACTGAATACTGCATGACTCAATTCTTTCAGAATTCAAACGTACGAACCGTATGAAAACAGGCCAATTTCACACTATCATCTAGCTGAATCCACGGTATAGTCATCCACAATTCAGAAGGTCATTCAGACGTTTGACTAGCGCATCACTTTTCTATCAAGGCAGGTTTTTTAAGGATCCTGATTCTTGATCATGATTCCCTGAAGTTGCCAATACCCCTTGGGGGGTGAAAACCAGCTGCAGTCAAGGGGGTTGAGAAAGGTTAAAAAACCGTGACTTAAATAATGGCACAACAGAGGGTGAAACCGTATATGAACAAAAAAAGAAAAGAACTGAAATCAAGATAAAAAAAAAAAAAATAAAAAAAAAATAAAAAAAAAGAACATACTGAATAGAGCTGTTACTACGGCCTAGTGGATACAGAGAGGGGTGGACAACTCGTCAAATTCTATGTGATAACACGTCGATAACACTATCCTCCAGTTCACAGTTTCGCCTACAGTTAGTAGACTTTTAGATCGTGTTATCACTTGTTATCAGGTGTTATCACTTATTGTCACTTGTTATCACTGTGTTATCAGTTATTATCACTGTGTTATCACTTGTTATCAGGTGTTATCACTTTATCAGTCTGTAGCCTAGGGACCCAGTGACCAGTGTTTCCACTTTTGCAGGGAAATTCCCTGAAAATTGGGGAAATGGGGTCTGGAAAGGGAAGAAGAAGAGAAGAGAGTAAAGGGGGGAATCTAGACTCTGTATATTCTAGCACGGAGGGGGGGGGAAAAGGGGAAAGATGGGGGAAGATAGGGGGAAAAGGGAAATTAGTAAAGTGGGAACACTGGTTTCCACTTTCGCAGGGAAATTCCCTGAAAAAAGGAGGGAAATGGGGTCTGGAAAGGGAAGAGGGGGAATCTAGACTCTGTATATTCTAGCACGGAGGAGGGGGGGAAAGGGGAAAGTTAGGGGGAAAGGGGGGAAAAAGGGAACATTGTAAAGTGGAAACACTTGTTTCCACTTTTACAGGGAAATTCCCTGGAAACAGGGGGGGGGATCTAGACTCTGTAATTTCTAGCACGGAGGAGGGGGGAAAGGGGAAAAGATGAGGGGAAGAGAGGGAAAAAAGGGAAAATTGACAAGTGGAAACACTGGTTTCCACTTTTGCAGGGAAATCTCCTGGAAAAAGGAGGGAAATGGGGTCTGAAAAGGGAAGGGGGGGAATCTAGACTCTGTACATCCTAGCACGGAGGAGGGGGGAAAAGGGGAAAGATAGGGAAAAAAAGGGAAAATTGTAAAGTGGAAACACTGCCAGTGACTGTCTAGTGAATCTAGTTAGGCCTATTCTTTTTGAAGAAGTGACCAATTATGTAAAATTTCCCTGAGCTCGTTACCGGGACCAAGACGTTTCTGCCTGATCAATTTAAGTAGGGACCAAAGGGGGGTCCGAAACTCCGAGGAAAAAATTTGATAACACATGATAACACGGAGATAACAGGCAGATAACAGTGATGACATGCCTTAGGTGTGCGAAGATTCTTGCAAGTTTCGGATCCCCTTGGGAAAAGTGTAGGAAGATTATTTGATAACACGGAGATAACAGGTTGATAACAAGTGATAACATGTCCTAGGTGTACCAAGATTATTGGAAGTTTCGGACCCCCCCTTGGTTAGGGACTTTTTCTCTTTGTGTCACATTTTCATGTTCTCGTTAGTTGGCTACTTCAAAGAGCAGAGAATCTTCTAGAATCTTTTAAAAAAAAGTAAAAATAGTTAATAAATATAATAAGTATATAAAAATAAAATATAATATAATATTTATATAATATAACTTATATATTTAATATATCATAAAATTTACTTATACAATTTACTATCTTATTATTACTTATTATTACTATTTGATATAATTTATGTTAAATATAAAATATAATATAATCTTTTGAAAGAAAAAAATAGTTAATAAATATAATAAGTATATAACATAAAATATAATATAATATTTAAATATCTTATTTATATTATATAACTTTTATAATTTACGTATATAATTTATTAACTTATTATTACTTATTATTACTATCTTATATAGTTTATGTTAAATATAAAATACAATATAATCTTTTGAAAGAAAAAAAATAGTGATACTAAATATAATAAGTATATAAAAATAAAATACAATATAATATTTGTATATCTTATTTATATTATATAACTTATATAATTTACGTTAAATATAAAATACAATATAATCTTTTGAAAGAAAAAAATAGTTAGTAAAGATAATAAGTACATACGAATAAAATCTAATATAATTTACTTATAAAATTTATTATCTTATTATTACTTATTATTACTACCTTATATAATTAATTTAGTATTATCTTACTTGTATAATTTACGTAAAATATAAAACATAATATAATAAGTAATAAAACTAAATGTATAAATAGTAATAGTAGTAGTAGTAAAATAAGTAGCAATAGTAAAAGATAGTCAAATGATAAAAGATGAGATAGCATGTGGAAGAAAACCAATACGTGTCCTGCAACGTGTGTTAGTACTCCATCATGCCGTAACAGCGATGATATAATCCAAATAACGAGAAGAGAAGGACCCAAAATGGACGAGGACTAAATTTGGCAAAGGACTGAATTTGCCAGTATAAGGACTACAGACCAAAAATTTTTTTGCACGGAGGGGACTAATTCTGGCAGGAGGACTAAATTTCACAAGGGGAGACCAAATTTGAGAGAGAGTCAAAACTTAAAAGGGACCGGTTTTGGCACAAGGGACCAATTTTGGCAAGAGGACTAAATTTTACCAGGGAGACCAAATTTGGCAGATAGTCGAGACTTAAAGGGGACCGATTTTGGCACAAGGGATCAGTTTTGGCAGGAGGACTAATTTTCACCGGGGGACCAGATATGGTGGAACAATCAAAATTCGACTAGGACTGAATTTAGCACGTCGGATCATCTTTGGCAGGAAGACTAGATTTCGCTGGAGGACCAAATTTGGCGGGACAGTCAATACTAGGCTGGGACTGAATTTAGCACGCGGGACCAATTTTGATAGGAAGACTAGATTTCGCTGGGGGACCAAAATTTGGCGGGACAGTCAATACTAGGCTGGGACTGAATTTAGCACGCGGGACCAATTTTGATAGGAAGACTAGATTTCGCTGGGGGACCAAATTTGGCGGGACAGTCAATACTAGACCAGGACTGAATTTAGCAAGCAGGACCGAATTTGGCAAGGGGAACAGAATTCAGCAAAAGAGGACTCAATTTGATTAGGGGGGGGGGGGGAACTAAATTTGACGGACAGTCAATAGTCAACAGAGGACCGAATCTAGCACAGGGGCGGGGGGGGGACTGAATTTGGCAAGAGACTAATAAATGGGCGGGTCGAAGAAGGACCACAATAGGGCGTGTCCTAAAGTTTCGAGTCACGTGACCAACAGTTCCGCTGCGAACTTTGCATTATGGATGTTCCGACTTTCTTCCGTGACTTGATACCGAGGGGGGGGGGTTCGCTACTCTCGCAAAAAAGTCACTCAATAATATTTGTGAAAAATCAACTTACAACACGCTATACCAACATAAGTGATAACCGATGATAACACACTGATAACATGAAGATAACATGTTGATAACACAAGATAACTGTTAGGAAACGTGCAGGTTATTGGAGAGTCGCGCACCCCCTGACATGGGGAAGTCACGAAATATCACCGAACGGTGCCTTTTCGTTTCTGTCAATAGAGAAACAATCGTGGATAATAAAGCAGATATGTGATAACATGATGATAACAAGTGATAACACGAGCAAATTTCCCACGTTCAATTTCCTCTTTCCTCCCAACTTCCCTTATTTTCCCCTTTTTCCCCCTCCGTACTAGAACACAGTGCTGTACTTTACGATTTCATCTTTTCCCTTTTGAGACTTCATTTTCCCCTTTTCAGGGAATTTCCCTCAAGACTCATCATCAATCGGGCTTTGCCTTTTCCCCTCTTCCCTTATTATTCCCTTTTCAAACTTCATTTTCCCCTTTTTCAGGGAATTTCCCTCAAGATTCAAGATTCCATCATCAATCGGATTTTACCTTTTTCCCCATTTCAGACTTCACTTTCCCCTTTTCCAGGGAATTTCCCTCAAGACTCATCATCATTTGGATTTTGCCTTTTCCCCCCTTTCCAGATTTCATTTTCCCCTTTTCCAGGGAATTTCCCTAAAGAGGGAAACACTGATCTAGATGATTCAAGACTCATCACCAATCGGATTTTAACTTTTTCCCTCTTCCTTTATTTTCCCCCATCTTCAGACTTCATCTTCCCCTTTTTTCAGGGAATCTCCCTGCAAAAGGGAATTTCCCTCGAGACTTCTTAGACTCATCCTCAATCAGATTTTGCCTTTTTCCCTCTTCCTTTACTTCCCGCCCTCTTCAAACTTTATTTTCCCCTTTTTCAGGGAATTTCCCTGCAAAAAGGAAACACTGGTCTGGATGACTCAAAACTCATATTCAATCGGATTTTCTCTTTTTCCCTTTTCAGACTTCATTTTCCCCTTTTTTAAGGGAATCTCCCTACAAAAGGGAATTTCCCTCAAGACTCTTAGACTCATCATCAATCAGATTTTACCTTTTTCCCTCTTCCTTTATTTCCTTCCTCTTCACACTTCATTTTCCCCTTTTTTCAGGGAATCTCCCTGCAAAAGGGAATTTCCCCTCAAGACTCATCAATCGGATTTTGCCTTTTTCCCTCTTCCTTTATTTCCTTCCTCTTCACACTTCATTTTCCCCCTTTTTTTTCAGGGTTTGTTTCAGGGTTTGTTTCAGGGAATTTCCCTCAAGATTCAAGATTCCTAATCAAGAATCTTGATTCCCAGAGGGAAATGTGTTGGGTGATGCACATGTTGAGGACACAATAGACGCGACGCGTCGCGAAACGATGCTCTACTTGATTACCATAACAAGGTTACCACGGCGTATCAAACAGGCCCTCGACAAGTAAATGTCCCTCAGTTTTATCTCATTTCACCACCCCCCTTGAGACTGTCATTGTTATCACATGTTATCACCCTGTTATTAACGTGTTATGACTTGTTGTCACCCTGTTGTTAACGTGTTATCACCCTGTTATCAACCTGTTATCATTTGTTATCACCCTGTTGTCACTTGTTATCACTTTTTGCCAAACTCGTTATCACCTGTTATCACTTGTTGTCACCCTGTTATCACCTGTTGTTAACGTGTTATCACTTGTTATCAACCTGTTGTTACTTGTTATTAACGTGTTATCGCTTGTTGTCACCCTGTTATCACCGTGTTATCACTTGTTATCACTTTTAACCAAACTCGTTATCACTTGTTGTCACCCTGTTACCACCTGTTATTAACGTGATATCAACCTGTCTTCACTTATTATCACCCTGTTATCACCCTGTTATAAACTGTTATCACTAGTTATTAATGTGTGATCACCCTGTCCTCACTTATTATCACTTGTTATCACACTGTTATCATTTGTTATCGCTTGTTAACACCCTGTTAACACCCTGTCCTCACTTATTATCAGTTGTTATCACCCTGTTATCAGCTTTCCTCACTTATTATCACCCTGTTATCACTTGTTATCACACTCCTGAATGGGAGGGAAAGACATTAGATTTTGTTAATTATCGATTACATAGCGAGGGGGTCTTAAAATCGAATTATTGTTGCTCTCTAAATGGACAATTGTTATTTTCCTCCACCCCACAAATTGATGGGGAATTTCCCCCCAATTTTCCCCACAAAGAGAAACTATACAGATGGTCAGCGTTGTCCAACAGAAGGGGATCAATAAGCAGTGTTATCACGTGTTATCAACCTGTTATCTAGAGTTATCAAAAAATGGTTTGCAATTGTTATTTTCCCCTCCACAAATTGACAGGGAATTTCCCCCTCAGTTTTCCCCACAACAAGAAACTGTACAAATCAAGGGGGTCCGAAACTCCGAGGAAAAGTGTACGAAGATTATTTGATAAAATATGATAACAGGTTTATAACAGTGATAACACGGCCTAGGTGTACGAAGATTATTAGAAGTTTCGGACCCCTTGAGCGTGTCCAACAGGAGGGGATCAATAAACAATGTTATCAAGTGTTATCAAAGTGTTATCAGCCTGTTATCTAGAGTTATCAAAAAATAGGTCTGTGTGGTGGAGGTCAAGGGCTACGAAACTCCGAGGAAAAGTGTACAAAGATATGATAATATGGATATAACAGGATGATAACACCTGATAACATGACCTAGGTGTACGAAGATTATTGGAAGTTTCGAACCCCTTGGTGGAGGTGTAGGATTTTGTACCTGGAATCCTCGAAGAGGAACCGCGAGTCGCCGTCACTCTCGAGGCAGCGGCCCTTGACGTTGATGGCCGTCGAATTGATCTGGATCACCGGGTGACCCGCCTGGAACCACGAGCCTCTCCACGACTCCGGTAACTGGCAAGAACCTGGACATAGATAGTCAAACAATAGTAGTAGTGGTTGTAACCGTAGTAGTAGTAGCTCTAGTAGTAGTATTAGAAGTAGGAGTAGGAGTAGGAGTAATAGTAGTAGCTTAAGTAGTAGTAGTAGGAAGAGGAGTAGTATTAGGAGTAGGAGTAATAGTAGTAGTAGCTCCAGTAGTAGTAATAAGAGGAGTATGAGGAGTAAAAGTAGTAGTCGTAGGAAGAGGAGGAGGAGTAGTAGTAGTAGTAGCTCTAGTTGTAGTAGTAGCATTAGTAGTAGCTGTAGTGGTAGTAGCAATAATTACAGTAGTAGTAGTAGTAGAAGTAATAGAAGTGGTGGTTGTAGTAGTAACAACAACAGTAGTGACACACCCACACACCTTGTACACACACGTCTTACACACCTAATATACACACTCACACACCTTACACACCCACTTTTCTTGACTACCATACCTCACACACTTCTACACACCTCAGAGACCTTACACACTCACACACACTTACACACCCACTTTTCTTGGCAACCCATACCTTACACACACCTCACACACACACCTTATATACACACTCACACACCTTACACACCCACTTTTCTTGACAATCATACCATACTTTTACACACCTTACCTTACACACATACATCTTACACACCCACTTTTCTTGACTACCCACCTTACACACACGTGCTCGCATACCTCACACACATCTATCTTACACACTCACACACCTTACACACTGGGTCCGCCGAGGGGGTTTTTTCTTTCCAGGAATCCAAGACACAAAAGGTGTAAAAGACGGTGGAGGGGGTGAGTTTGTCAGTTAATCTCCAAGGGGGTAGTTACCTTTTCTATGAACAGGAGGGTAGCAAATTTACTACCCCCAAAGCAGAAAAACTACCCCCCAAACCAACTATCGATACCCCACTGAAAATCCTCATAAGAGTATGTAGAATCTGGAACTGAGACTCAAGTGAGATCTCAGACAACAATCTCCAAGGGGGTAGTTACCTTTTCTATGAACAGGAGGGTAGCAAACTTACTACTCCCCAACAAGAAAAACTACCCCCCAAATATCTTACCAAATAAAGTACCAAAAGAGTTGATACCACACCAAAATCCTCATAAGAGTATTTAGAATTTGGAACTGAGACTCAAGTGAGATCTCAGACAACAATTTCCAAGGGGTAGTTACCTTTTCTGTGAACAGGAGGGTAGCAAACTTACTACCCCCGAAACAAACTATCGATACCCAACTGGAAATTCTCATAAGAGTATGTAGAATCTGGAACTGAGACTCAAGTGAGATCTCAGACAACTTTTTAGAGTTCCTCACTGAGTCTCAGTTCCATCCATTCATTCATCCATTCGTTCATCCATCCATTCATCCGTTCATTCAATGTTTCAGTCGGGTGGGTGGGAAACCGTGTTGGGTATCGGTAAATACTATTTGACGATACCCTTAAATTTGCCTCATTGCCACCTGAAACTATTTCTACAAAAAGATACCGGATACCAGTAACGGTTACTGAGTACAAAACCGGTTACTCGGATAGTACAATGAGTACTGAGTAACCGGTTACCTATATTGGTTACTCGAGTCAACAAGGAGTATTAGTAACGGTTAATCGTACCGATTACTGAGTACAAATCCGGTTACTCGGATAGTACAATGAGTACTGAGTAACCGGATACCTATAACGGTTACCCGAGTCAATAAGGAGTATTTGTAACGGTTAGTCGTAACGATTACCGAGTACAATCCGGTTACTCGGATTAGTATAATGAGTACTGAGTAACCGGATACTTGTAACAGTCATTTTCACGAGTATCAACGAATAAAGGTATCTATTCCAAAGTCTGGATTCAATTTTAACTCAGTTTCCTTGAAAAATAACGAAGTATCGGTAAAGTATCGGATACCCACCGATTCATTACTGGGAAATGGGTATCTGAACTTTGGGGGTTTATACGTCTGAATAGCGAACAGTGGACCCCCGCAGACTTAGGTATGTGTCTTTAGTATAGGCCTACTGAGAATCTAGCCGATTCGTGAATCTTAAGTAGTAGTAGTAGTAGTAGTAGATTAGTAGAGTAGTAGAGTAGTTGGGGACATAAGGAACCCGTAATGACTAGAGTTAGTAGTAGTGGTAGCAGTAGTTCTAGCAGAAATAGAGTAATGGTAGGAGTAATTACAGTAGTAGCAATAACTGTAGTAGTAGTAGCAGCAGTAGCAGTAATAAGCGGAATAGTAGTAGTGGTAGCAGTAGTAGCAGCAGTAGGAGTAGGAGTAAGAGCAGTAGTAGGAGTAGCAACAGTAATAGTAGTAGCAGTTACAGTGGTAGTGGTACTGACAACAGTACTAATAGCATTGCTTGTAGTAGTAATGGTGGTAGAAGTAGTTGAAGTAGTATTAGTAGTTGTAGTAGTAGACCTAGTTGTAGTGTAGTAGCAGCAATAGCACTAATAGTTCCACTAGTAGTCAAGACAATAAAATTAGCAAAACCAGCAATAACAGTACTAGTAAAACTAGCATCACCAACAGTAGTAGTAGTAGTAATATCTACAACAACTACCAACTAGCAGGGCTTCTTAACTGACTTCCCAACAACTTTAGCTTTCAAGCAAACTTAGCAGAAAACTTACGACTTTTTAAGTAAGCATCAGACACACGGCCAATTGCTACTTGCTGTGCTTACTTCGGTAGCAAGCAGCTGCTACCCCAGTACAAGGGGCGGGGGGGGGGGAGGGGTCCGCAACCCTCAAGAATCTTATAAGAATCTCCCAAGAATCTTACAAAAGTTTCCAACCCCCACGGTGCTTAGCTGCACAGCGGGTGTCTGACATTGACCTGAAGGTTCCAAAAGGTACCAGAGGGGGGGGTCCGCAACTCTCGAGATTCTTTTCAAGATTCTTGAGAGATTCTTATAAGATTCTTGAGGGTTGCGGACCCCCAACCACCCACTGGGTTGAGGGCGCGACCCCCCACCGGGTGAAAATTCTTCAGAATCAATTTTTGACGCAAATACAAGGTAGAGGAGGGTTAGCAACTCTTGCATAATCAGTACGTGTTATCAGTGTTATCAACCCTGTTTAACAACCCCCCAACCCAGGGTTTCAGTGGGAATGGTCAAAACATCCACGTGGCCGTTCACACAGTGCACAGTGTGAAACTAAAACATTCAATCACAAGAGAGCGCACCCCACCGTGTTATCACCCTGTTATCACATGTTATCAAATAATCTTCGTACACTTTTCACAAGGGGTCTGAAACTTCCGATAATCTTTATACACCTGGGTCATGTTATCACCTGTTATCTCCGGTGTTATCACATGTTATCATAAAAAAATTTTATAATTACGATAATTCAAGGGGGGTCCGAAACTCACGAGGAAAAGTGTACGAAGATTATCTGATAACACATGATAACACGGAGATAACATACAGATAACAGGTTGATAACAGTGATAACATGACCTAGGTCTACGAAGATCAAGGGTCTGGAACTCCGAGGAAAAGTGTACGAAGATTATCGGATAACATATGATAACATGGAGATAACTGGTTGATAACAGTGATAACAAGGTGTACGTAGATTATTGAAAGTTTCGGACCCCTTATTAATGCACAAGCCGCTTCACACATCCCTGATCAGACATAACTTGCATCCTTTCGCTACTTTTCACTATTCAAGGGGGTCCGAAACTCCGAGGAAATGTGTACAAAGATTATTTGATAACATATGATAACACGGAGATAACATGGAGAAAACGGGTTGATAACAGTGATAACATGAGCTAGGTGTACGAAGATTACTGGGAGTTACAGACCCCCCTTGAGAGAAGTGTACGAAGATTATTTGATAACATGTGATAACAGGTTGATAACAGTGATAACTAGGTGTACTAAGTAATAATAATTTCTTATTACCAAACTTTAAAAAAGATTATATTATATATTATATATAATTATTATTGTTATTATCGTATTATACTTATTTTATATACTTATTATTATTATATTACTTAATATATATTTATACAATATAATAAAATATGTATAATATAGATATATTATTTTTATTATATATATGTATATTATATATATGTATATTATATAATATATACGTATATATATTATAAATATATAATAAATATTTTATCGGATTTAAAAATATAATATAATATATAATTATAAATATTATATTTATTTAGGACACGTGCCACAGATTATAAAAATAACTGATAAATATGAATAACTATAAGATTATATTATAATTAATATTATTACTATATAATATATATTATAAATATTTAATATTAAGATTAAATTATTATTATATAGATACTAGATTAGATTATCTATATATTAGATATATAGATGTTAATATAATGTTATATTAATCAAATTCCCTGAATTTTCCCCGATTTCCCTGACAATTTTCCCCATTTTTCCCCTGACTTTTTAAACACATATTTTCTAGAAGTTAGAGTTAGTTCATTAGAGGCTTTATAGCAAAGTTAGTTGAAAACTGAGTGGAGTAGCAACTCAGATTCCCTGATTTTTCCCTGATTCCCTGATACTTCCATTATTCCCTGATTTTTCCCTGTATATCCTGACTAAAACTTTATTCCCTGACTTTTCCCTGATTGCTTGATTCCCTGATTTTTCCCTGATTTCCCGGTTTTCCATGAAACTGAGAGGAGTGGCAACTCAGATTCCCTGATTTTTCCCTGATTTCTTGATTTCCTGATTTTCCCCTGTATCCTCTGACTAAAATTTTATTCCCTGACTTTTCCCTGATTCCCTGATACTTCCATTATTCCCTGATTTTTCCCTATATCCACTGATTAAAATTTTATTCCCTGACTTTTCCCTGACTTCTTGACTCCCTGATACTTCCCTGATTTTCCCTTGATTTCCCGG
Source organism: Eulimnadia texana (assembly GCA_002872375.1). Taxonomy (NCBI): domain Eukaryota; kingdom Metazoa; phylum Arthropoda; class Branchiopoda; order Diplostraca; family Limnadiidae; genus Eulimnadia; species Eulimnadia texana. Next base: position 4,227,210 of record NKDA01000001.1, read on the forward strand.
TTTTCCATGAAACTGAGAGGAGTGGCAACTCAAATTCCCTGACCTTTTTTCCTCATTTATTACCAATTCCCTGATATTTCCCTGTATTCCCTGACTTTTCCCTGATTCCCTGATATGTCCTTGATTATCTGATTTTTCATGAATTCCAATGAAATTCCCTGACTTTTCCCTGTATTCCCTGAATTTTCCCTCATTTTTCAATTTCATTTGAATTCCCTGATTTTCCCCATGTATTCCCTGACTTTTTCCCTGATTTCCCGGTTTTCCAGGTCGGTGGGAACGCTGTCCCTACGGCCTCAATGATGATTTTTACGGCTGATAACAGGCGATAACGAGTTATCGCCTGTTATCACGTGTTATCGGCGGTGCATAGCGCAGTCGTGCAAGGGATTGGGGTGACGGGTCGCAGCAGGCTGCACAAATGGCGCATCCTGTCACCGTTTAGGGCCTTTGATCGCCGCCGACGGCAAAACAAAACACTTTCTCCTTCAACCGCAACGGAATTAAAAAAAAACTAATAAATTATTTTTAATTACATTATTTATTATTTTAATTAATTTGAATTATTATCAAGTGTTATCAAGTTTAATTACATAATTTATTATTACACGATTTTATTTTTGTACCAATTATTTTTAATTACATTATTTATTATTTTAATTAATTTAAGTTATTGTCAAGTGTTATCAGGTTAATTACATAATTTATTATTACATTATTTATTATTTTAATTAATTCATTTGGGCATCTTAATGATTTTTTTATCAAGATTTTGTTAGTATCATAAACTGATCATTAATTAATTAATTATTCCGGTTATTTAATTAATTAGCAATTATTTTTAATTGATTTAAGTTATTATCAAGTGTTATTAAGTTAATTACATAATTTATTATTACACGATTTTATTTCTTATACCAATTATTTTTAATTACATGATTTATTTTATGAATTAATTAATTTAGGCATCTTAATAATTTTTTGTCAAGATTTTGTTAGTATCTGAAGTTAATTAAATAATTAATTGCTTAATTAATTATTTTGTTTTAAATTAACTCATTAAAACGTATATTGATTAATTATTATAGTGAATAAATTAAATATTAAGTTGTTACTAATTACTTAATTAATAATTCATTTTAATTGATTTAATTTTTTATCACGTTAATTACATAATTTATTATTACAAGATTTTATTTCTTTGACTAACTATTTTAATTACATTATTTATTATTTTAATTAAATAATTTATGCATCTTAATGACGTTTTATCAAGTTTGAATTAGTATCTTAAGTTGTTATCAAGTGTTATCAAGTTAATTTACATTATTATTGTTATTTAATTATTATTTAATGTTAATTATATTAACCAATGAATTATTTTTAATTATATAATTTATTATTGCATAATATTATTTCTTTTACTAATTGTTTTTAATTCATTAGTTATTGTAATTAATTAATTTAGGCATTTTAATCACGTTTTATCATGTTTTAATTAGTATCTTAAGTTGTTATAAAATGTTATCAAATTAGCTGCGTATCATTTTTTGGAAGTTACAGACCCCTTTTTCTAGTTTGTGCGAAAAATAATCATAATATGCTCCCGTCGTTTACCCACGATGTTATCACCTTATTATCACCTGTTATCAACTTATCTTTGAATGATTTTTCCCGAGGTTACAGACCCCGTTTTCTATTATTTGCGAAAATAACACTATTTGCTCCTGTCGTTTATCCTTGGGTGTTATCACCTTGTTATCAGATGTTATCAAATTATCTTCGAAACATTCTCTAAGAGGTTTCCGACCCCTTTCTATAATTTTTTGACGAAAAATAATCAAAATATGCTCCCGTCGTTTACCTTTCCATGTTATCACCTTGTTATCAGTCTGTTATCACCTAGAAAATGACATTTTACGAGTTGCGGACCCCTTCTTTCTATTTATTTTTTGGGAGAAATAATCCTAATGTGTGCTCCCGTCGTTTACCTTCCCATGTTATCACCTTGTTATCGAGTGTTATCACCTAGAAAATGACATTTTACCAGTTGCCGACCCCCTGCTTGAAAACATGACACTCGACACGCAGAGGTAAAAGCTTAAAGTATGAAAAAAAAATTTTTTTTTCACAAGTTTGACAGGCCTTGTCACTGAAACGTACGTCTCCGCCATGAAAGTCCAACATTGGGAAACTATGATAATATACTTCTCAACTATCAACTATCGAATTACCTTTTCATACACTATGACAGTTCATGATAGTAGTAGTAATGATAGTAGTAGTTGTTGTTGTTGTTGTTGTAATATTGGTGATAATAGTAGTACGAGCAGAAGTAATGGTAGTAGTAGTAGTTGTAGTAGTAGCATTGGGAAACTATGATAATATGCTTCTTGACTATTAACTATCGAATTACCTTTTCATACACTATGACAGTTCATGATAGTAGTATACTAATATTATCAGCAGTAGTAGTTGTTGTTGTAATATTGGTAGTAAAAGTAGTGCGAGTAGTTATGGTAGTATGAGCAGAAAATAATGGTAGTAGTAGTTGTTGTAATATTGGTAGTGAAAGTAGTGGGAGTGGGATAAGTAGTTATGGTAGTATTGGCAGAAGTAGTAGTAGTTGTAGTCGTAGCACTGGGAAACTATGATAATATACTTCTCAACTATCAACTATCGAATTACCTTTTCATATACTATGACAGTTCATGATAGTAGTATACTAATAATAGTAGCAGTAGTGGTTGTTGTTGTAATATCGGTAGTAATAGTAGTACGAGCAGAAGTAATGGTAGTAGCAGGAGTTATTATAGTAGTAATAGTAGTGGTACTAGTACTAATGATAGTAGTAGAATTAGCAGTAGTAGTACTAGTACAAAATGCAGTGGCAGTAGTAGTAGCAGGAGAAGTAATGGTAGTACTAGTAGTTGTAGTTGATAAAATAGTAATAGCCGAAGTGGCTATAGTAGTGGTAGTAGTAGTAGTGGTAGTAGTAGTAGTAGTAGTAGTAGAAACAGTAGTAGTAGCAATAGTAGCTGTAGTAGTGGTAGCAGTAGTAGTAGCAGTAGTACTAGAAAAAGCAATGGTAGTAGTGGTAGCAGGACAAGTAGCAATAATAGCAGTAATAATAATAACAGTAATACTCAATATTCAGTGACCAAAGGGGCACGCAACTTGGTAGAAAAGACCACTTCATCTGGTAACACGCGATAACAGGTTGATAACACGGTGATAACACGTCATCCAGGTGCATGAAGATTACCTGAGGTTTCGAAACACTGACAAACAAGTACAAAGTTGACATTTTATCAGTAACTTTACAAGGTATTCACTGTTATCAACCTGTTATCAAATTATCATTCTGTCGAAGTTTCCCACCCCTTTTTTCTATTAATTGAAATTTATCATCCATTACTCCCGCCGTTTACCCTCATGTGTTATCAGCTGTTATCACCTGTTATCACATTATCTCCACTTTTCTTCATCCGGCCAATTAACCATATTTTATTCTCGCCGTTCTACCTATCACCTATTATCATCTTGTTATCACCTGTTATCATCTGTTATCAACTGTTATCACCCAGCCACGGCCGGATTGATTGGTAGCCGGGGCCCAGAAGGGAAAAAAGAAGGAAAGTCCCAAGTTTCTCGGGGAGGAGGGAAACAAAGTTTTTCTCCACAAAAGTTTCACCGCTTACTTTATCATTGTGGATTAGAGACTCATTCCCACCCACTGGCTGGAATATAATTATTATAATTATTATAATTATTTAATAATATTTCAATAATTGGGGAAAAAAAAAAGTTGTAGAAGTTTTACCGTCGGACATGTCCGCCGAGGCGCGAGTAATGGAAACGAGCAACATCATCAGCGATATCATTTGCATTTTCATCTTCACTTTTCTTCACTCAACAAAAAAAAAAAAAAAACTTTTTAACTCATCACCAAAGTAAACTAACAAACTTCACTCACAGAAAACTTTCCACTTGATAATATTATTTTCAATCTGAAGAATTTCAAAGAAATCAATCAACCACGAGAGAAAATTTCAAAAATTCGAGGAGCGTAGGTTCCGCGTGACCGACTCGCTCGACGGACGGCGAGCAACTGAACGGAAAGGAACCAAGTGCGCCAACAAAAAGGAGACCCTATCATCCTTTCTCTCCCTTTCTCCCTTCTTTTATCAGCGCCTCTCTCTTTGTCTCCCTATTCGCCCCCCCACTTTAACCACCTTCCATTGAAACAATGTTTCCCCTTTTTTCCCCTCCGTTTGAAAATATCAATTTCCCTTTTCCCTTATAACCACCTTCCATTGAGGCAGTGTTTCCCCTCTTTTCCCCTCCCTTTGAAAATATCAATTTGCCTTTTCCCTTTTAACCACCTTCCATTGATGCAGTGCTTCCCCTTTTTTCCCCTCCGTTTGAAAATATCAATTTCCCTTTTCCCTTTTAACCACCTTCCATTGAAGCAATGTTTCCCCTTTTTTCCCTTTTTTCCTCTCCGTTTGAAAATATCAATTTCCCTTTTCCCTTTTAACCACCTTCCATTGATGCAGTGCTTCCCCTCTTTTCCCCTTTTTTCCCCTACGTTTGAAAATATCAGTTTCCCTTTTCCCTTTTAACCACCTTCCATTGATGTAGTGCTTCCCCTTTTTTCCCTTTTTCCCCTCCGCTTCAAAATATCAATTTCCCTTTTCCCTTTTAACCACCTTCCATTGATGCAGTGCTTCCCCTTTTTTCCCTTTTTCCCCTCCGTTCGAAAATATCAATTTCCCTTTTCTCCCCTTCTCCGTGCTACAGAGTAAAGCTACATTTCTTAGATTCACTTTTCCTCCTTTTCCCCTTTTTCCCCGCCCCCCTCCTTCGTGGTATAGAGTAAAGCTACATTTGTTAGATTCACTTTTTCCTCCATTTTCCCTTTTCCCTCTTCCTCATTTTCCTTATTTGAGGGAATTTCCCTGCAAAGTGGAAGCGCTCCATTGGAGGGTTCGCTACTATCGCAATGCGCCTATAGGAGTTATCAGTTTATCAAACTATCGATACTTAAACAACTAGCGATACTTAAACTAGCTTTACTTCAACTAGCTTTACTTCAACTAGCTTTACTTCAACTAGCGATACTTAAACTAGCGATACTTAAACTAGCTTTACTTCAACTAGCGATACTTAAACTAGCTTTACTTCAACTATCGATACTTAAACTAGCGATACTTAAACAACTAGCGATACTTTAACTATCGATACTTAAACTAGCAATACTTAAACTAGCGATACTTAAACTAGCGATACTTAAACTAGCTTTACTTAAACTAGCTTTACTTCAACTCGCTTAAACTGTCGATTACTTAAACTATCGATACTTAAACTAGCTTTACTTAAACTATCGATACTTAGACTAGCGATACTTAAACCATGGATACTTAAACTAGCGATACTTAAACAACTAGCCATACTTAAACTAGCTTTACTTAAACTAGCTATACTTAAACTAGTGATATTTCAACTAGCGATACTTAAACTAGCTTAAACAACTAGCGATACTTAAACTAGCTTTACTTAAACTATAGATACTTAAACTATCGATATACAGCAATATTATAAATATTTTAAATTATGTCACTTTTTGTCCTCCATTCAAAAGAACCAATCGGCAAACTTCAAAGGAAATTTTTTTTTTTCACCAGTTTGGAATTCATTATTGTCTTCATTACCTTGTGTGACTTTCACGGGGGGGGTCCGCTACTCTTAAGATTCTTAACCCAAGGGGGTCCGCTACTCTCAACAGTCTTAACCCAAGGGGGGTCCGCTACCCTCAATATTCTTAAGCCAAGGAAGGCTCGCAACTCTCAGGAATCTTAACCCAAGGAGGGTCCGCTACTCCCAAGATTCTTAACCGAAGGGGGGGGTCCGCTACTTTCAATAATCTTAACCCAAGGAGGGTCCGCTACTCCCAAGATTCTTAACCCAAGGAGGGTCCGCTACTCTCAAGAATCTCAACCCAAGGGGGTCCGCTACTCTCAAGATTCTTAAGCCAAGGAGGGTCCGCTACTCTCAAGAATCTTAAGCTAAAGGGGGTCCGCTACTCCCAAGATTCTTAACCTAAGGGGGTCCGCTACTCCCAAGATTCTTAAGCCAAGGAGGGTCCGCTACTCTCAAGAATCTTAACCCAAGGAGGGTCCGCTACTCCCAGGAATCTTAAACCAAGGGGGTCTGCTACTCTCAAGAATCTTAACCCAAGAATCTTAGCAGGTAAAAACATTTTTGTAGAGTGGCAAAAGCCTCCTTGTTATGTTTTAATGGTTAAAACGGAAACGCCCCAATACTGATGGAAAAATTTTTTTTCCCTTTTTTTCCCCTTTCCATTGATATTTTTTTCCCCCCGACTAAACGTAAAACTTTAACGGGGGGAAAAAAACTTAAATTAAGTCAAATGCGTGTGGCAAAGGTAAAAAGTGCAACAGGACTTATTACCAAAAAGGCCACTGTAGTACCAACTCCGCTACTACGGACACACGTATCAAATACGTATTTTAAGAAATAAGATTTTAAAATAATACTAAAAATCATAGAAAAATTCGAGAAACATTTTGGTATAAAGAAAGTGTTGAAATTATTCGCCATTGATTTAATAACAGTGTCCGCTATAGAGAGGCACGCGTTTGGAATATACGCTATAGACCAGCCCCGCTACTACGGACGGGCGTATCAAATACGTATCAACAAAAACAGAACTTCAAAATGATTCTAAAAATCTTAGAAAAATTCGAGAAACATTTTGGTATCAAGAAAATGTCGAAATTATTCGCCATTGGTTTAATAACAGTGTCCGCTATAGAGAGGCACGCGTTTGGAATATACGCTATAGACCAACCCCGCTACTACGGACGGGCGTATCAAATACGTATCAACAAAAATACAACTTCAAAATGATACTAAAAATCATAGAAAAATTCAAGAAACATTTCGGTATAAAGAAAGTTTGGAAATTATTTGCCATTGATTTAATAACAGTGTCCGCTATAGAGAGAAAGGGACACGTTGAGTTATCACAGTGTTATCGAATAATCTTTCAAAAGTGACGGACCCCCCGAGACTGACCATAAAGCTTTCAGACTGAACGGCCATTACGACTCCATTAAGCAAGGGCTACTCTCGTCAACAGCGCAAAAAACTTCTTGCGGAGAAAAAAAGAACTACGACACTTGCAAGTTTTCTAGGACTGGGGAAAAAAACCACGAATCTAATTAAGAAGATCCTCTAATTGCTTTATAATAAATTACTATCGATTTGTCACCAATTAATGCTGAATTAAGCAAGGGGTCCGAAACTCCGAGGAAAAATGTATGAAGATTATTTGATAACACAAAGATAACATGGAGATAACAGTGATAATACGGCTTAGGTGTACGAAGATTATTAGAAGTTTTGGACCCCTTGAGAAAAGTGTACGAAGATTATTTGATAACATGTGATAACATGGAGATAACAGGTTGATAATAGTGATAACACGGCCTAGGTGTACGAAGATAATTAGAAGTTTCAGACCCCTTGGATAAAAGTGGGACGGATGAACTTTGTTATCAGCTGTTATCAAGTGTTATCAAGTGTTATCTACGTAACTGACGTATTTTTCCAACTCTTTTTAGAAGTGTATATGAATTGCATACAATAGAAATAATCAAACTAATAGCGATGTGTTTTCCCAAGGTTCCCACGTCTTCCCAAAGACTTCCCAAGGTTTGCTAAAGCTTCCCAACCGTCCCAGATTGTTTCTCAAGAGTTAGAAATAGTTTCCCACACTTTCCCATAGCTTCCCATGGCTTCCCACGGCTTCCCACACACTCCCCACAGCTTCCCAAAAACTTCCCAAAGACTTCCCAAGGTTTGCTAAAGCTTCCCAACCGTCCCAGATTGGTTCTCAAGAGTTAAAAATATTTCCCACACTTTCCCATAGCTTCCCATGGCTTACCACGGCTTCCCACGCACTCCCAAAGACTTTCCAAGGTTTGCTAAAGCTTCCCAACAGTCCCAGATTGTTTCTTGGAGTTAGAAATAGCTTCCCACACTTTCCCATAGCTTCCCATGGCTTCCCACGCACTCCCCACAGCTTCCCAAAGACTTCCCAAGGTTTACTAACGGAATCCCAATAGTCCCCAATAGTTCCTCGAAGCTAGAAATAGCTTCCCACATCTTCCCATAGAATCCCATACACTCCCCACGTCTTCCCAAAGATTCCCAACAACCTCCCCGTCCCCAGTATCGGCCCCCAACTCTTCCCAGAGCAGTTTCAAGGTTTTCTAAAGGGTCTAAATGACCTCCCCACGGTCTCCTATGATTTCCCAATAGTTTCCCAGACTTCGAAAAGCCTCTCAAAGAGACAAAGACCTTGCGATGACCTTGCGATAGTTTGTTAATTGCTCCCACCAACATTCCACGATTTCCCAGAGCGTCCCAACGATCCTCTAGTCCTCCACAGATTCCCAAAGTTTCCCACGACAGACTGTCCACAAGTTACCTACAGCTTCCCAACGACCTCCACACAGTCTTATGCAAACTTACCAAATCTCCCACAATACTCCATAGCTTCCCACAGCCTCCCAAAGCTTCCAAAAGACTTCCCCACAAATTCCCACACATTCTTGTAAACCTCCCAAAGCTTCCCATTAGTTTCCCACAGCTTCCTACCGCCCTCCCACAACCCCCACACTCCCATAAACCTCCCACGGCTCCCCAAAGACCTTCCACAATCCCCCACACTTCTGTAAACTTCCCAAGGCCTTCCAAGAGTTTCCCACAGCTTCCCAACGCCATCTTCACACCCTTGCACATCTTCCCAAGCTTCCATAGCTTCCCAAAGACCTTCCCGCACTCTTGCACAGTTCCTCACGGCTTCCCAACAGTTTCCCAAAGCTTCCCAACGCCCTCCCCAGACTCTTATAAACTTCCCACGACTTCCCAACAGTTTCCCACAACTTCCTAACGCCCTCCCCACAATCCCCCAGACTCTTGTAAACTTCCCACGACTTCCCAACAGTTTCCCAAAGCTTCCCAACGCCCTCCCTACACTCTTCTACGATTCTCCTATCATTCCTACGATTTCCCAACCGTTTCCCAGTGTGGGGAACCACTTCCATTCCCTATACCATTCCCTATACCATTCCATACGATTCTCCTATCATTCCTACGATTTCCCAACCGTTTCCCAGTGTCTCTCTTCTTGCTTGTGGGGGGGTTGGGGGGTTGGGAAAACGTTGAATGCAGGCCAACTAGAAGAGGAAGGTAGCACAGGCACAAGGGTGGGGCGTGTGTGTCAGCAGGGAAAAGAAATTTACGATATCCGCATGATGAGCACCGAAAAGACCAGGGCCAAAGAGAATCTTCCAGAGCCGTTTCAAATGGCCCCCCCATAAAATGCTTTTGGGGGCCCTTTGGGAAACTGTGTGGGGCCCTTTATTAGGGGGTGAGGGGGTGCAGTGGGGGTGAGGGGTGCAGTGGGATGGGTCTGTGTCCCTTATTGGCTTGGCCATATCAGGAATGCATCGATAATTGCAAAGGATCAAGAGCTACTACTAACCTTAAACAGCGTGAAGCATTTGTGTCATTTGAGATAATGAGTCGAGGTCAAAGGTTAAGATGATAACGTTGATAACAACTGATAACACGTGATAACAGTGTTCCAAGATTCGTTCCCGGGAATCTTAAGAATCGTTTGGACCCGATAGAAAAATCGCACGGTTGAGGGACCGAGTGAATAGGTAGCTGAACACTAAGCTCCCTCTGAATCACTAGCTGAATTATAGCTGAACTGACTTTAGTTGCTAAAAGTGAACTCTCTGAACAAGGGGTTGAATACTGCATGACTTGGTTCTTGACAAATTCAAGCGTATGAACCGTCTGAAAGTGGGCCTATTTCACACTATCGTCTAGCTGAATTCATGGCAATCATGCACCATTCAGAGGGTCATTCCGACGTTTGACTAGTACATCCTTTCTCCACTGGAAAACAGCTTGAATACGAACCCGACAAAAAAGACATACGGTTGAGGACCGAGTGAACAAGTAGCTGAACACTAGCTCCCCTCTGAATCACTAGCTGAATAGTAGCTGAATTCACTTTAGCTAACTAAAAGTGGACCGTCTGAACAAGGGGTTGAATGCTGCATGACTAGGTTCTTGAAAACTTGCAGCGTATGAACCGTGTGAAAGTGGACCATTTTCACACTATCGTCTATCTGTATCTGTGGCAATCATGCACCATTCAGAGGGTCATTCTGACGTTTGACTAGCGCATCTTTTTCTGTTAGGAAAAGCTTAAAAACATATGGACAACAGTAGAAATCTTCTACGCTTCCATAGAAATTCCAAAGCTGGGGAAATGGGAAACCTGAAAACAGCTAATGGTTTTACAACGGCTACCAAATGACAACCAAACTTTTTTTCTTTCAAAAGAGGGGTTTGTGACTAACAACTAATCCACTGATAACAGCTGATAACAGTTGATAACACTTGATAACTCCCAACAGTATCGTATTCGTAATCAAAGTAATCAAATAACGTGTGAACATGATAATTATTTCAACAGTAAAAGGTAAGAATTGCTCGAGTATCTTTGACCAAATAAAAACTAGAGAAAAACTAGGGAAAATCCGGGGAAAATCTAGGGAAAACTATGCAAACTGGAGAACAAACAAAGAAAACTAGAGAAGAACTAGGGAAAATCCGGGGAGAATCTAGGGAACAAACTGGAAAACAAGCAGAGAAAACTAGAGAAGAACTGGGGGAAATCCGGGGAAAACCCAGGGAAAATCTAGGGGAAACTAGACAAACTCGAGAACAAGCAGAGAAAACTAGAGAACATCTAGGGAAAATCCAGGGAAAACTAGACAAACTGGAAAACAAGCAGAGAAAACCAGAGAACATCTAGGGAAAATCCAGGGAAAATCTAGGGAAAACTGGAGAACAAGCAGAGAAAACTAGAGAAGAACTGGGGAAAATTCGGGGAAAACCCAGGGAAAATCTAGGCAAAAGTAGACAAAGTGGAGAACAAGCAGAGAAAGCTAGAGAAGAACTGGGGGAAATCCGGGGAAAACCCAGGGAAAATCTAGGGAAAACTGGACAAACTGGAAAGCAAGCAGAGAAAACTAAAGAACTAGGGAAAATCCGGGAAAATCTAGGGAAAACTAGACAACTGGAGAACAAGCAGAGAAAACTAGAGAAGAACTGGGGAAAATCCGGGGAAAACCCAGGGAAAATCTAGGGAAAACTAGACAAACTGGAGAACAAGTACAGAAAACTAGAGAAGAACTGGGGGAAATCCGGGGAAAATCCAGGGAAAACCCAGGGAAAATCTAGGGAAACTATACAAACTGGAGAACAAGCAGAGAAAACTAGGGAAGAACTAGGGGAAAAACTAGAGCTATATTGCTAAAGTAAATACTACCGGCTTACGGTGTAATAAAAACAGGACCTTTTTTCCTGTAACATATACACAGGACACATAATCCTAGTGGTTCTTACGGAGTTAATCCTAGTAGCTAGTAATTTGCCTAGTGAATGGGGGTCCACAGGACCGACTAGGGGCCACGTGTCGTTCAAATGCACAGTCGATTAAACTGCACGCCCCAGAGGATCAATGACGCCTGACTCTTGGGCGCTCATCCCTTGCCGTCCAAATCTCTTCCTGCTTCAATGAATCAGTCAAAAATCACTGCATAACTTCCTATACGTATCGATACCACACTCTTATACTCAATAGCAAAAAAAAAAAAAAAAAAAAAAAAAGATGCGCTAGTTAAAACGTCTGAATGACCCTCTGAATGGTGAATGACTATCATGGATTCGGGTAGATGATAGTGTGATACTGGCCCACTTTCATACGGTTCGTACGATTGAATTTTGAAAGAATTGAGTCATGCAGTATTCAAGCCCTTGTTCAGACGGTTCACTTTTAGTAGCTAAAGTGAATTCAGCTACTATTCAGATAGTGATACAGAGGGAAGCCAGTGTTCAGCTACATAGTCATTCGGTACTCAACTGTACTCCAATAGAAGAAGATGCGCTAGTCAAACGTCTGAATGACCCTCTGAATAGTGGATTCAGCTAAAAGATAGTGTGACATTGGCCCACTTTCATACGGTTCGTAGGAGTCATGCAGTATTTAACCCCGTATTCAGAGGGTTCAGTTTAAACAACTAAAGTCCGTTCAGCTACTGTTCAGCTACTGATTCGGACGGAAGCCAGTGTTCAGCTACCTGGTCATTTGGCCCTCAACCGTACCCCAATAGAACAAAGATACGCTAGTCAAACGTCTGGATGACCGTCTGAATGGTGCATGACTATCATGGATTCAGCTAGACGATAGTGTGAAATTGGCCCACTCCCACACGGTTCGTACGCTTGAATTTTTAAAGAACCAAGTCATGCAGCATTCAACCCCCTTATTTAGAGCGCTCACTTTTATTAGCTAAAGCAAATTCAGCTACGATTCAGCTAGTGTTCAGCTACCTATTCACTCGGTACTCAACCGTATGACTTTTCTATTCTTTCTCACCCGGTTCATACGCTTGGATTTTTCAAGAACCAAGTCATGCAGTATTCAACCCCCTTATTTAGAGCGCTCACTTCTAGTAGCTAAAAGCAAATTCAGCTACTTATTCAGCTAGTGTTCAGCTAGTGTTCAGCTACCCATTCACTCGGTGCTCAACCGTATGACTTTTCTATTTTTTCTCACACGGTTCATACGCTTGGATTTTTCAAGAATCTAGTCATGCAGTATTCAACCCCTTATTTAGAGCGCTCACTTTTAGTAGCTCAACCAAATTCAGCTACGATTCAGCTACTTATTCAGCTACCTATTCACTCAGTACTCAACCGTATGACTTTTCTATCGGGTTAAGCAACTAAACATTGATAATAAAAACTTGATAAATCCACAACTTAATCAATAAGAGTTCCGCGTGTTGGTAGGGGGGCCTTGGCTTTGGCTACGGGAGATTTAAAGGGCCAACACGACTAAGGCGGGCCTTAGCCCTTTAACTGTGGTAACCATGGTAACCACATAAATAGCTACACAGGGCAAAAGATAGACGTAAGAAAAAAGAAAAGAAAAGAAAAGAAAAGTTTTTATTTTCACTTTTATATCCATTTTTGTTATATTGAAGAGTCCACGGGTTAACGAGGAAGGCCCCAATAAATTGGCCTGTCTGCCCATTTCTCATCGTCTCGGCTACACTTATACACACACCGAAGACCCCACAAGACCCTCAGGGTATTGATAACCATTGATAACAAGTGATAACAGTTGATAAGTGCTGATAACAGATGGCAGAAGCTTGATAAGTGGGTTGATAGCGAGTTTCAGGTACTTGATTGGAAGTGAGAACAGTTAAGGATCCTTATAAATCCTTGTTATCCGAGGATAACACATCAAGTGGGCATTGATAACCATTGATAACAGCTGATAATAGCTGACAAAAGCTTGATACCAAGCTTTCAGGTACTCGATGAAACGTGACAACCACAGTTAAGGATCCTTATAAATCCTTGTTAACCTCGGATAACACATCAAGTGGGTGTACTCCCTTCGTTTACCCTGAGAGTTTGGGGGGGGGGGTAAATTTCCGTCCTGCCAGCTAGAAGAGGGGCTACTTACTTAGGGGAGTGTATTTCATAACACGAAACTAGTATTTTCCCCAATGAAAGCTAGTATATAATTTAGACAGCATGGAATGTAATGGCCGCACCGTTAGACTCTCTACAGGGGGTTGGCAACTGTTTCAACCCCCCATTGAACTTATGGATTTATAAAGGAATCAACCAACCCCATGATTCCTTTCGGGAATTTCTGTGGGGGAATTTTCCCTGTTTTCCCCTCCATGCATCTTCCAAACTAGTCAACTATTTTTCGTACGAGAGTTATGGATTTATAAAGGAATCAATCGACCCCATGATTCCTTTCGGGAATTTCTGTGGGAAATTTTCCCTGTTTTCCCCTCCACGGATTTTTCAAATTTGTCCTTTTTGTGAAATTTTTTCATAGAAGGCTTATGGATTTATAAAGGAATTAACGAAACTGTGTAATTTCTTCAGGGAATTTCGGGAATTTTCCCTGTTTTCCCCTCCAGGGATTTTTCAAATTTGTCCTTTTAGTGAAATTTTTTCATAGAAGGCTTATGGATTTATAAAGGAATTAACAAAACTTTGTAATTTCTTCAGGGAATTTCGGGAATTTTCCCTGTTTTCCCCTCCAGGGATTTTTCAAATTTGTTATTTTTGTACAATTTTGCTAATTATTTTTCATAGAAGAGTTATGGATTTATAAAGGAATCAACCAACCCATGATTCCTTTCGGGAATTTCTGTGGGGAATTTTCCCTGTTTTCCCCTCCACGGATCTTCCAAACTAGTCAACTTTTTTTCATACAAGAGTTATGGATTTATAAAGGAATTAACGAAACTTTGTCATTTCTTCAGGGAATTTCGGGAATTTTCCCTGTTTTCCCCTCCACGGATTTTCAAATTTGTCCTTTTTGTGAAATTTTTTCATAGAAGGCTTATGGATTTATAAAGGAATAAACGAAACTTTGTCATTTCTTCAGGGAATTTCGGGAATTTTCCCTGTTTTCCCCTCCACGGATTTTTCAAGTTTGTCCTTTTTGTGAAATTTTCCTTATTATTTTTCATAGAAGAGTTATAAATTTATAAAGGAATTAACGAAACTCTGTAATTTCTTCAGGGAATTTCTGTGGGAAATTTTCCCTGTTTTCCCCTCCACGGATCTTTCGAATTTGTCATTTTTGTGCAAGTTTTTTTTTATAGAAGGCTTATGGATTTGTAAAGGAATTAACCAAGTCTATGATTTCTTCAGGGAATTTCGGGAATTTTTGTGGAAACTTTCCCTGTTTTCCCCTCCTGGGATTTTTCAGATTTGTATTTTTGAGCAAATTTTGTTATTATTTTTCATAGAAGACTTATGGATTCGTAAAGAAATCAACTAACTCTATGATTCCTTCAGGGAATTTCGGGAATTTCAGTGGGAATTTTCCCTGTGCTTCCCTCAAGCAACTTTCAAATTTGTCCTTTTTGTGCAATTTTGCACGGTGAATTTCGGGATTTTTTACAGGGATTTTCCCTGTTTTTCCCTGCAGGATCTTTCTAATGCATTATTCTGGTATAAGTTTCGAACCCTGTTGAAAAGTAGTGGTTAGTTCTGACTATCGGTAGTAAATTTGCTAACTATTTTTCATACTAGAGTTACGGATTTATAAAGGAATTAACGAAACTCTATGATTCCTTCAGGGAATTTCGGGAATTTTTACAGGAATTTTCCCTGTTTTCCCCTCCAGGGATCTTCCAAACTTGTCAACTATTTTTCATACGAGAGTTATGGATTTATAAAGGAATCAGCCAGCTCTGTGATTTCTTCAGGGAATTTCGGGAATTTCTGTGGGATTTTCCCTGTTTTTCCCTGCAGGATCTTTCTAATGTGTTATTCTGGTATAAGTTTCGAACCCTGTTGAAAAGTAGTGGTTAGTTCTGACTATCAGTAGTAATTTTGCTAACTATTTTTCATACGAGAGAAAAGCGCGGGAACCTGCAATTTGAAACGGAGAGAAAATTACTTAAGAGACAGAGAGAAAAAAGGGGTCCGAAACACCGAGGAAAAGTGTACGAAGATTATTTGATAACACATGATAACATGGAGATAACAGGTTGATTCCAGTGATAATATGACCTAGGTGTAGGAAGATTATTGCAAGTTTTCGACCCCTTGGGAAAAGTGTACGAAGATTATGAGATAACATATGATAACACGGAGATAACATAACATGGCCATAAGTGTACGAAGATTATGTGATAACATATGATAACACGGAGATAACATGGAGATAACAGGTTGATAACAGTGATAACACGACCTAGGTGTACGAAGATTACTAGAAGTTTCTGACCCCTCATGAAAGGTGTACGAAGATTATGTGATAACATAGGATAACAGGGAGATAACAGGTTGATAACAGTGATAACATGACCTAGGTGTACGAAGATTATGTGACAAAATACGATTACACGGAGATAACATGGAGATAACAGTGATAACATGACCTAGGTGTACGTAGATTACGGAAAGTTTCGGACCCCTTGACTAGTCCTCTGCTTCTGCTCATTACCACAACATTGTATTACAGTAGACAGCTTGTCATCATGATATTACTGTAACGGCATGTTTGTTCTTTTCAGTCGTTAAGCCCTTTTTCTCTCTCTCTTAAAGGGTCGGAAACTTTCAATAATCTTGGTAGACCTAGATCATGTTATCAGGTGTTATCAACCTGTTATCTCCATGTTATCACATGTTACCAAACAATCTTCGTACACTTTTCCCAAAGGGTTCGAAACTTCTAGTAATCTTCGTACACTTATGGCCATATTATGTTATCTCCGTGTTATCACATGTTATCAAATAATCTTCGTACACTTTTCCCAAGAGGTCCGAAACTTCCAATAATCTTCGTACACCTAGGTCATATTATCAGGTGTTATCAACCTGTTATCTCCGTGTTATCACATGTTATCAAATAATCTTCGTACACTTTTCCCAAGGGGTCCGAAACTTCTAATAATCTTCGTACACCTAGGTCATGTCATCACTGTAATCAACCTGTTATCTCCTTGTTATCAAATAATCTTCGTACACTTTTCCTGGCAGTTTCGGACCCCTTGGGACTAGTAGTTGAAAGTGGAGAAGATGAACGGGAGAAAAGCATAGAGGAGAAGGAAGAGAGTTAAAAAGATGATGAATGAGAAGAGGAATAAAAAAGGTGAAGAGAGAGAATAGAGGGAAGTAGTAGTAGTAGTAGTAGTAGTAGTAGTAGTGGTGTTGGTAGTGGTAGTAGTAGGAAGAGGGGGAGAAGGACGAGGAGCAGGAGGAGAAGTGGTGGTAGAAGTACTAGTAGTAGTAGTAGTAGAAGAAGCCGTAGTAGTAGAAGAAGTAGTAGTAATAGTAGAAGAAGAGGTAGAAGTAGTAGTAGTAGAAGTAGTAGAGTAGAAGAAGTAGTAGAAGTAGTGGAGGTAGTAGTAGTAGTGGAGGTAGTAGTAGTAGTAGAAGTAGTAGAGGTTGTAGTAATAGTAGTAGTAGTAGAAGAAGTAGTAGTAGTAGTACTAGTAGTCGTAGTAGTGGAAGTAGTAGGAAGACGACGAGGAGGAGTGGTGGTAGAAGAAGTAGTAGTAGTAGTAGTAGTAGCAACAGATAAAAAAGAAAAAGCAAAAGGAAAAACAAGAGAAAGAAGAAGCAAAAATAGAAGAAACCTTAGAAGTTAAGGTACGAAAAGTTGTAGTAGTAGTAGTAGTAGTTTATGGATAGAAGAAGCCTAATAAAACTAGTTAAAGAAAAAGAAGGAGCGTGATAAGGAAGTAGTAGTGGTAGTAATAGAAGAATTAGTGCTAGCAGTATTACTAGTAGTAACAGTAGTAGTAGTTGTAGTAGTAGCAGTAGTAGTACTCGTAGTAAAAATAACAGTAGGAGTAGCAGTAACAGTAACAGTAACAGTAGTAGTAGCGGTAACAGTAGTTGTAGTAGTAGTAGTAGTAGTAGTAGTAGTAGTAGTAAAAGTAACAGTAGTAGTAATAGTAACCGTAGTAGTATTAGCAGTAGTAGTAGTAACAGTAACAGTAGCGGTAACAGTAACAGTAGTAATAGTAGTAGCAGTAGTAGTACTAGTAGTAACAGTAACAGTAGTTATACTAGCAGTAGTAGTAACAGTAACAGTAGTAGTAGCGGTAGCAGTAACAGTAGTTGTTGTTGTAGTAGTAGTAGTAGTAGTAGTAGTAGTAATAATAATACTAGCAGTAGTACTAAAAGGAATACGAAAAGGTGTCATCAACATCTTGTAACACACGCTTCCTCAAGCCATCACACCTAATCCACATACACATTCACTTATACCTTGCCCACTATGTTATCAACCTGTTATCACAACAAGTTATCACATTATCATCTTCCCATTCATTCCAGGAGTTTCGAACCCCCGGGGGCTGAATTCGGACAGTATGATTTAAAGGGCCGCATTCCACACGCGCGCCTCTCTATAGCGGACACCGTTATAAAATCTACTAAAAATAATTTCAAATTTTAACTTGCACCAAAATGTTTCTTGAATTTTTCTGTGATTTTTAGAAATATTTTCAAGTGAAATTTTCCTATAGTGGTATTTGATACTCCCGTCCGTAGTAGCGGGGCTAGTAGCGCGCCTCTCTATAGCGGACACTGTTATAAAATCAAGTAAAAATAATTTCGAAACTTGTCTTATACCAAAATGTTTCTTGAATTTTTCTGTGATTTTTAGAAGTATTTTAAGGCGAAATTTCCCATAAACGTACTTGATACGCCCGTCCGTAGTAGCGGGCTAGTAGCGCGCCTCTCTATAGCGGACACCATTATAAAATCAAGTAAAAATAATTTCGAAACTTGTCTTATACCAAAATGTTTCTTGAATTTTTCTGTGATTTTTACAAACATTTTCATGTGAAATTTTCCTACGCACGTACTTGATACCCCCGTCCGTAGTAGCGAGGCTTGGTCCTTGCAGAGACCTCTATTGACACTTTCAAACAGTCAAGCACGGAAGCGCAGTTTACTTTCAAGAATCGTTGATAACAGGTTGATAACACGATGATAACATGGTGATAACATAGTGATAACACTTAATTTTATTTTTCTGAAGGGTAAGAAAAAATCAATAAGTTACTTGGTAGACTTATGATTAAGTATTTACGACGGGGAATCCTTTGAAGCGTACACAACGGGGTCCGGAACTTTACGGAAAGATTACGACAATTATGGTGATAACAGGTGATAACAAGTGATAACATATGATAACCGATGATAATAGACTGATAAGAGATCGTAACTAGGTGGATAGGAACCGTAGTAAAAGAGATATGAGCGATTAAAGTTTACGAAGATAATTTGATAACGGACGATAACAAATGATAACAGGTGATAACAGATTGATAATTGGTGATAATAGATGATAACAGATGATAACAAGTGATAACTAGGTAGATAGGAACTTAAGTACAAGAGATATTAGCCATCAAAGTTTACGAAGATAATTTGATAACACGTGATAACAGATGATAACAGGTGATAACAGGTGATAACTAGGTAGACAGAAACTTAAGTAAAAGTGTTAGAAGCCATTCAAGTTTACGAAAGATTACTTAATAAGACGTGATAACACTTGATAACACACAGATAACAGATTGTTAACCCATGATAACACCTTCCACATCTGCGAAATTCCTTCACAACACTTGATGACACCTGATAACAATGGGTGACACCTTAATAACACCTGAAAACAAGCAATAACACCTACTAGGCAAGGGGTCCGCAACTCCGAGGAAAAGTTTACCAAGATTATTTGATAACACATGATAACACGGACATAACATGGAGATAACGGATTGATAGCAGTGATAACATGACCAAGGGTCCAAAACTCCGAGGTTAAGTGTACGAAGATTATTTGATAACATGTGATAACAAGGAGATAACATGGAGATAACGGGTTGATAGCAGTGATAACATGACCAAGGGGTCCGAAACTCCGAGGTTTAAGTGTACGAAGATTATTTGATAACATGTGATAACACGTAGATAACACGTTGATAATGAGAGATAATAGGCTGATAACAGTGATAACATGACCCAGGTGTACGAAGATTATTGCAAGTTTCGGACCCTTGGGAAAAGTGTAGGAAGATTATTTGATAACATATGATAACACGGAGATAACATAACATTATAATAAGTGTACGAAGATTATTGGAAGTTTCGGACCCCCCTTGCTACTAGGTCAATTTGAAGATTCCATCACAACAGCTGCTAACACATAGATAACCATCTGTTAACACAAGATAACAGCCAATAGACCTAGATTCCTTCACTAGAACCTGATAAACACATGATAACACCCGATAACACGTTGATAATGCCTGATAACAAGCTGTAACACTCGCTAGACATCGTTAAGCATCTTACATTACCTGAAAATACCTGATAACACATGGATAATACCTGATAACACCCGATAACAGGTTGATAATACCTGATAACAATCGATAACACGTTGATAATGCCTGATAACACGCTGTAACACTCGCTAGACATCGTTAAGCACCTTACAGTACCTGAAAACACCTGATAACACATGGATAACAGGTTGATAACACCCGATAACATCTTAATAACAAGCGATAACAGCCCTAGACCTACTTAGATACCTCTCACAACACTTCACACAAGTTCAAAACAGCTCATAAACACCTGATAACACGTTGATAACACATGATAACACATGATAACACATGATAACACATGATAACACCTGATAACACCCGATAACACGATGATAACAAGCGACAATACCTTTAGACCTACTTAGATACCTCTCACAACACTTCACACAAGTTCAAAACAGCTCATAAACACCTGATAACACCCGATAACACGTTGATAACACATGATAACACATGATAACACTATTCTGAATGTCCAGAAAATTGCTGTGGGTAGTGGAGGAGTATCGGATCTTTTGTAGGCGAGTGATAAATAGTTATTGCTACTCTCTTTGTTGCCGCAACGGAAGGCGGAAAGCAGCAGTGCTTCCACTGTTTTCCCCTTTTTTCCCCTCCGCTTGAAAATATCAATTTTCCCTTTTTTCCCCTCCGTGCTACCGAGTAAAGCTATACATTTGTAGATTCACTTTGTCCTCCATTTTCCCTTGTCTCTCTTCCCTATTTCCCTTATTTGAGGGAATTTCCCTGCAAAGTGGAAGCACTGGAAAGCAGCCCTTGGAAAGATGTTCTTCTGCTGCTGGATGAATCCTTTTCAGGACGACCCCTCTATAGCGGACACCCTTAAAAAATCAACGAGCAAATATTTTGCAATTTTCTTTGCACCAAAATGTTTCTCTAATTTTTCTGTGAATTTTGGATATATTCTAATTAAATTTTGGTTGATACGCATATTTGATACGTGTGTCCGTAGTAGCGGGGCTGGTCTTCACGCGCGCCTCTCTATAGCGGACACCCTTATAAAATCAACGGGAAAATATTTTGCAATTTTCTTGGCACCAAAGTGTTTCGCTGATTTTTCTGTGAATTTTGGATATATTCTAATTAAATTTTGGTTGATACGCATATTTTATACGTGTGTCCGTAGTAGCGAGGCTAGTCTCCACGCGCGCCTCCCTATAGCGGACACCCTTATAAAATCAACGAGCAAATATTTCGCAATTTTCTTTGCACCAAAGTGTTTCTCTAATTTTTCTGTGAATTTTGGATATATTCTCATTAAAATTCGGTTGATACGCATATTTGATACGTGTGTCCGTAGTAGCGGGGCCGGTCTCCACGCGCGCCTCTCTATAGCGGACACCCTTATAAAATCAACGAGCAAACATATTGCAATTTTCTTTGCACTAAAGTGTTTCTCGAATTTTTCTGTGAATTTTGGATGTATTTTAATTAAATTTTGGTTGATACGCATATTTGATACGTCTGTCCGTAGTAGCGGGGCTGGTCTTCACGCGGGCCTCGCTATAGCGGACACCCTTAGAAAATCAACGAGCAAATATTTCGCAATTTTCTTTGCACCAAAGTGTTTCTCTAATTTTTCTGTGAATTTTGGATATATTTTAATTAAAATTCGGTTGATACGCATATTTTATACGTGTGTCCGTAGTAGCGGGCTAGTCCTGAGTAGAATTTTTTTTTTTTTTTTTGAAGATGACCCTAATGGTGGCGAGTATTGTTGTCAGCGGAAACTACACTGCTGGACGCCTTCAACCACAACCAATTTATTCTCTTACATTCGCTCGGTAATTACTCTTTTTCAGTCTCCGAACACCACCTTTCGTTCGGTACCGAACCGAATGACCGAAGAATGTTCGATGAAGACAGAGAGTTCTGTTCGGTACCGAACATAACCTTGGCTCTCCATTCGTTCTCTTATAACCACTCGGTAATTACTCTTCTTCAGTTCGGACACCACCTTTCGTTCGGTACCGAACCGAATGAGCAAGTAATCGTTCGATGAGGACAGAGAGTTCTGTTCGGTACCGAACCACATAACCGGTGTTTCTTAACTGTAAGCCTTTCGTCCAGTATCGAACAAAACGATCAAGCAATTCCTGCGAGTAGGAAAGCAGTGGTTTGTTCGGTACCGAACCAAGTGACGAAACCTGCCTGTCTTATGAAGAAATGTTCTGTTCGGCACCGAACCGACTCTACCAAGTCATGCTACATTGAAGAGGGAATGTTCTGTCCGGTACCGAATCGAACGACCGAACCTTCTAACTTGTGAAGAAATGTTCTGTTCGGCACCGAACAAAATGACCGTACAACTCTCGAGGACAAGAAAGCAAGTGATCTGTTTGATACCGAACCAAACGATCAAACCTTGCCTGTCACGAAAATATTGTTCGGCACCGAACCGACTCTACCAAGTCCTGCTACATGAAGAGGAAATGTTCCGTCCGGTGCCGAACCGAACGACCGAACCGTCTGTCTTATCAAGAAATGTTCTGTTCGGCATCGAACCGACTCTACCAAGTCATGCTGCATGAACAGGGACTGTTCTGTCCGGTACCGAACCGAACGACCGAACCTTCTAACTTGTAAACAAATGTTCTGTTCGGCATCGAACCAACTCTACCAAGCCCCATACTACATTGCAGAGGGACCGTTCTGTCCGGTACCGAACCGTCTGCTTTACAAAGAAATGTTCTGTTCGGTACGGAACCAAATCACTATACAACAACCATTTACCACAGACTAACAATCTGTTCGACAGCGAACAATTTCTCAAATTCCCAAATCCTTCCGCCATGTCCAACAAATTCCACGAAACCCGGCAATAAAATTTCGCAAAAATTTCGCGAAAAAAAAAACCTCCCACGATTTTTGCCAAGATTTCCCTGGACCAGGGATCCAACCAATGTTTCCACTTTTCAGTTTTCCCTTTTTCCCCTCTTCCCTTATCTTTCCCCTTTTTGCCCCTCCGCGCACGAATATACAGGGTCTAGATTTCCTCTTTACTCTCTTCTCTTCTTCTTCCCTTTTCACACCCCATTTCCCCC
This sequence comes from Eulimnadia texana, assembly GCA_002872375.1. Lineage (NCBI taxonomy): Eukaryota > Metazoa > Arthropoda > Branchiopoda > Diplostraca > Limnadiidae > Eulimnadia > Eulimnadia texana. The sequence goes on from NKDA01000001.1 coordinate 4,250,353, forward strand.
CTTTTTCGGGGAAATTCCTTGCAAAAGATAAGGGAAAAGAGTAAAGAGGAAATCTAGACCCTCTACATTCTTGCACGGAGGGGAAAAAGGGGAAAGATAAGGGAAGAGAGTAAAGAGGAAATCTAGACCCTGTACATTCTTGCACGGAGGGGGAAAAAGGGGAAAGATAAGGGAAGAGGGGAAAAATGGAAAGAGAGTCAAGAGGAAATCTAGACCCTGTACATTCTTGCACGGAGGGGGGAAAAGGGGAAAGATAAGTAAAGAGAGTAAAGAGGAAATCTAGACCCTGTATATCCTACACATACACATATACTATATCTACACGGAGGGGAAAAAGGGGAAAGATAAGGGAAGAGGGGGAAAAATGGAAGATTGAAAAGTGGCAACACTGGTCTATTCAAAGGGGGGGATTGATAACCGGAAGCCTTGATGGTTTTTGGTCAAGGGATCGAGTAAGTCATCACGATCATCAGGGACTACAGGGACAAGGACACAGGGACAGAAGCGCAGATTTCGCCTGTCAAAGCCACAATTAATGATGTCTCTGTCGCCACAGCCATACACTGACACACACAACCCAATCACTGACCTTCCCCCCAGTATTCTATTACAATGCACTATCTTTTTCCATTACTGTAAAGGGTTGACAACTTAGTGTTCCCACTTCCAGTTTTCCCCTTTTCCCCCTCCCCGTAGTTCTGAATTATAAAGCTGTACTTCTAACTTTGATTTTTCCCTTATTTTTCCCCTTCGTCTAGAATGTAAAGCTGTACTTCGACATTTCCCTACTCCCTTATTTCACATTTTTCCTTGGAGAGGGCTACATTTTCCCTTTTTTCCCCTCAGTCATAAAATGTCAAACTATACTTTTTTCCCTCTCCAAGTTTCTTCTTCCCTTAGTTTCCCCCCTTTCCTTCGGAGAAGACTGTATTTTTCCCTGTTTCCCCCTCAGTCTTAGAATATAAGGCTGTAATTCTGTGTTTCGCTTTTCCCTTTTCCCTTATTTTCCTCTTTCCGTCCAACAGTTCTAAAAATGAAGCCATACGTCCAAATTTCACTTTTTCTGCCTATATCCCTCTTCCCTTATTTTCCCCTTTTCCCCCTCAGTCACAAAATGTAAAGCCACACTCCTAAGCCTATCTTTTCCCTCAATTTTCCCTCTCCCCATATTTTCCCCTTTTTCCCCCTCAGTCACAAAATGTAAAGCCATACTCACAAGTCTCTCTCTTCCCTCAGTTTTCCCTCTTCCCTTATTTTCCCTTTTCAGACCCCATTTTCCCCTTTTTCAGGGAATTTCCCTTACAAGTGGAAGCAAAACTGACGACTTCATTTTCCCAACAACGACATGTGTGTGGCTAAAAGGTAATTTGTCAATTTCAGACACGACCGAAACGATCATTTACTCACATCATAATTTTCAACCCCCATGTCACACTGTGTTATCACCTGTTATCATCGTGTTATCATCGTGTTATCAAAATATCACCAAATTTCAGCATAGGACTTACAGTCATCGATTAAGTTGCAGTGATAAGCAGTGATCAAGGGGGTCCGAAACTTCCAGTAATCTTCGTACACCTAAGTTATGTTATCACTGTTATCAACCTGTTATCTCCATGTTATCACCGTGTTATCATATGTTATCACATAATCTTGGTACACTCTTCCCAAGGGGGTCGGAAACTTCCAGTAATCTTCGTACACCTAAGTCATGTTATCACTGTTATCAACCTGTTATCTCCATGTTATCATGTGTTATCACATAATCTTCGTACACTTTTCCCAAGGGGGTCAAAAACTTCCAGTAATCTTCGTATACCTAAGTCGTGTTATCACTGTTATCAACCTGTTATCTCCATGTTATCACTGTTATCAACCTGTTATCTCCATGTTATCATATGTTATCAGATAATCTTTGTACACTTTTCACCGGAGTTTCAGACCCTTGCCAGTGATAACACTTTGGAGGATGAAAAAAAATTGCAAGTAGCGAACCCCCGCAGAAAGGCTGGCATTTAAAAATAGTATTTAAAGGGCAAAGGGGTTGGCAACTCGGGCAAAGTTGATGTGAAAAATGACTTCCTAATGAATCGGGTCAACTGCAATCGTATTTCAACCGGTCAAAACCCCCAAAATAACTTCAGATGCATTGGAAAAAAAGTTCAGACGACGGAGCTGTAGAGTGATAACACGGATAACAGGTTGATAACATGATGATAACACGAGAAAACCGCCTATTAAGGTCTGATAAGAGTAAGTTGGGTGTGTTGGGTGTTTGGGGAAGAAATGGGAGTTGTGTGGCTGATAACAGGTGATAACAGGTTGATAACACGGATAACACCTTGATAACATGATGATAACACGAGAAAACCCCCTATCAAGGTCTGATAAGAGTAAGTTGGGTGTTGGGTGTTTGGGGAAGAAATGGGAGTTGTGGCTGATAACAGGTGATAACACACGATAACAGGTTGATAACAGATGATAACGGGTTGATAACACGGATAACACGTTGATAACAGATGATAACACATGATAACAGGTTGATAACAGTTGATAATAGGTAGGAGAAAGGTCGAAAACATGGTAATAGATGATAACAGGTTGATAACAAATGATAACAGATTGATAAAAATGATAACAGGTTGATAACAAATGATAACAGGTTGATAACGCATGATAACAGGTTGACAACAGTTGATAATAGGTAGGAGAAAGGTCGAAAACATGGTAATAGATGATAACACGTTGATAACAAATGATAACAGGTTGATAACAGAATCTACGGACCCCTTGACTAAAGATCAGAAATCCGCGTGAAGTGATTGGATAATAAAGCGCGCGATTTGACTCAATGGACCAATCAAAGGACGGCTTTATTGTTTAATTAACCTATCGACTTTCTAAGTATGTTATCAGTGTTATCACATGTTATCACGTGTTATCGTACTGTTTTCTATCGATTTGGCGATTTCTAATTACGAGAATCTTACAAGAATCACAAGAATCTTACGGAGAATCCTACACAGAATCTCAAGAATCTTAAGAGTATTTCAAGAATCTCACAAGAATCTTAAGAATCTTACAAGAATCTCAATGAATCCTGCGAGTATTTCAAGAATCATACAAAGAATCTCAAGATTCATTGGAGAATCTTACGAAGAAACTTAAGATTCACTGAAGAATCTTACACAGAATCTCAAGAATCTTGCGAGTATTTCAAGAATCTCAAAGAATCTAAAGAATCTTACGAAGAATCTCAAGAATCTTACTAAGAACCTGTCGAATCCTTTCCGCATTTGTTCAAGAATCTCAAGATTCACTCAAGAATCTTACAAAGAATCCAAGAATCATGCCACTGATCCCATTAAAACTTCCAAGAATCTCAAGAATCTTAAGAATCTTACGAAGAATCTGAATGAATCTTACAAGATCCTGTAAAAATCTTAAGAATCCTACAAGAATCTCAAAATTCACTGAAGAATCTTACAAAGAATCCCAAGATTCATGAAAACCTTCCTACGAATCTCATCAAGAATCTCTAAGAATCTTTCGTCGATACTAAGAATCTTACAAAGAACCATATAGACAAGTCTAACGCAGCCATTCCAGAATCTCGGGAATCTTATAGGGAATCCCACAGGAATGTTCTAAGAATCTTAAGATTCTTTTTAGGGATCTCAAGATTCTTGTTAAGAATCCTGGTGATTCTTAGATAAATTCATAATAATTCTTAATACATATTAATAATTTCTTAGATAAATACATTCATCTTAAGATTCTTGTTGGGAATCTCAAGATTCTTTTTAGGAATCCCAAGATTCTTTTTATGAATCTTAAGATTCTTGTTACGAGCCTCAAGATTCTCCTTAGGAACTTCAAGATTCTTGTTGGGAATCTCAAGATTCTTTTTAGGAATCCCAAGATTCTCTTTAAGAATCCCAAGATTCTCTTTAGGAATCTCAAGATTCTTGTTGGGAATCTCAAGATTCTTGTTGGGAATCTCAAGATTCTTGTTAGGAATCCCAAGATTCTCCTTAGGAATCTCAAGATTCTTGTTGGGAATCTCAAGATTCTCATTAGGAATCCCAAGATTCTTTTTACGAACCTCAAGATTCTCCTTAGGAATCCCAAGATTCTTGTTGGAATCTCAAGATTCTTTTTATGAATCTCAAGATTCTTTTTATGAATCTCAAGATTCTCTTTAGGAATCTCAAGATTCTCCTTAGAATTCTCAAGATTCTTTGTAGAATTCCTAAGATTCTTTTGAGGAATCTCAAGATTCTTGTTAGGAATCCTGCTGATTGAGCAACTGGCACAGGCAAAGCGTCATTCAAGCCGCAAGGAATCGACTTACAACACACGATTACCACGAGGAATTTCATTATCCACGAAACTCGATCCTCCAAAAAGTTTCATAACTTTTTTATTATTAACATATTTAATTACAAATATTAATATAAATTCAATCAGTTATATACTTAGCCTTTTTCACAGTTTCCACTTTTCAATTTTCCCTTTTTCCCCTCTTCCCTTGTCTTTCCCCTTTTCCCCCCTCCGTGCTAGGATATACAGAGTCTAGATTTCCCCCTTTACCCTCTTCTCTTCTTCTTCCCTTTTCAGACCCCATTTCCCCCCTTTTTCAGGGAATTTCCCTGCAATCTAGACCCTGTATATTCTTGCACGGAGGGGGGAAAAGGGGGAAAGATAAGGGAAGAGGGGAAAAAGGGAAAACTGAAAAGTGGAAACACTGTAGCCTTTTTGAATGAACATGACTGTACATGAACAGGGGGTCTGAAACTTCCAACAATCTTCATAGACCTAGGTGATCTTATCACTGTTATCAACCTGTTATCTCCTTGTTATCTACACGTTATCATGTGTTATCAAATAATCTTCGTACACTTGTCTTCCGAGTTTCAGACCCCTTAGTACGTGAATTTAGATTTATTACATAGTGCAAGATAACGTGATAACAGGTGATAACAGGTGATAACAGCCTGATAACAGGGCTGGGTATGTCAAACGTGTGTTGGCAGGAAACATCGCGTTCCTCGTTTCCCGCTGCCGGAAAATTTTATTTATTTACTAACATGGCAACGCCGCGTTTCCTCCACGCGTAAGAAAAAGACAAAAAAAATTTTGGTGAAATTTAATGTAAATATTATTAATAGTAAAAAATTCAGCGATCAGTCAAGTTTTCAGTTAACGTTAACGTATTGAAGGGATTGGACAAGCTTAGGGCGAGTTTGATCTCTGGGGAAGTTTAAATTATGGGCGAGTTTAGGATTTTTGGTCGAGCTTAGGAAAGGATTATAGACTGTGGGCGAGTTTAGATTATGGACGATTTGAGGGTTTTGGGCGAGCTCAACTTTGGGCGAGTTTGGGATTTTGGGCGAGCCTAGATTTGGGCGAGTTTGAAATTTTGGGCGAGACCAGATTTGGGCGAGTTTTGATTGCGGGCGAGTTTGAACTACGGACAATTTAAGGGTTTTGGGCGAGTTTAGGATTTTGGAGGAATTTTGGACTTTGGGCGAGCCTAGATTTGGGCGAGTTTTGATTGCGGGCGAGTTTGAACTACGGACGATTTAAGGGTTTTGGGCGAGCTCAACTTTGGGCGAGTTTAGGATTCTGGGAGAACTTAGGATGTTAATGAGTATAGGATTTGGCTGAGCTTGATTCTGGGCGAGTTTAAGATTTTGGATGAGTTGGGGATTTTGGGCGAGCCTAGATTTGGGCGAGTTTTGATTGCGTGCGAGTTTAGATTATGGACGATTTAAGGGTTTTGGGCGAGTTTAGGATTTTGGAGGAATTTTGGACTTTGGGCGAGCCTAGATTATGGACGATTTAAGGGTTTTGGGCGAGTTTAGGATTTTGGAGGAATTTTGGACTTTGGGCGAGCCTAGATTTGGGCGAGTTCAGGATTGTGGGCGAACTTAGGATGTTAGTGAGTAAAGGATTTGGCTGGGCTTAACCCTGGGCGAGTTTATGATTTTGGGCGAGCCTAGAATGTTGGCGAGCTTAACTTTGGGCGACTTTAGATTTTGGGGCGAGTTTAGATTCTGGGCGAAATTGGAATATTATTGAGTACAGGATTTAGGGCGAGGTTAACTCTGGGCGAGTTTATGATTTTGGGCGAGCTTAGAATGTTCATGAGCTTAACTTTGGGCGACTTAAGATTTTGGGGCGAGTTTAGATTTTGGGCGACATTACAGAAAAAAGACAATTACCGTTTTCAAGAGTACACCCTATTCAACACTACACGGGCGAAAAAAAATCAATATGGAGTGGCGAAGTTAACAATTCAGGGCGAGTTTTACTCTGAAAAAAAGATACGAGTAAGGGGCGAGGCTTCTAAAAGTTCCACAACTTGGCTAAGAACTTTACTTTCTTCACTGGAGATAATTCCCCAGACATTTTTCCATAAAACACAACTTGGAAAGTAACAGGGCGAGATGTGAATCGAGGCTGGGGCGAAGTGTAACAGGGCGAGAAATTGAGAGAGAGAGAGGTTAGGCCTGAGCCAGTGGAGAAGATCAAAACTTGTTTATCCCGGACTTGATGAATTATTTGTTATGTGTCGGTGAACACGTTGGGGCGAATCGGCTTCAAAGAGGGCGAGTTTATCGATCAGTCGTTTGGGCGAAATTTTCTACCAGCGTGTGACGGGCGTAAAGCTCGATAATCCAGTTATTGATCAAGAGTAATTAATAATTCCGGAACAAGTGGACAACAACTTCTTGACTTTCCTCAAGTCCCGAAAGGGCAAATCTATATACGCAAAAGCTGAAACTTCGCCCCAAACCCGTTAAGGTTTCTATTGTTCTCTTCTCTCGCCCTGGAGAGGTTCCAAACCCTCGCAATTCGCCCTTGGAGGAAACGGGGTAACCGAAGAGAAGTGTGAAAAAGTGTCAGAGAAATGGAAAATCAATTGGGACGTCCATTAAACTCGCCACCCCCAAGTCTCATTCCTCTGGCCCTTTGCTTTTAATTACACAACTCCCCGTTGAAGTAGCAGCGCCAAGCAATTCAATGAAACATTCCTAAATTGAGACGTGTGGCTCGAGCAAATGGGAAATTTTCTACCGGACTGCGCCCTTCTACACATCACTACAACGACCTATCACTTCCAAAATAACCTCAACGTGACCGACAACCCGAGTGAATTGAAACTTTATGACCGAAAGTCGCGCGCGAGGCTCGCTACAAGTCTAGCGCGAGGTCCGACCCCCCGCCCGAACTCTCCCCCGGGCTCCGACGCGATCGGCCCGGGGACAAACCGCCACGACCGTACCCCGCGCTAGACTTTCTTTCTTATCAAACTCTCCTCAATTATTTTTATATCTGACCACAACAAGACAAGTAACTAAAAACCACATAATAAATTTTTATAACACGATAAATTTATTTTATAAAAATTTTCAAAGTTGAGGGATATCGTAGTTATATTTTTTTGCAACGGAAAAAAGTTAGATGGAATGATTTTTTTTCGATTGGATAACTACGGGAGGAACACTGTGAACTGCATTAGAGTGGTTCGTTAACAAAGCCAAAGAAGCTCGTTAAAAATAATCACCAGCGCCTCGGAAGACAGGCAACTTTGATAAGAGTCTTTAGTCAACCCCAAATATTTCCATCTTCTTCATTCCACATTTCGTTCACTTCTTGTTACCAGCCACAAACAACAACAACAAGAAACCTTAGTTCTCACAACCAACTTGTAAATTTAGCTTTGTAACTTTGTTTAAATCCTCCCCAAAGCGTTTTAGATTCGGTCCGGACAAACCAGGTGCTTGTCCCATTCATCAAATGGGATCAAAATATTTACCTGATTGGCCAAGAGCACTGGTCACGTGACCGTCTATACATTCGCAGGTTAAAGATTCACGATTCTTGAGAATCTTTGGTGAATCTCTGCATAGTTTGGCGCCGTTTTCGGTGTCGCTGATTGGTCACGCTTTGAAACTAGAACCTGGAGGGGTTCGCCACCTCTGGAATCTATAAGTTTGAAGAATCATTCTTAAGATTCCTGGCTTGATTTTTAAGTTGAGATTCACACGCTTTCTATTTAGGGATCGCTTTCTAACCGCAAAGTTTCAGTCGGCGATTCACACAGCTGGGAAATTAAGAATCTTGGCAAGAATCTTGAGATTCTTGGACACTTTCCAAGAGCCCCACGTCAAAGCTTATCGTTTAACAGCACATAATTTCACAGCAACTAAATAAATTCATTTTTCATTATTATTATAGCAACTAAAATAACGTGCGATGCCTTAATGAGGCCGATAACACTGATAACATCTGATAACATGTGATAACACCGATTCTCAGAATCTTATCGTGAATCTTGAGGATCGAAAAACTGAATCCTTAATGCAGAATAGCTCAGGATCCTTAATGAAGGCGTCAAATCCCGAATCCCACGGGATCGCTAAATCCCGCACTGATGGTTGCGGGATCCATTTGTCCCAATACTTTGTGTGTGGGTAAATGAATCTTGATTCCCAAGAGTGATTCCCAACACTTTTCATCTTCAGTTCTCAGTCCTTTATTCCGATAGAAAAGTCATACGGTTGAGTGGTGAGTGACTAGGTAGCTGAACACTGGCTTACCTCTGAATCGCTAGCTGGATAGCAGCTGAACTCACTTTAGCCGAAAATCGAACCCTCTGAATAAGTTGGCTGAATGCTGCATGACTTAGTTTTTCAAAATTCAAGCGTACGAACCGTGTGAAAGTAGGCCAATTTCATACTATTATCTAGCGAGTCTATGGTAATCATGCACTATTCAGAGGGTCATTCTGACGTTTGATTAGCGCAGTTTTTTCTATTGGGGTAGAGTTGAGCACCGAATGACTATGTAGCTGAACGCAGCTTCCGTTTGAATCGCTAGCTGAATAGTAGCTGAACTCACTTTAGTTGCCGAAAACCGAACCCTCTGAATGAGGGGTTGAATACTGCATGACTAAGTTTTTAAAAATTCAAGCATACGAACCGTCTGAAAGTGAGCCAATTTCGCACTATCATCTAGCTGAATCTATGGTAATCATGCACTATTCAGAGGGTCATTCTGACGTTTGACTAGTGCAGCTTTTTCTATTAGGATGCTGTCAAAGGCCTAAGAATCACCCAAGGGGTCCGAAACATCCGTGGAAAAGCTTACGAAGATCACTTGATAACACATGATAACACGGAGATAACAGGATGATAACAGTGACAACAGGACTTAGGTGTACGAAGATTATTGGAAGTTCCAGACCCCTTGGAATCATACGTGGAATCTTATTTGAGAATCCTAAGAATCTTAGGAATCTTATGAGTAAAAGGTAGAGTTATCAGTGTGTTATCAGTTGTTATCACATGTTATGAAAGACTGTTGAAATGAATCCTGCATGTGAAACTATACGCTGTTATTATTAAACCAACGGATGCAATATGTCCTCGTTGTTTAACATGCGGGGCTTTCCATTTCTTTTCCTTTTTTCCGCTTTATCCTTCCATTTATCAATTCTCTCATTCTCCCTCCTTTCGTTATCTTTCTCAATTACTTCTGTTCTTTCCATTTCTTCACTTTTCTTTTCTCTTCTTTTCTTTTTCTATTTTCTTTTTCTTCTCTATTTATCAATTCTCTCATTCTCCCTCCTTTCATTATCTTTCTTAATCATTTCTTCAATTTTTTCATTTTCCATTTCTTTTCCTTTTCTCCGTTTTACCCTTCCATTTATCAATTCTCTCATTCTCCCTCCTTTCGCAATCATTTCTTCACTTTTCTTTTCTCTTTTTCTTCCCTTTTTATCAATTCTCTCATTCTCCCTCCTTTCGTTATCTTTCTTAATCATTTCTTCAATTTCTATATTTTTCTTTTATTTTCCTTTTCTCTGCTTTATCCTTCCATTTATCATTTCTCTCATTCTCCCTCCTTTCGTTATCTTTCTTAATCATTTCTTCAATTTCTATATTTTTCTTTTATTTTCCTTTTCTCTGCTTTATCCTTCCATTTATCATTTCTCTCATTCTCCCTCCTTTCGTTATCTTTCTTAATCATTTCTTCAATTTCTATATTTTTCTTTTATTTTCCTTTTCTCTGCTTTATCCTTCCATTTATCATTTCTCTCATTCTCCCTCCTTTCGTTATCTTTCTTAATCATTTCTTCAATTTCTATATTTTTCTTTTATTTTCCTTTTCTCTGCTTTATCCTTCCATTTATCATTTCTCTCATTCTCCCTCCTTTCGTTATCTTTCTTAATCATTTCTTCAATTTCTATATTTTTCTTTTATTTTCCTTTTCTCTGCTTTATCCTTCCATTTATCATTTCTCTCATTCTCCCTCCTTTCGTTATCTTCTTCCAGTTACTCCCATTCTTTCCATTTCTTTTCTTTCCTTTCCTTTTCTCTTTCACTTCTCTATTCATCACATCTCTCTTTCTCCTCCTTTTCGTAATTACTCGTTATTAAAATCAATAATATCGATAAACTTAAGTTTTTACTGTAGACGTTTTCTAAAAAAGTCGATTAAATAAGCAAACCGTAATCGATTTATCGATAATCGATAATCAATTCACCAATCGATATTTCAATAGTAATCGCTAATTAATCGATCGATCACAACAATTAAAACTATCAAAACAACTAATCAATCAATGGGGACTAATTAGTGACTGAGTCAATTCAATCAATCGATCAATCAATCAACTAATCGATACTCAATCAATTAACGAATCAGTCAATCAACTAATCGATACCCAATCAATGAATCGATCAATCGATCAATCAATCAATTAATCGATACTCAATTCAGTCAATAAATCGATCAATCAATCAACCAATCGATACCCAGTCAATGAATCGATTAATCAATCAACTAATCGATACCCAATCAATGAATCGTTCAATCGATCATTCAATCAATCAACTAATCGATACTCAATTTTGTCAATAAATCAATCAATCAATCAATCAACTAATCGATACCCAATCAATGAATCGATCAATCCATCATTCAGTCAATCAAATAATCGATACATAGTCAATAAATCTATCAATCAATCAACTAATCGATACTCAATTTTGTCAATAAATCAATCAATCAATCAATCAATCATTCAGTCAATCAATTAATCGATACTCAATCAACGAATCGATCAATCAATCAATCAATCAACTAATCGATACTCAATTCAGTCAATAAATCTATCAATCAATCAACTAATCGATACCCAATCAATGAATGAATCAATCAATCATTCAATCAATCAACTAATCAATACTCAATTCAGTCAATAAATCGATCAAATCCTCTTTATTCAGGATCCTCTCTCTATCCCAAATACCAACATCCCAATCCCATACAACTCCATACAACACTATACAACACTACAACCCTTACACTTACAACCCATTCATTCATCCCCCAACCCAACCAACCCTTTCACTGTTTCGTATAATCCCTTCAAAATCCCATTTTTTTACCCATAAATTCCCATTAAAGCTCTTACCCCCCCCCCCAACCAAACAATGGTGGGGGTAAACGGGGGAGTCGTGGGGGTAAACGGGAGGAGTCGTGGGGGTAAACGGGGGAGTCGTGGGGGTTAAACTGGGGGGTAGATTAACAGCTGCTGGGGAGTCCCTGATTAAACATTCAACTCTCCCCAAAGTGAACTGGGGGAGTTAACAACCATTGTTTCCACTTTGCAGGGAAATTCCCTGAAAACGGGGGGGGGGGGCAAATGGAGTCTGGAAAGGGGGGAAAATAAGAAAAGAGGGAAAAAGGAGGAAAATCTAGACCGTGTGTATTCTAGCATGGGGGAGGGGGAAAAGGGAATGATAAGGGAAGAGAGGAAAAAGGGGAAAATCTAGACCGTGTATATTCTAGCATGGAGGCGGGAAAAGGGAATGATAAGGGAAAAGAGGAAAAAGGGGAAAATCTAGACCGTGTATATTCTAGCACGGAGGCAGGAAAAGGGAAGAGGGGAAAAAGAGAGAAATCTAGACCATGTACATTCTAGCATGGAGGGGGAAAAGGGGAAAATCTAGACCGTATATATTCTAGCATGGAGGGGGGAAGAGGGAATGATAAGGGAAAAGGGGAAAATCTAGACCATGTATTCTAGCATGGAGGGGGAGGGGAGAGGGAATGATAAGGGAAGAGAGGAAAAAGGGGAAAATCTAGACCGTGTATATTCTAGCATGGAGGCGGGAAAAGGGAATGATAAGGGAAAAGAGGAAAAAGGGGAAAATCTAGACCGTGTATATTCTAGCACGGAGGCAGGAAAAGGGAAGAGGGGAAAAAGAGAGAAATCTAGACCATGTACATTCTAGCATGGAGGGGGAAAAGGGGAAAATCTAGACCGTATATATTCTAGCATGGAGGGGGGAAGAGGGAATGAAAAGGGGAAAATCTAGACCATGTATTCTAGCATGGAGGGGGAGGGGAGAGGGAATGATAAGGGAAGAGGGAAAAAAAGGGAAACTGAACAGTGGAAACACTGGTTATAACCACTTAATGGACCATTTGAGTACATTTCGGGGGTAGTGGGGTGGGGGTGGAGGGTGGAAGCGGGTGGTTAAATACATCTGTGTACACAGCATACAATGTAAGCCCCTCTTGTTACAATAGACCTTATTCCAAAAGAGGCCTCTGTAGACCACTCCCTCTACTACGGACACTCGTATCAACAAAATTTTCCACTCAATCGACTTGAAAATAAGTCTAAAAATCGCCAAAAAATCTGAGAAACACTTTGATACCAAAAAAAGTCAAAAAAATTAATAAATTGGTTTAATATGTATGTCCGCTATAGAGAGGTGCGCTTTTGGAATAGGCCCTATAGACCTTATTCCAAAAGAGGCCTCTGTAGACCAACTCCCTCTACTACGGACACTCGTATCAACAAAATTTTCCACTCAATCGACTTGAAAATCAGTCTAAAAATCGTCAAAAAATCTGAGAAACACTTTGATATCAAAAAAAGTTGAAAAAGTTAATAAATTGATTTAATATATATGTCCGCTATAGAGAGGTGCGCTTTTGGAATAGGCCCTATAGACCTTATTCCAAAAGAGGCCTCTGTAGACCATTCCCTCTACTACGGACACTCGTATCAACAAAATTTTCCACTCAATCGACTTGAAAATAAGTTTAAAAATCGTCAAAAAATCTGAGAAACACTTTGATATAAAAAAAGTCGAAAAAGTTAATAAATTGATTTAATATGTATGTCCGCTATAGAGAGGTGCGCTTTTGGAATAGGTCCTATACGGGCCAAATGACTTCCCACCCAATTTTCCCACCCACTTTTCCCACACCCCACCCCCAAACTACTAATTAGCAATCCCACGGGGTGGGGGGGTGGGGGGTGGTTGAATATTGAATGAGGGGTTAATTATGAACAATCCTTTAATAAGTAAAACACCCTATTTATCCTATGTTATCAGCTGTTATCAACATTATCAATTAACGTAGAAAATGAACGCCATCGTGATCGTTGTTGATAATTCTGATAACAGTTGATAACAAAGAGACCGGAAGTCCAATAATAATAATAATTATAATATAATATAATATAATAATAATAAAAAGTAAAATAACAATAATAATTATTATTATAATATAATTTAATAATAATAAAATTATAATAATAACAATAATAATATTAATAATATTAATAATAATAATAAATTAACTTACCTTTAACTGTTGATAAGTTAGCCGTAAGCAGTAGCAGTAGCCATCCGTAAGCTTTCGGTACCGCCATTTTGTCTACTGAACTACTTACTACTTTTCTTACTATCCGTTAGTTTCTTTACTATTCTTTACTTTGAAATATATTTTCAGTAATTTGCAAATTTTGCGAATTTTTTTGGCGAATTTATTTTGGCGTCGCGAGGCGTCGTGCAGCGTCGAAATTTCCACCTGCAAAAATAGTAAACGAGAAAAAAAAGGTTAATTATCTTCGGGTGATAATTTGATAACAGTTGATAACACTTTGATAACAAGTGATAACAGTTAGTGTGTTTGTAGTGGAGTGAAGGGGTACATGGGGTCCGAAACTCCCGAAGGAAAAGTTGTACGAAAGATAATCTGATTACATACGATAACAGCTGATAACAAGTGATAACAGGTGATAACAATTAATGCGTTTGTAATGGAGTGGAGGGGTACAAGGGGTCCGAAACTCCGAAGGTAAAGTTGTAAGAAAGATAATTTGATAACATATGATAACACGGAGATAACAGGTTGATAACAGGTTGATAACAATTAATGTGTTTGTAGTGCAATGGAGGAGTACAAGGGGTCCGAAACTTCGAAGGAAAAATTGTACGAAAGATAATCTGATAACATAAGATAACACGAAGATAACAGGTTGATAACAGCTGATAACACGACCTGGGTCTCCGAAGATTTATTGGAAAGTTTCGGACCCCCTTGGGAAACGGCATAATCGGAGACGTTTTTCCAATCGACGTTTCAATAATCGATTTGCAGTGAAAATTAAATCATCGCTTCCGGCGGAGGAGGTGGAGGCGGAAGTGGGTGGAGGGGGGAGGTAGGGGGTCTGAAACTCCGAGAAAAAGTGTACGAAGATTATGTGATAACATACGATAACAGGTAGACAACAGGAAGGCAACCGGCTGATAACACTGATAACACGACGTAGGTATAAGAAGATTATTTGAAGTTTCGGACCCCTTGGGGGGGAGGCAGGGGGGTCTGAAACTCCGAGAACAGGTGTACGAAGATTATGTGATAACATGTGATAACACGACAACAGGAAGGCAACCGGCTGTTAACACCGATAACACTGGATAACACGACGTAGGTATAAGAAGATTATTTGAAGTTTCGGACCCCCTTGGGGGGGAGGAAGAGGCGGAAGTGGGTGGAGGGGGTGGTGGAGGAGGAGGTGGGAGGAAGTGTTTATCAATATGCAGAGCGCCGAGATGTGTACACATAAATAGTGACAGGCCAAAACATATACAAACTTGATAACACGGTGATAATATATTGGTAAGTAGTGATAATAGGTTGCTAAGAGATTAGGAATGCTGATAAGACGATACAAACTCGGATAACACAGCAGAAATAGCTATAACAAGTTGATAATATGTTGGTAAGTAGTGATAATAGGTTGATAAGAGATTAGGAATGCTGATAAGACGATAGAAACTCGGATAACACGGCAGAAACAGTTATAACAAGTTGATAACATGTTAGGAAGTAGTGATAACAGGTTGATGAGAGATTAGGAATGCTGATAAGACGAGAGAAACTCTGATAACACGGCAGAAACAGTTATAACAAGTTGATAATATGTTGATAAGTAGTGATAATAGGTTGATGAGAGATTAGGAATGCTGATAAGACGAGAGAAACTCTGATAACACGGCAGAAACAGTTATAACAAGTTGATAACATGTTAGGAAGTAGTGATAACAGGTTGATGAGAGATTAGGAATGCTGATAAGACGATAGAAACTCTGATAACACGGCAGAAATAGCTATAACAAGTTGATAACATGTTAGGAAGTAGTGATAATGGGTTGATAAGGGATTAGACATGCTGATAAGACGACAGAAACTCGGATAACACAGCAGAAATAGCTATAACAAGTTGATAACATGTTAGGAAGTAGTGATAACAGGTTGATAAGAGATTAAGAATGCTGATAAGACGATAGAAACCCGGATAACACAGCAGAAATCGTTATAACAAGTTGATAACATGTTACGAAGTAGTGATAACAGACTGATAAGATATTCAGTAAGACTAGATAACACGGTAACAGGTTAGTAAGGCTGATAACACAGTAGAGATAGTGTTAACACGTTGATAATACGTTAGTAATATGGATAACAGGTTGACGAGATATTTAGTAAGACGGATAACGTATTGAAAAGAGATTAGTAAGGTCGATAACACAGTAGAAATAGTGATAACAGGTTGATAATATATTTGGTAAGACTGGTAACAGGTTGATAACATGTCAATAATAAGTGACAACATGATGATAACATATTAATAATACTGATAACAGGCTGATAAAACACTAGGAATGCTGATAAACGGTTGATAACAGATTTAGTAAGGCTGATAACAGCAGGTGTTATCAACTTGTTATCATCGGGTTATCAAAGTTATCAACTTGTTGCCAGGCTGTTATCAAATCATTCTACAGACTATCCAGTGTTACCTTGTGTTATCAGTGCTATCATCATGTTATCATCCTGTTATCAATGTTATCAACCACTTTACAAGTCACAGTGTATTTCATTCTTGGAACACAACCCGTTAACACATCACAAATCAGTGTTATCGTAGTGTTATCAACGTGTTATCAACACGTTGCCTTACGTCAAGTCCAAAGGGAACTCATTACCCCTTTCGACTGGGCGGCGGGAGAAGGGAGGAGGTGGGTGGATTGAAGAGGAGGAAGGAGGAGGGAAGAAGGGAGGAAGGTGGGAGGAGGAGGAGGTGGGTGGATTGAAGAGGAGGAAGGAGGAGGGAAGAAAGGAGGACAGAGGGAGGAAGGAGGAGGAGGTGGGTGGATTGAAGAGGAGGAAGGAGGAGGGAGGAAGGTGGGAGGAGGAGGAAGAAAGAGGAAAGGAGGAGGAAGAACGAGGAAGGAGGAGGGAAGAAGGGAGGGAGGAGGAGGAAGGAGGAGGAAGGAGGAGGGAGGAGGAGGAAGAAGGAGGAAGGAGGAGGGAAGAAGCGAGGAGGAGGAAGAAGGAGGAAGGAGGAGGGAAAAAGGGAGGAGGGAAAAAGGGAGGAGGGAAGAAGGGAGGAGAGGGGAAGGAAGGAGGGAGAAGGTGGTAGAAAGAGGTAAGGAGGAGGAAGGAGGAGGAGGTGGGTGGAGGGAGGAAGAAGGGAGGGAGGTAAAAGGTGGGAACCATATGGATCAATACCAAAACCAGGCGCACTACTCCACATTTTAGTCTCCTTGTTGCAAACACATATGCGTAAGTACTGTGTGTAACGTGTGTGTAAGTGTGTAACCCCTGCCCCCTTTTGCGAGTGTGTAGGGTGTGTCAGTAGCCAGCGTATAGGGTGTGTAAGTGTGTGAGTGTGTCAGTAGAATAGCTTTTACGGTATTCTAGTTTATATAGGCCCCAAGACTTTTGCACCTATGCCCAGATCGTAGTGGGGTTTTGTACTGGTGATTTTGAAACCCCACTA
The DNA here is from genome assembly GCA_002872375.1 of Eulimnadia texana. Lineage (NCBI taxonomy): Eukaryota > Metazoa > Arthropoda > Branchiopoda > Diplostraca > Limnadiidae > Eulimnadia > Eulimnadia texana. The sequence goes on from NKDA01000001.1 coordinate 4,267,524, forward strand.
CGGCCCAGTGCATCAGAGAAACTTTTGTGCACTGGACTGTAGTGGAGTCTGAACTAATTATTTTGAAACCACACTACGACCCAGTGCACCCCAGAATCTCTCGTGCACTCGACTGTAGTGGAATTTGAAATCATTTTTTGAAATCCACTACGGCCCAGTGCATCCCAGACGCCTTTTGTGCACTGAACAAGTGTAATTTCAAATAATTATTTCGAAACCCCACTACGCCCCAGTGCACCCCTGAATCTTTAGTGCACACGACTGTAGTGGAATTTGAACTACATTTTAAAAACCCCACTACGGCCCAGTGTACCCTTAGAACTTTCATCCACTGGACTGTACTGGAGTTCGAACTAATGACATTGAACCCCACTACAGCCCAGTGCACCCCTGGATCTTTCGTGTGTTGGATTGTATTGAAGTTTGAAGTACTTTTTAAAAACCCCACTATGACCCAGTGCACCCCAGAATCTCTCATGCACTCGACTGTAGTGGAATTTGAAATTATTTTGTGAAATCCACTACGGCCCAGTGCATCCCAGATGCCTTTTGTGCACTGAACAAGTGTAATTTCAAATAATTATTTTGAAACCCCACTACGCCCCAGTGCACCCTTAAAACTTTCGTGCACTGGACTGTAGTGGAGTTCGAACTAATGACAGTGAACCCCACTACAGCCCAGTGTATCCCACTACGGTCCAGTGCACTCCACAATCTTTCGTTTACAGGACTGTAGTGCAATTCGAACCACATTTTTTTCAAACCCCACTACGGCCCAGTGTACCCTTAAAACTTTCGTGCACTGGACTGTAGTGGAGTTCGAACTAATGACAGTGAACCTCACTACAGTCCAGTGCATCCCAGAATCTTTCGTTGACTGGGCTGTAGTGCAATTTGCACCACATTCTTTTCAAACCCCACTACGGTCCAGTGCATGTAAAAGCTCTGCAGCTATTTCTCACGTTATGGCACCTTGTTTTGGCACAAAGAGAGAAAGACCTTTGTTCTTTTGCTTTTCATCAGACACGCGCCTTTTGTACCAACAAATTAGTTTTTCCTACGCACAAAATCAATAAATCAGACACTTGTAGTATTTCCATCCAAAATCCCTTACTCCCCACCAATACACACTGTAAAAAGGCACCACAAAAAGGCACCGTCATTTTTACATGTGTCGAACCTACTCGACAAGACAGAAGACTCGTTTCTTAACAAACAAGCAAGAGGTTTTGACGTAATAAAGGTGGAAACATATTTTGTCTCATGTTTCGCTGTAATCCAATTAACCGCTAAGTGACATAAAGTGGCTTAAGACGTTTCCCGACTCTATTGGCAGCTCGGCGTTATTTGGCTAAGTGACGTTAGGGCGAAAGTTTTTCCATTTTTTTTCTGTAATCTCTTCAAATCTTTTCGTTTGCTGTCTTCGCTGGTCTTCTCCGTCTTGCCGGGGAAGCCTTACCGAGTCTTAAACGGCTTACACGCGAAAACAAATGCCCCGTCCGAAAGCGTCTGCGAAAAATCTCGACTCGACTCCTCGAGCACGGACCCTAAATTGGATTTTATTATTTCACGTTTTAATTCTCCAGAAACAAGAAAAGTATACCGTTACTATGGCAACAATAAACTGAAAGCAAAGTGGTTGTAACAAGTACCTTCTCTCTTTTTTTTTTTTTTGGAAGATAATCAAAACATAACTTTCTCGGTTTTCTGTTCTCAAATGATTTTTGACGAGTCACGTTTTGAATTTTTCTTCTCAAATCACGCTCGGTGGTTTTATTTTTCTTTGCCGGATCGTAAAACACTTGTTAGAGACGAAATCGTCAGAAAACACGACCGTTTGTTTTTGTTCGTGAAACCAGACGACAACTGACGGAATTTTTCCCGCACCAGTTGCTGATAAATTGCCGCCGCGCCGGCAGCGCCATCTAGTGGAGAAAGCTTGAACTATTGCGCATGCGCGGCTCGGGATTTGAAATTCCGCGCCAATTTTCTTGCCGGTAACGGTCCGCATTCAAAACTAAAGGAAAAATGGCGGCGACCCGAAAAAGCTGTGTTTCGCTATTTTTGACGCACAGAATAGCAAGAAAGGAGTTTAATAATTAGGTTAAGTGAAAGTATTGGGGACTTGGAATTGAATTTGTTTTGCGGGGAAAGCGTTTAGAGAAGATAATTGGTATTTATTGATTTCTTTTGTGTGTCTGTGTGTGTGTCCGGCTATCTGATAGAGCCTTGCTAATGATGCTAGTAATTAGTAGACCCACCATTAGCCTTTTTCCATTCGTTGCTTATGACCACTGGCCTTATTTTTCAACTGCAATTTGCTATGGGAATCATAAAAGTAGCACTTAAAATGCTAAAAATCTCATGAATTCAAGCCTCAAAGCGGCTTTCTCGATTATTTGCTTAGACTATCGATCTATTTCTATGGATCATTTCTTTTGCGGGGAAAAAATACCGGTAGAAATATTTACTTTTCATCTTTAAAAAAAAACCTTTTTGAAGTCTAGGAAATAAATCCCCAGAGTTATTACAGCGTTTTTAGAGAACGGGGCCCAGAGCTTTTGGCGAGTCTCTACGACAAACATGGCTTGCGGGGCCATAGACGATTGATCCAAGCGATTAAAAGAGAAAACGGGTGTTTTTTAAGTTTGAAGTTATTATTCAAAGGCGGGAAATTACTTAACTGTATAGTTGATACAGAGTTGTGCTCTTCAGAGTAAGTGCAAAGCGAAGTTCAACTGCTGGCATTTTTGAATTATCACCGTGAGAAACAGACAACCATTAATAGCCCAGACGCTTCTACCCAACTTCCACAACACAGAAACTTCTACAGAAACGAAAAAAAAAAAATTACGAACCATAAATAATAGATTATAGAAGCAATAAAATATAATTCTATTTTCCCTTCGAAAGCCGGCAGAAGATTAAGGACAGTTTCAGGATCCTGAAAGTATCCTGAAAAGGACATTTTCAAGATGCCAATCATCAGGACTCTTTGAGTGCAATGAAATTGGCCCAATTCCAGGGTATTCAGGACCCTGACACTGGAATACCTGAAAAAAACGCTTTTCAGGATACTTAGTGGTGCCCTCAATAATCAAAATTCCCAATTCTCAACACAATTTTTCTTTTTTACTCATCCACGATCGGACGTAGTTCAGGATATTCAGGATATGTTACGGATATCGTTCAGGACGCAGCCGACATCCTTAATTTTCCGTTGGGAAGCTAGATGTAAGGTTCCTGGAACCAAGTTCTGGAACACTTGGAGAACTTTTTTCTCACTCATCCACGATCGGACGTGGTTCAGGATATTCAGGATATGTTACGGATATCGTTCAGGATGCAGCCGACATCCTCAATTTTCCGTTGAGAAGCTAGATGTAAGGTTCCTGAAACCAAGTTCTGGAACACTTGGAGAACTTTTTTCTCACTCATCCACGATCGGACGTGGTTTAGGATATTCAGGATATGTTACGGATATCGTTCAGGATGCAGCCGACATCCTTAATTTTCCGTTGGGAAGCTAGATGTAAGATTCCTGGAACCAAGTTCTGGAAGACTTTGAGAACTTTTTTCTCACTCATCCACGATCGGACGTGGTTTAGGATATTCAGGACATGTTACGGATATCGTTCAGGATGCAGCCGACATCCTTAATTTTCCGTTGGGAAGTTAGATGTAAGGTTCCTGGAACCAAGTTCTGGAAAACTTGGAGACCTTTTTTTCACTCATCCACGATCGGACGTGGTTCAAGTTATTCAGGATATGTTAAGGATATCGTTCAGGATGCAGCCGACATCCTTAATTTTCCGCTGGGAAGCTAGATGTAAGGTTCCTGGAACCAGGTTCTGGAAAACTTGGAGAATTTTTTTCTCACTCATCCACGATCGGACGTGGTTAAAGATATTCAGGATATGTTACGGATATCGTTCAGGATGCAGCCGACATCCTTAATTTTCTGCTGGGAAGCTAGATGTAAGGTTCCTGGAACCAAGTTCTGGAAAACTTGGAGACCTTTTTTCAGGATATGCTACGGATTTCGTTCAGGATGCAGCCGACATCCTTAATTTTCCGTTGGGAAGCTAGATGTAAGGTTCCTGGAACCAAGTTCTGGAAAACTTGGAGACCTTTTTTCAGGATATGCTACGGATTTCGTTCAGGATGCAGCCGACATCCTTAATTTTCCGCTGGGAAGTTGGACGTAAGGTTCCTGGAACCAAGTTCTGGAAGACATTATAATTGCATTAGAGATGCGGGCTTCTTATTCCTGGATAAGTTAGCCAAATGACTTTAAATGCAAATGAGCCGTCATGAGAAAAGATTATCATCTCTTGCACAGGGTGGAAGGGAAGGAAAAGTCCAAACTTTAAAACTTTTACCAGAGTCAAAATCACAACTTCTTTGCAGACTTACACGATACCCAACTGAAAAATTCTCATAGAGCAGGTAGAATCTGGAACGGAGACTCAGTGAGAAACTCTAAAAAAGTTGTGAGATCTCACTGAGTCTATGTGAGAGTTAATTTATTAGCAGTACAACTTGCTCTATCACTGGAAAGGTGAGATATTTCTCAATCTGAAATATCTCAGTGAGAAACTCAAAAAAAGTTGTGAGATCTCACTAAGTCTCTGTTCCAAAATTCTACATACTCTTATGAGAATTTTCAGTCGGGACGAGTCTGCTACAACACAATTTAAGAGTTAATCCATTAATCAGTAAAACTTGCTCTATCACTCGAAAGGTGAGATATTTCTCAATCTGAAATATCTCAGTGAGAAACTCAAAAAAAGTTCTGAGATCTCACAAAGTCTCTGTTCCAAAATTCTACATACTCTTATGAGAATTTTCAGTCGGGACGAGTCTGCTACAACACAATTTAAGAGTTAATTCAATAGCAGTAAAACTTGCTCTATCACTCGAAAGGTGAAATATTTCACCAGAGTGGAAAACGCCCAGTTTTTATTTAACGATTTTTTTTTCTGGTTGGTTGGTGTGTTACCCAAAAATAAACAGAGACGTAGAAAGTATTTGATGAATTTACGGTCGTATGTTGGCAAGCGGTTTGGCGTGCCTTTGCAACTGAAACGGGGGAAGGTGGAAATAGTTAAACAAAAAAATAAAAAAAAAACACTATGGCGTTAAAAGAGGAAACATAAAACTGTTGCCACGCAAACAAACTTCACGAGTCATTTAGCGCTTAATTACTCGCTGAACTCTGACCTCGACTCTTGTTTCTTGGCCGCTTTTCAACACATTCATTAAATCCGCAGAAAATTCAACCATTTAAAAATCTATAAGACAGTGTATGATAATGTAATCTATTTCGTACTGAAATTACGGAAATTCGTCTAAAAATGATTGAAAATCGATTCAAACTTGGCACTTGCAGTTAATCAGCAGCCCTTTAAAAAAACTTAAATTCGCTAGTTTTTTTCCCATTTTTGTCAAAACCAAATTCTGGCCGAATCACATAGTTATTTAAAAGTGGTTTAAATAGCTCCTCCCGTGTGAAAGAGTGGGAAAGCTCCGAACTGGGAGTTCATGGGAGTGTTGGGGAAAGCGTATCGGAAGTAGAGGTCTTCAGACTGGAAGTGGCTGGTGCTTAAGGTCGGTTCAGAGGTAGTCCGGTGGATCTTGGGTAGGGATCGTAGTAAATTCTCCAGTCTGCCGATAATCTCGCGAAACAGTGGCCGTTCCTCGCGGGTAAACTTAATACAGCTCTCCAGGAGTCGCAGGATCGCTTTGGGGGTATCAGGTCGCAGAGAGGTCAAGTCCGGTCGCAGGTAACCTCGACCGACCATGAACAGGATCTAACCAAACGGAAAAATCAGCAACTAGTTCATCCGAGTATCAATGGTATGGCTACCTGATCCTTGTTACTGACGTGAGCGTAGGGCAGCACCCCGCTGAAGAGTTCGTAGAGTACGATACCGAAGGCGTAAACGTCAGACTGGAAGGTATAGGGATTGTCGTCTTTCATGCGAATCACTTCAGGGGCCATCCACAATATGGATCCTGCCAGAGATGATAGATTAATATCTTCATATTATTTATTGTATATATTATAATTATTTTCTATTATATAAATAGATACATGGTTATAAAATTTTATTCACACCTTTATTATCAATTTTATTATTTATAATTAATACTTTGTACTGCCAGACAGATCAGCAAATAATACATATTGTCTTAATGCAAATTACAATGTCAATAGTTTTATTTCATATCAGAAACATTAAACTAATGAGCAAGTATATTAAAGTAATTTTAAAACGAATTTAAAGAGTTTTATTAATATTTTTGCTATTGCTATTACTACTTTTACTACCATTGCGATTACTGTTGTACTATTATTACTATTATTATTTTTACTATTGTTACTTCTACTAGTTGTGCTTTCACCCTTACTACTATTTTTACCATCATTGCGATTACTGTTTTATTATTATTACTCTTACTATTATACCATAACTACTATTATTATTTCCATTACTACTTTTACTATTATTGCTTCTACTATTACTACTTCTTTGTTTTACTATTACTATTTTACTATACCTACTATTATTGATATTTCCACTACTACTTTTAGTATTAATACTTCTACTAGTTTTGCTTTTACCATTAACTAGTTTAACTACTGAACAAAGTATATTAAGGTGATTTTAAAACAAGGAAAAATACACATAAGTAAGTGAACGTGTAATAGTGGTACGAATATATTAATTACTGGTAGAATATATTAGTGTTATTATTATTATAACTTTAATTACTATTTTTACTGTTACTATTTTCACTATTATTACTTTTACTACTTTTACTTTCAACATTAGTACTATTTATTTCCTGCTACTACTATTAGTACAATTATTTTTCCTTTTACCATTACTACTATTTTTTCCTACTATTACTATTTTTAAAATCATTACTCCCACTAGTTTTACTGTTACCATTACTGCTATTTTTTCCTACTATTACTATTTCCACTAGTATTACTTCAAGTAGTTTTACTTTTTCCATTACTACTATTTATTTCCTACCCATTACTATTGGTATAATTATTTTTGCTTTCATTGTTATTTCACTGAACCTGTGGGCTGCTGGAACTGTTGCGATCCTGACCATCTCGTCTTGACAGTCGCCAGACCAAAGTCTCCGATCTTCACCGTGAAGTCATCGTGGAGGAAAATGTTGTTGCTCTTCAGGTCGCGGTGGATGATATTCTTAGCGTGTAGATAACTGCAAAACATTAGAAAATTTACATTTAATACTTGTTGAAAAACTAATCTATATGTATTTAGATTATTACTCCATGCCCTGGGCCGTTTGTCGAGCTACGTCGATCAGCGTCAAGCGTTCGAACTTTGTTTCGAGAACGTGGATGTGTTTGTAGAGCGACGAACACTCGCACCACTGCGTTACAATGGCCAGTTGAGGTTTGCTGGTATAGCCCATGAATAGTAGAATGTTCACATGCCTATACAAAACCAATCAATCAATTAAAATATATCATTTTTCTATCGATAATGACTAAAAAAACTTACCTTGTCTTCCTCAGAACTGCGACTTCGTTTTTGAAAGCTTCGAGCTGAGCGGGTGTCGGGTCTTTAACGTTTAGGGTCTTCACGGCAACTGGTCCGTGCCAGTGTCCCCTGTACACTGTCCCGAACGACCCTGACCCGATTCGCTGGCCCACGTCTAAGTTGTCGGAAGGGATCTCCCAGTCTTCTATCGACTCTTTCGAAGGCCGGATCTGTTAAATATCAATTTCTATCAAAATTAAGTTCGAAAATTTATTGTATGAGTTAACAGAACCTTTTTGGTGCTTTCGTCAGCACTTCTAGCTCTCGATCGTCTTGGATTGAGTGTGTTGGTAGGACTGGGTTGAGCAGTTCCACTGTTTCTCGCAGTCTGAGAAGATGTGGTACCTTTTTTAATACAAAAATAAACGTAAAATTTCGAGAAAAATTTGTAATTCAGGAGATCAGACCTTCCATATGATGTACAGGAGATCCTTGAGAGGTGGAATTGAAGCAGACATCAGGTTCGGATGAAGATCTCTGTCTCCTGGCCAAAACTTGTTGTCTGGGTAGCGAGTTGTAGGTAGAGTTGTAGCGTGTTTCTTCTTTGGCGAATCGTCGGTTAAGGATGTCCGAGGCGTACAAAACGTTGCTTCACACAAAAAGTAAAATAATATTTAACTCAAAAATAGTTTTTAATTGAGGATTATTTACTAAGTTTCGTCATAGACTTGTGAAGGATTGCAGAGGGTTGGCACAGCTGCTGCGCATCGCTGGTGGAAACGAAACCCACAAGACCTGCAGTAGAACCCTTGGAAAAGAAATCGACCGCAAGCGATACAGTCGGTTATCGTGAAAAAAGTCTTGCGGGCCTAGAAAAAATAATAATATTTTAATAAAATTACGGAACATTAAAATATGGAGTGATTATTTCACAAAATTATGTGATATGCTCGTAGTGACTGGACATTCGTCCTTGATCTTCACTCGAATGTCCACGTTCTCGAGAGACGACATCTTGACGTCCCACGGAACCAGGACCTGAAAAAAAAAATCATTAAAATAATTACCCTACAACCGTTAATGAACATTTTATTCGAGACTTACTTCGGGCTGCGTGCATTTGTATACGCAGCACATTTTGGGGTCTAGCTGCCTTCGTTTCATGGCTTTGGAGAGAGCTTCCCAGACCGTTTCCCCTGGTTTGACGGGGACTGTCGTCCTCTGCTCGTTGGGCAAAAACGCTCGGACCATCGACTTGAGGGGTGACTGAGGGGCTGTGGGTATTGTGGACGAGCCCCTGATTGTACTAGTCTTTGTAACAGGGGGTCCGGATCTTTTCCAGTTCTCGTTTTTGTTATACTGTTTGGAAGAAGACTCGAGGATCTGGCACTGGTAAATGGTTTTTCGAAGCCTCTCGATAAGCTCCTGTTCTCGAGCTTCTAAGTCGTGTAGTTTGCTAGTCGATTCCTTGTACTCCTACATTAAACGAGAAACATTTACGATCGTAGTGAGAGGAAATATTTTGTGGTAAGATTTACAGCAAGGTAAATAGAAGGCGGACGCTGGAAACCCGCAAACCTGGCATTTAGTGCGTCCACGTTTTCTTTAGTGAGACGAATAACGCTCTGGATGTTTCGTAACTGAAATAAATGCAAAATAATTAGGTTGTGAAAAACATAAACAAAAGAGCTAAATACAAACCTCGTCATTCAACATTCCTGTTTCTTCGTGTACGGGGCCTCGATGTGAATTTGCATTCAGCATGTATTTTTCCATGGACCGGGTGATAATGTCTTCTTTTATTAACGCCATTATCGAAGAAATCTGATGTTGTGATTAAATGTAAGTTATTTATTTCTGCTAGATAGAAGTTAGGAGCAGGGAACAAGTGCAACGGTCATCTACATTGTTTGCACTCGTCACATATCGGATGTCAGTAGCCGGATTGGCCAGTAACCGTTACAGTAATCGCTTGAGGATGATTACAAATTATTTTTCAAATGAATTTATTTTTAATAATTGATGGCTTCTTTTCTTAAAAAGGACTTATTTCAAAACTATTGATATACATTTTATGATAAATTTAAATTTTTTATACTTAGTTTTAATGAATCGCCGTCAGGTGGCGTAGCTGTTTTCCATAAAAATATTAAACGAAACAATTATTTAACTATTAAAAAATACTATTTTATATCACATAATTTATAAAAACAGCTAACTGAACTATTTTCATTAAGAAATTGAATTTTTATTGTAAATATTTAGTGGCGTTCTTTTTGTTTTCGAACGTCTTCCTCGTGCGCCTATAAAACCGAGCACGTGGATGCAGCTTCCGGACAGTCATCATGGCGCTCTCTACGAAACAACAACCCACGGCCGTTTGCAAGGTTGAAGACGACGAGGGATTTTTGCACTGCAACATTATCAAATGTGGCGCAGAAATCACCGAAAGATACCTGTGGATCACCTTCTGCGGCCACGTTTTCTGCGATCGCCATGGTCTGGAAATTGCCTCTTGGCCTTTGTCGAAACTCGTTTGCCCGGCCTGCAAAACCAAATTACCTTCGCACGTGGACATCATTCGAGCTGACAGCAAGCCTGACACCAAAGTCTTGAAAGTATTTTACAAAAATCTCCAATTTAATTGTATAAAACATATATTGAATTTGTGTTCGTTTTTTCAGATGATGCTGTGTGGGATGCGTCCTTCCCAATGCCTGACCGCCGCAGAGAGCGCCATTTCTTTCTGGTTGTATCAGGCCCAGTGTATGAAAAACTTCCGCGAAATGGTGCACCGTAATTGTGAAGAACAACTGCAAGAAGCTAAGGCCGCTAACAAGTACCTTGTCGAGAACCTGGAACAGCAGATCCGCTTGCTGAAGCTAGAAAACGAAGGTATAACGTAAACTGTTGCAAGCTAACGCTAAATTTAATCACGTTTATTTTACAGAATTGAAGAGAAAGGCAGAAACGAGGCCTGATGTGGCGGAATCGGTCAAGAGTGAGCTTGAGGCTGAGGAAGAAGCTAAAGACGTATTTTAACTACAATGTATTAATTTATTATTCTTAATATTATTATTATTTAGTATTTCCGTTTGCCTTTCGGGCTTCGATCCCCAGAGTCCGTCTTCACGATGCAAGGAAGCATCTTCGACTTCGACGACGACGCTTCGACGTTTTCGTCCCGCTTCTACGATTTCTAAAACTGTAATTTGTATTAATAATAACGAAGAAAATTATATTCGAATAATTTTTCTCTTAGGCAAAGCTGGATACGACCGAAGAAGATCCTCTGAAGAAGTAAAAGAAAAGATCTTCAGAAAAATTCCTGAAAAAAAATGTGATTTTTTAAGTTTATTACAATTACTTAATGAGAGAATACACAGTTTCTTCTGTTTTGTTGAAGACGTTTCTGGTAACACTCATTTTATCACAAGCCAATGAAACAACGATTTACAACAGCTGAAAATAGTTTCGTCGATATCGAATGCACACAACAAATCATTAAAAATAGAAATAAAATTAAAATAACATCAATAAAAGCGAGTTGTTAAAATACATGTGCACTTAAAAACTTGTAAACAATAAAATTTAATTGATGATTGATCGTCAGACAAGAACATAATTTGTTTCGAGTTAATGAGAAACAGTTAATTGGATTAAATATTTTGTAACTTAAATAATTGGAAAAATAAATATTAGTCAAAATAAATTTATTAAAAAAATTAATGGTAAAGAGCATTGAACAGTGTAGTCAAATTCGTCCTTTTCGGGAAGTTTCGAAAAAAGCCACCAAACGACTCGTCGAACGATTCTCGCTTTCGGGTTGAAATCTGGTCCTCGGCTGAATTCTGACGTCCTCATGGTGCACGTCTTTCCCGAGCCTGTTTGTCCGCACGCAAGAATCGTGAATATAAAAACCATCATGAAACTCGCAGACGAGTTTTTGGACGAAAGCATTCAAGATGACGTCCTGTTCGTCGTTCGGCTCGAAAACGCAGTCGAACGTGAAGTCCTCGTTCGAACCTTTGAACTACAATCTGCAGCTGGCCTTCCGTCTTTGGAGGAAAACGTTGCGAACTTTCGTCAAGTTCTCTCAAAACAAGAGGCCGAATCCCGACAGCCACCTTCACAGGAATTGATTTGTCTTCCACTTGCGGATATTATTCTGTGTCCTGGAACAAAAAAACTAAGAAACTAAAAGGGAAGTTAACAAGAAAAAGAGGGAAAGTAGTGAATTCAGATTTAATTTACCTTTGGATTTTATTCAAAGTTGGACACAGTTGTAAGAATCTAAAGAAAACTTACTTCATGGTTAAGTTGCAATTCAAAAGGATATTATAAACGTCGGGGAAAAAATTGCGTCTAATAACATGTCGCCATAGAAAAAAGTCAAATTTAATGATGATTTTAACATTTCTTCAATTTTCCTTGTTTTTCCCCCCTTCTTCCCTTCTTAGTGCCATTTCTCCCCTAAATCAGGGAATTTCCCCTAAAAGTGGAAGTACTGCCTACAAGATTGAGCCAACTAACTTTTCAAATTGGCTTGTTTTGATCACGTGACCGGTGGCAACCAATCAGGGTTTTGCGCTACTCGGGCGGCGTTGCCACGTACTTTTTTAAACTTTAATTAATTTTAGCCACTAAACGGTAGAAAATTGAGATAGGGACACCATATATACTCGGAATCAGCGTAAAAAATTCTTTTTCTTACTTGCCCTTTAATTGACGGGATCATTGATGTATTATACGTCGGAAGTTTTGTCTAACATACATACAAGTTGTATACAGGTTCAACCAATAGCTGAATTTCGAGGAAAAAAAACTGAGTAAAAACTGTCAAATCCTAAAATTGAAGTAAAATCATGCAATTGAGAGTAAAAACATTTGGAATTTGCACACTGAATAGCTACATGATAAACAGCAGCTGCATTACGAAGGATAAGTATTTATCTGTACACTGTCATTCATAAAATAGTTTTGAAATCTGCTTTTTTCTTCAGAGTTTTTGAACACGTTTACAATGCACGCTAATACCGTAGGATTATAAAACAGCTTAAGATCGGGGTATAACACGATAGAGGGTTCACGGTTCACGGTTCAACAGGTTCAATAGGTTCAGCGGGGAGGGGGAGGGGAGGACTCGGAAAACAACGTGGAAAGTAAGAGACTCGGTCGTAAGTTCCCTGTTCATTTCAGAGGAGAACGGAATCGCACCACCTCAGTGCGGGGTGATGAACGTGTTGCATACTGAATTTTACCTTTACAAAGCATTAGGCCCAAATGTTGGGGAATAAAATCGAGTTGGGGGAGACACGTGTAACAATACAGCCATGTTCACTGAAAAACAGTTCCAAGAGGGGAGAAAAAAACGACTAGACGCTTTGAATGATAAAAGCTGTACCAAACAGTATTGTCCAGTAAGTGGTAGTTGCCATTAAAAATATTTCAGCCTCGTTTCCATAGTTGCTGAAAAGCTGCAAATTTTCACGTTTCTAGGTTGACGAGGACATCAGAACCGTTTCCCGAGCTCTTTGTAGAATTCAATGCATTGGAACCTATTACAAATACTTGAAATTAATCATAATTCTTCAAAATTCGTGTTTGCTGTTAATGAATTTACTCAAATTTTCTGCAGAACCTACAAATTTTTACCTGGTACGCTTTTTTTTTGGTTGGTTGGTTAGTTTTTCGTCTTTTTAAACTTGAAAAGTAAGCCATGCAACAAGCAAAAGAAGAAATCTACAAAGTTTTCTACTTAAGAGTACAAGGTAGCAAAATCATTTCGCAGAGAAAAAGAAGGGTAGCGATACCTGATACGCTTTTTGGTTGATTACTTTTTCGTCTTTAAACGTAAAACGTAAGCCATGCAAGAAGCAAAGGAAGAAACCTACAAAGTTTTCTACTTATAGACTACAAGGTAGCAAAATCAACTTGCAAAGAGAGAAAAAAGAAGGTAGCGATACCTGAAGCCATGCTGTAGAGGAGCTGCTGAAAGTCGGCCAGTTCTTTGTCGAGAACGTCCAGCTCGGGTGCTACCACCGAAAGGGGGAAGGAGTTGAGGGAGCAAGTGCTGCTAGCATGCAATTCTTCTGCCACCTCACCGTTGGCAGGAGGTCGACTAGGCTCTAGACCGCACTGAGCAAACCACCACCGAGAAGAAAACAAAAAGACTAGACACTCTGATTTGCTCAGTGGGGCGAATTCAACAAAGGCTGCGAGAAAATTGCCAAAAAAAGACTCACCTGCATTGAAGCGTCAGCCGGTGAGGGAGTTGCCGTAGCCGAGGGGAAGGGTTACTGCTGATCTGGATTTTGTCTTTCGAGATTGTGATTCCAAACTTGACGCCCTGAGGCCCGACTTTCTGCGGCTTCACCTCCAGACTGATCGGCTGGCCGTGATCCACCGTAGCCGTCTGTGGCACGCTTGACGAAATCACCACTGGGGCTGGGGCTGGAGTCTGAACCGTCCCGGACCGACTCTCTTTCTTCGGCGGGACGACCGGCTTGTTCGGTGGGACTGGCGGAGGAGCGCCTCGACCGATCGGAGGCGTCTTCCTCGGGGTAGTGGGCTGGCCCCCTGCAGTGCTGTTTACCGTGGCTGCAGCTGGCGACGACACTGGAAGCGTGGCGCTGGTCGTGACGTGAAACGTAACCTTACCTTCCTTGTTCGTGGTAGTGAAAACTTTGGTTCCGGGAGACGCGGAAACTGCTACACGCGACGTCTGAACTGGCGGCTGAGAAGCTGCTACCATCCCCGTACGTACAGTCTGCCGAAAAAAAATAATTTACACTCAGACATTACAGAACTAGAAAAGATATTCTTACTGTATTGGCATCTATGGGAGTATTTTCAGCAACTGCTAGTGCAGGTGGAGGAGGAAGCACTCTCGAGGCAGTAGCATTGACGGTGCTGGTAGCAGTAGCTGCCGTCGAAGCAGGCGACGAAGAAGCTCGCTGCTCTATACTGGCACCTCCAGAAGAGTACTGCACGTTGCGGATACCACCGGCAGGACTTACCGCACGAGCAAATCCAGTAGCTGCAGATATTACGATATTAGTGTAAATAATAAGTTAAGTGTTAGGTTAAGTTAGATCTTCCCCTTGCATTTGATTTAGGTGCACGTAAATTGATTTTCTATTTTCTCTTTTATATTATTGTTCCCGTTATTTTTTCATTTTCTCGTCATTTGGTGGTGGAGTAGCATAGTCGGAGAATAGATATAGAAAAGTAGAACTAGTCGTAAAAAATTTATCATCTATATATATCAGTATGAAATGTATAACCGCGTGATGTGGCAATTGGCTCTTAGGCTACGCCGAGATGAAATAAACAATATACAACAGGGAAAAAGTTAGATCTTACTCGGTGCTGGAACAGGCATGCTGGTCACAGTGGCAGTGGGCTGCATCACTTTGCCGGCCGCTCCTAGAACCACGTGCCCAGAAGCCGAGGTCAGCGGAATAATCGTCGGGCAGGGGCTAGCTCGGGGGGTGCTGATCGGACTGCTGCTACCTGAGGCGGGCGTAGCTCTTGGCGGAGTCTGCGGTGGAAGCGTGACTGGTTTCAGCGGTAGCTGAGGAGGAGAAACGTTGCCAGGTAGCGATACCAGCGCCGGGGTAGGAATAGCGGCTGCTGAGGAAGTTAGCGCGGGTACGGCCGGCCTGGAAAGCGTGGCCCTGGGGCTGGTCGACTGACTCAGGCCAGCCTGGAACATGGCGACCTGATGCGCTTCTGCCTGCTGCTTCTTCAGGTGCTCCACTTCGGCTTGGAGCTTCTCGACCATCGCCTCTAGCTCCCGGCTTCTCTTCTCTTCGCGGAGGAGCTGAGCTTTCAAGTGCGTCCTCTCGCCGTCGAACGTTGCCAAGTGTTTCTCTAGCTCAGCCTCCATCTGCAGGGCTTTCTGACTCTCCTCCTCCAGGCCCTCGGCCATCGTGTCGACTCTTCCCTTTTCCTCACTGAGGATTTGCGCCAGATCCTCTGACCGGTTCCTCTCCTCGACGTACTTGAGGATGAGCTTCTTCCTCTCCGCCAACAGCAGGAGAACAATCTGCTTCTGGCGCTCTCGTTCTTCGTCCAGCGTCTCCTGCAGCTTCTTCAGCTCCTTTTCCAGCTTCTTCTTGGCCTGTCGCTCGATCTCCAGCTCCTTTACGCAACAGTAAAAATGATTTAACTTAAACAACAGTGTTTTTTGACGGTTTCTTTTTACTAAAGTAACCTGTTTTACCTCTCGTAATCGAGTTCGCTCTTTCTCCAGTCCGTAGGTGATATCGTCTCCTTGGGCTGTATCATGCTCATGCTTGCGTTTCTCTTCTTCGTACTCGTGTAGTACCTAAGGGGTAACACAGACATACACGCATACAATAGGGTTTATCAGAAAAGGCTAACCAAACCAGTGTTTCCACTTGGCAGGGAAACTCCCTGGAAAAGGGGAAAAGGGGAAAATGGGGTCTGAAGTGGGAAAATAAGAGAAGAGGGAAAAGGGAAAATCTAGAAATGGAGCTTCATATTCAGGCACAGAGGGTAGGAGCGGGAAAATCAGGGAAAAAGGGAAAAACTCAAAGTGGAAACACTGAACTAAACTTACAGAGGAGAAGACAAGAAGTGCAAACATTTATACAAGTTATTTGCTGTGTATTTTCAAACTATCGAATAAAATAGTAAGTGCGCCATGCAGTGAACCTACTGTTGAGGTAAAATGTTAAATACCTTCGAGTGTCTGGATTCTGCATCCTGCATTACTTGCATTAGCTTGACATGCGACTGACGATACTGGGTTATTAGCGAGTCCAGCGCTACGGTGGGTCCCTCGTTAATAGCTTTCATTGCCGCCGCGTCGTCTGTGGTTGCTTCTGTATGAGCAAACGATAACGAGTCCCTCTGCAACGCTACATACGGGTTGTTCAGCGGTAGTAACTTTCCATAACGCGAGCAACGAACCAGCTGTTTCATCCGCTCAACCTTAACAGGAGAAAAAATTTTAAAAAACATTATAAAAACCTTAAACATAAATTTAAAAAATAAAGTAGGTAATTTATACCTTCAGAGCTGCAATAACGATGTCTCGAGCCTCCAGCTCGCCCTCCAAATGGCCCACGAGTTTGACTAAATCTGCTTTGCTCAGCTCGGCCTTTTGGTTTTTCTTGAAAAAAAAAAATTAAAATAATTATTAAATGTATAAACTAATAATAGTTTAACTGATTTATACCTTTACAGTTAAGGCCATTGTTTGTGGCATTGGATCAAGGTCCATTTTTGTTTGGCTTCTTTAACGGAAAAACGTCAGAAATAGTAACGATGGTGATATGCGTGTAAAAACATTGACGAATCAGCAAAGTCCCTGAAAGAAAACGATAACTTGAAAGATTAATAAAGCTGCTTTATAAATAAGGCACACTGACGACGTCTTTATTACTCGGAATTCCTGCGTTGACCGTTACGGGGGGGGCATATATGAATATGGTCCGTATTAAAGCTAACAGTTTTATTTTCAACTTCTTTTCTAACTTTGAAAAAGAAAAAGAAAAAGAAGCAAAAACTGAACATGAACTTGCAAACTGATAAACTTTTGTTTATACAAAGAAGAGCAACCAAAATATCAAGTTTTAACCTTACCACTTTAAATTTTTTCTTAATTTTTCCTTTAAATTAATATGCACTGAGTCTGGATATTGTTTATTCGTATCCAAATGCTAAGATCTGGTTAATATATAGGGCCTTTTCATATTATTGCCCAATGCTAAACGGTCTGACAAGCAGCCATCATGGCTGGATACTAAGCCAATGAAAGAATTGAACAAACGCCATCTAGCGGTGCTCCGGTGTACTACTTTCCCTTTTCCCTTCAGAAATCTCCCCATTTTCCCCTTCGTTCTAGAGTATACAGCCGTCTTCCGTTGTTCCCCTTTTTCCCTTTTCCCTTATTTTCGCTTTTTCAGGGAATTTCCCTGTCAAATGGAAGCCCTGCAGTTTAAACACTCGAAATTCGAAATAGTATTTAATTAAAATAAAATAAATGATTATTTCGTTGGTTTCATTTCATATTAATAGTTGAATACTATTATCTAATAATATTTTTAATCCAATATTGTTTTATTACACTTCTGAGTTGAATCACTTAAACCGCTGTATCCATGTTCACTTCTGATCCTTTCTGAAAAAATTTAAGGCATCAGAAATTGTTACTTCACGGACTTGTTTGGTGTTCTGGTTGTGAATTTCTACAAGGGGAATAGGTTTAGACGAAGATTTCCCGATAACGATAACATACGGGTATCCCGTTTTCTTGGCTTCGGTTAATTTTCTTCCCACAGTTAATGAGGGCCTGTCGTCTATGATAACGTCCCTATGAAAATTCGGGAGCTTGTCAAGGTTTTCCGCTAAGTGATGTGCCAGCGACATGCTTGATTCTTCCTTGCTGCCTGCCTGTAACACATGAAGATAACATAAAAATATATTATAACATTAAAGTGCGTGAAGAAACTTACTTTGGGAGAGATCACGCATATGCTGAACGGAGCGATCGCTTTCGGCCAAGTGATTTCTGTGCTTGAAGATAGAGCCTCGACTGAAGCGGCTATGATTCGGCTAACGCCTATTCCATAGCAGCCCATTTGGCAAATACTGTTAAATTTCCCGTCTTTCGCGAATCTCGCACTAAGAGCTTCTGAATACTTTGTCCCGAGAAGGAAAGTGTGCCCAACCTTTAAGACATTTACTTTTATTACAACTACTTGGACCATATATCAATTAACGAACCTCGATTCCTTTCGTTTCCGACAAAGGAGACTGGCATTTGGGACATTTTTCTTCATCAACGACTTCAACGTTAGTCGCATAACCACAACTCGAGCACAGTTTCAAACGATCTTCTCCAATCGATGCCAAAAAATGATACTCGTGCGAAAATTTACCACCAATGTTTCCCGTGTCCCCTTCAACTGTACAAACAATTATGTTAAATACATAAAATAACCTTTAATTTAATAACAAAAATAACCTTTGATGAAATTAACACCCAGTCTTGTGAATATCCTATCGTAAGCCCCGCAGACTTCATGATAAGTTTTTTCCGCGTTTTTCAGACTATCGTCAAACGTGTAGAGGTCCTTCATGATGAACTCGCGACCTCGCAGCAGACCAAGTCTAGGTTTTATCTCGTCCCGAAATTTGCTCGAGATTTGATAAAGTTTCAGCGGCAGCTGCTTGTACGTTAACGAGGGAAGTGTTGCGACTAGATGAGTTATTGCTTCTTCGTGCGTCTAACCAAATAAAGTCATAATTATTTCGATAATTTAATTGACAACTAAAAATAGATACTGGACTTAGTGCATAGTTTCTGGCGTGCCTGTCTTTGACTTGGAATAATTCAGATCCCATTGCGTCCCACCTGCCTGTTGAACGTAAAACTTTATAACTTGTATCATTAATTATGGATGAAATAACCTGTTTTCTGCCATAATTTCCCGCTCGTTAAGGTAGGAAGGAGCAATTTGTGGCAGCCGATAGTTTCCAGTTCTTTGTCGATCAATCTGCTGAGTTTTTCTAAGGACCGCAGTCCGAGCGGGAGAAACGTGAACATTCCTGGACTCTCTGGTTTGACGATTCCCATTTCAACAAGAAGCTATGAATATGAAAATAGTTTTCAGTTAATGAGCTTTTTACATTTTTATTCTTTAAGGAAAACCTTTTGACTTTTACAGTTGACTTCATTTTCTTCGAGGAAAGCATCTTTCGGATTTAAATTAATCGGCTGAAATATTTGTGAGACCCTGGCTACATTGCGTGTCTGAAATAAATGGAAATTTTTGGCTCCATTGAAAAACTTGAAATGCAAAGCTTTTCTGAAAGCCATGTGTGATTAATTGAAATAATTAATTTTGCCAATAAATTATTTCTGTTGGATTTAGCAGACAGAAAATATTGTGTTTACAACAGTTGATTACATTAGCAGTGCTTCCACTTTCCGTTTTCCCGCTTTCCCTTAAAGAGGGCATGGTTATCCCTTTTTTCCCTTCGCTTGTAATATCAAGCATCCTTTTCCCCTCCATCTACCTAGGATATCATAGCCATATACTTCTACGTTTTTCCCTGATTTTTTCTTTTTGAGATCCAGCCCCTGTTTAAGGGAATTTCCCTATAAAGTTGAAACATTGCATAATAGTTTTCAAGCAGTTTCCACTTTCAGTTTCCCCTAAAAGAAGGCTGCCTTTTCCCTTTTTCCTCCATCCTCTGAAGATATTAGTTTTCCCTTTTCCCTCATCCTAGGATATCAAGGTAAATTTCCCCTTTCCCTCTTCCCTTCTTGTACTCTTCCGAGAGACAATTTCCCCTTGTTCAGGGAATTTCCCTGCTAAGTGGAATCATTGTATTCACTGTTGTAGACACAGGGTTGCCATGTGTTAAAATAATTTTAATAAGCGATCCAGGAAAAATGTATTTTGAAGTTTAGCAATGTAACGGATAAATAATCAAATTTTATATTCATTTTATTTTATTTGTTTCAAGAAGGGCATTCAGGCTTTCGCCCATGGCCTTAAAATTTTATATTAAGTAAGAGCTTGAGTGTGATAATATAATTAATGGACGAAATTCATAAGGGCTCATGGATTACACGCAATCACTGCAGGATATAGCCCAGGAAATGGGTATATCTTTCTTTATCGTCATACAGGGTTCCTTTAACGAGATAAGCTCCGACAGCATCTCCTTGATTGAGCCATAGAAGCGTGGACATGGTCAAAGGGACCCATCCAGCACTTTTGCTCGCGTACGTAGTGGCCACCGGCACGCCGTTACGTCTCAACTGGACGTGACAGTCGCTCGCCCCGCTCGGATCACACATCCCCGTGAAGGTGAAATGGTAAAGTCCCCCGCGCTGAGCGGTGAAGAGTCCCGTGCTCATATCGAGTCCACTGCCTGCTCCCAGTTGCAGCAGGTCGTAAGGAATAAATGTTCCAACGCTGGAGTATTTGTTGGTACGATATGCATCGAAATGCCAAGACCCTGGAGTTGCTGCAGCGCGAAGTGACAAGTCAGGATCCTGATCTTCACTACTGTCTGGATTTGGAAAGAAATAACTTGATAATAATGTTGACAAACTAATAAGAAATGTAATTTAGTAATTCAAGATCATGTTAGAAGTTAGTAAGACATGGAAAATTAGATTTAAAAAAACCATATTTTCCCACAGTTTTTCCAGTCAGCTGGGTTTCTGGAACATGCAGACTAATACAGAAGCAGAGAATGGTGGAAAAAAATAAGAAAATCTGCATCTTCATTTTAGAAATTGAAAGCAAAACTAATAGCAACGAATCGGTTGTATTCAAGTGTTGAACTGTAAAGGTTTTTACCGAAATATCGATTTATATACCTAAGGGAGAGGGTCTTAGAATTCGTACTAAGCCTCAAATGTTTGTATTAGAGCTTCGGTTGATATTAACGGTTTGCGAACCTTTAATACCGAGGTCAAACAAGGTCGAAGCTGATTTCAGGTGAACGAGTACAATGAACTATAATGAAATCTGGAAAGGTCAAGAAGCTACGAATTGAAATTCTCTTGGAATAAGAAATATGAGTAATAAATAATATTTTAAAAATAATATTGATTTCTAGAGAGCCAGTTTATACATTTTCAGTCCCGTCGATTGTTACAGTTTTAATGTAATAGTATAAAAGTTTAGATGAATTATCTTTCCAATATTTATATTGTATTTATTTTAAATATTGAAATATATTCAACTGAATTGAATAAAAAGTTTTCAATGCGCAACGTTTACAGTGTTGCCAGTGTTCAGTTTAGTAGCAGACGCCATCTGTTTACTTTTTCCACAAAATCTGATCATAGTTATAGGAGAACAACCAGTAACACGGAAAGTGCTATCTCCCTTTGTTGATACTACAAACGCGAAACTAGCGCCATACTGCTGTTAGTGGTTGTTGTCGGTACTAAGGCTGCATTGAGAAAACAAAGGCTGGGCGGCTGAGGCTTTGAGCGCTTGTAGTACCAAGAACACTCACTAACAGAAGTTGAGCGCTGGTTTCGCGCTTGCAGCATTAACATAGGATTAAAGGACTTGCCGTGGTACTGAATGTTCTCTATACTGTGGTAGAAGATAGCGTTTCAGTTATTAAACACTTAAGTTTCGTCATACAAAAGTATTTCATTATATTTGAACAATAATAATAGAAAATCATATTTTAATTAAAATTTTTTCATATTTAGATTAGATAGCCTAACCTCTTAAAATGCCTGGAATAATAGAAACAGAAGTTGAAGAGTTGGTCCAGCTGTTTATCAATGACTTCAAGAAAGGGTAAATACTTAATAATTTATTTTTACATAAAGATAACATGAAATGCTTGTTCGTTTTCAGTAAATTCCAGGGATCTTTCACACTGGCACTGAACACTATCCACCTTCTGCGGAAAATTATCGCTCAAAGTAAATGGACAAACGCAAGGTAAACTTCACAACTAAATCTGTAATTTACAAATCTTCACATTCTATATTCATTCAGGGAATTGATTGAAAATCTGAAGTGCATTGGCAAACGTCTAAAGGATTCTGCGCCAGCAGAAACTGTCATCGGCAACATGGTTCGCAGAATCCTGAAATTAATTCGAGACGAGTACACGACAAATCGCAGCAAAGGAAAACAAGAAGAAGCCGACGACCAAGAATCACTGCATAAAATTGTCACTGCCGACCAAGAGCAGGCGGACCTTGATTACACGGAAAATATTTCTGGTTTGAAAGCTGCAGTAATGGACAGCATTGGCGAACTGTTAATGGAGCTTGAAACCAGGTACTTTGTTTTTTTGTTAAGATCAAATTATGACAAACAATAACATTTTGCTGCGTTAATTAGTGCGGAGAATATTGCGGGCCAGGCTCTGGAGCACATCCACTCGAACGAGATCATCATGACGATGGGGAAATCAAATACTGTCGAGTCGTTTCTGAAAAACGCGGCCAAGCAGAGGGTCTTCCAAGTTATTGTTGTCGAATGCGCTCCGTTTTATCACGTAATATTAATTATTTAAGAAATCTGTTGTAATAATATTGCTAAATAACAACCGTATAATAAATAATAAATTCTTAAATAATCGTAAATAGTAAGTCAATCAATAAATAAATGATAATAAATCAGTAAATAATAAAAATTCATAAATAAATCATCATAAGTCAATATACAAGAAAAGAATGAACTACTCAGCTACTTATTGATCAAAAATGTTAAACTCACAGGGTCAGCAGCTAGCGGCCAACCTGGCCAAAGCGGGAATCCACACGACTCTTATTCCCGATTCTGCGATATTCGCCATCATGGCCCGAGTGAACAAAGTTATTCTCGGCACCCATTCTGTTATGGCCAACGGAGGTCTGAAAGCCATTTGCGGAAGCCACACTGTTGCCCTAGCAGCAAAACATTATTCAGTCCCGGTAATATAAGTTTCACTCGTTTACTTCTTCGTGAAAATTTGATATATTAAAAAAAAATTATTTTACAGTTGATTGTTTGCGCACCTTTGCTGAAACTGTCACCGCAGTTCGTGTGCAGCCTGGACCAGGACTATTTCAACCAGTTCGCATCCCCAGAAGACGTTCTGAGTTTTTCCGAAGGAGAGATTCTGTCGAAAGTCCAGATTTGCAACCCAGTCTTTGACTACGTCCCGCCGGAACTAGTTACCCTCTTCATTTCTAATACGTAATAAATATTATTTTTCTCGATAAATTGTAATTTTATAAGTTACATGAATATTTTGCAGGGGAGGACACGCGCCTTCGTATATTTACCGACTACTGAGCGAACTGTACCATCCCTCGGATAGCCAACTCTGAATAATTGTTGCTGGTGTTACAAGTGTGGGCAAAATACAAAGAAACTACTGAACTGTTGAAGATTTATTCAGAATATTAATTAAAATTCACAGCAACAGTTCATTATTTATTAATGGGAGTACGTTAAGGTTAATAGTGGATAGCATTTATTGTATGATAATTTGATTTCGTGATTTATTATTGATTTATTTTTATTATATTCTTGATACATATTATTGATGACTTATTATATGGCAGTTTAGAGTAACAAATAGTTATTTTATTCCTGCTACTGCACTGATGAATTTTTCATTCGCAAGTAGTTTTCTTTCTAATGCATAATAAACAAGGTATAAAGTTATTTTATGTGAAAGAAACATTCCCGATGGTTAAACATCAAGTTTTTGATATGCGTTATTAATATAATATTAAAAAAAACAAAGTAATCGATAGGTGCGTTCGTCCCTTTTAAATGTAAACTATCGAGCAAGTGCAGGGAAACGTCTAATATTTGTACTGGTTCTTAAATTCATATAAATTAAAGTTATGAATATAATTAATTGAAAATGATTAAGCTATATTTTCGACCGATCTACAAATTCATTTGTTTTAGCTGAACTGAAGTAATAAATTTGTCGAGAGACCATGAACGTTACGGCTCGGGACTGTATAACAAAAAACGAAGAAACAAGTAAATGATTTTGAGTCTTATATAAAACTATGAAAAAATTATTATTAAACGAATCCAAAATTGCAATTTTATTCTCTTCTTCACGAAACACATTAAACATCGCCTAAAACATTGACTTGCACGTTTCTGTGGCGGGACTCCATTTTGAATTTGGCGCCACTTGCAGCATCAGCGGACAGAATTATATTAAATAATTCAAAAATGCAAAAAAACTATATAAAAAGCGTACTTAAAAACGAAGAATACGATATAATATTTAAAAACAATATTTTTCTTCAGTAATAGAATAAAATTTTAGAAAATAATAATATTCGGAGGCTTCTTGGCAACGTTGCTTATCTTCCTGAGCCATCTTGAATGTTTCAGCGGTGTAAAGGCTGCTCCAAAGCCAATCTTATCCAATTTTATCCTCGTGAAGTGGGGGATAATCGAACACATCGAGACCATGGAGGTCTCTTACGGAATCGGTACAACCAACAGGTATGCCCTGTTTTACGATGAAAATGATGATCCGATGGAGGCTTTGAAAAAAGCTCAGGAAACGGCTCCGACGAAAGAGACCAAGGAGAAAAGTAAACAGGCCGAGGCCAAACCGAAAGGTAAGCCCTCAGCCGCACCGGTGAAGAAGGACGTCAAGGAATCGAATGTTCCTGCTAAACCAGCTGAACAAACACGGCCCAGGGAAGGTTAGAACATTTATTTTCGATTTTTTACAAATGAAATTTGCGAGTGAAATTGACTTAGCAACGTGCGTAGGAAGAAACAACGTGCTCACCACGTTGGGGTTACGCATGCTGGCGTAACCTCAGTTATCTCATATAACTTCCCCTTTTATCTTCCCGTATGTTGATTTACTTTTCTAATAAAGTGCGAGTAGTTAATTTTGATAAAAATGATGAGATCTTTTCTGCCGAAGGGGGCGATGAAGCCTGCCTACTGAACTGGCAAGCCAAAAGGATGCTGACACCTTTAAATACCTTGGTTTTACCAAATGAAGAAATGAACCTAGTGATCCAATTTTTAAATTTTATAATCTTAATAGAAGGACAGAAATCTCTGATGCAGCGGCCGCCCCAGACCCGCGGGGATCGCGGGGGCAGGTTTCCCGCTAACGGCAACCGGGAAGAACGCAACAACCGGAGAAACGAGGACAGGCCACGAGACTTCAGGCAAGCATTTTAGGGTTACAGTATAGTTATGAGTTAGCATTACTGGTTGCCACTACGTTGGAATTAGTTAACATTTGGCACCTACTCGTTATGTGCGAGTTAGCGTTACTTGTCGCTACTTAGTTTCAAGTTAGTGTTACATTGGAATTAGTGAATGCTAGCATTACATGTTAGTTAAGAGTTAGCGTTACTGGTCGCCACTTGTTTTAAAGGAAATTAACAAGCTAGTTAATGTTATGTCTGATTTAGTAAACACAAACAGAAATAATTTAAAAGATTTTAAACATGATGAGAAACTTTTTGCCGAAGAAGGTCTAAGAAGATTTTTCTTATGATTTGGCAGCCAAAAGGATACTGACATTCAACTGTTAAAGATTTTCCTCAGTTTCGTGAACGCGTTTTCTGTTAAAACTAACGAATTCATGGTTTTTTTCTCCAGTGCCCCGATGGGCGAGGGAATCGCCGCTCCTGGCGAGGGCGAGTACCGCGGGCGAGGAGGAGCACGGGGAGGTCCCCGAGGAGGTCGGGCTCGCGGACGCGGGCGTCCTCAGGACAACCGGGGCAAGCGCGAGTACGAGCGCCAGTCCGGCTCGGACAAGAGCGGCGTGAAGCCCATTGAGAAGCGCGAGGGAGCTGGCTCGCACAACTGGGGCAGCGTCAAGGACGAGATCGAGGGTCAGCTCGAAGCTGCGACCGAAGGAACCTGGGCCAAGGAAGGTGAACCCCTGGAAAACACGACTGCTGAAGGAGCCGAAGCCAAGTAATTTATTTCGAAAAGAATTTTAGTTCAGTTTTTGTTTTATTTTAAGTTCAGTTATTGTGTCAATGATGAGTCTTTTCTTGCCGAAAGGGACAAGGTCTACTTTATGAATCTGGCTAGCCAAAAGGATGCTGAAACCTCAATTAATCTAATTTAGTAGTATTTTGTGGAGAAATCTTTTGATTAATGAAAATTTTCGCGTCTAGGGAAGCTACCGAGGAGGGAGCTGCTGAAGCCGAGGCTGCTGCTGCCGCAGCAGCTGAGGAGGAGGCTAAGGAACTGACGCTGGACGAGTGGAAGGCCCGCCACGGCGAGCGCAAGAAGCCCGAGTTCAACATCCGCAAGCCCGGCGAAGGCGAGGACGACGCGCAGTGGAAGAAGACCTTCCTGGTCCAGAAGAAGAAGAACGAGGATGAAGACGAAGAGGAAGAGGACTATGGCGAGTATCTGCAGCGCGCCGGGCGTCAAAAGTATTTGGACATCGACATCCGCTTCGCTGACTCGCGCCGCGGAGGACCTGGAGGCCCCCGCGTGGCGGACGCGGCGGGCGAGGCGCTGGAGGTCGCGGACGTGGCGGTGCTGGACGTGGCGGACCCCGCCCGTCTCAGCCGCGCGGCGGCTCGCAGCAGTACGCGCCCAAGGTGGACGACGAGAACGACTTCCCTGCCCTCGGCTAAACGGGCAGTGGTCGTCGGGCGGGCGGGCGTTTCTTCCTTCGGCTCCCGCCTGCTGAAGCTGACGAGCTCTCGGACTTTCGTTTGCCCCACTTTGAAAACAGAACTGGAAAACAAGAAAAAACTAGAAGGATCAAACAATTTTTTTTTGTAGCCCTAATTTTGTGTGTAGACATGACTGCTAAGAAATTTTGGATTTTTTCCTCTCGAAAAATTACTACTTGGAGTCCCCTCAATGCTTTTTTTCCTTTTTCTTATATCGAACTAGGAATCCCAGGTTTTGAAAATTTGGAGTCTGGTTGATTGAAAACATCAGTAGCAGTTTTTCTCGGTTTTTTATAATAAAGGAAAAAATTCAGACAAAAAACCAGTTGATATACTCGTTTTCGGGTACAAAAGAAACAAAGTAACGAAACTTACGTTATTGTGACGAAACATTTATTTATATTAGTCATCTGCTCCCGTTTTTTTGAAGGGTTTACACACTCTCACAGCTAATTTTTTTAAAATCAAGTACAATTCATTTGTTTTTGTGTTAACGGAGAAAACTTGGGTAGAAAATCATTGTCGGGATCTCCTGTACCTGTAACTGAAAGGCGGTATCCGTAGTTTGGCGTTAAGGTCTTTGTCGTCGGATAAATCAATCCTCGTTTCTTGCCGTCATCGATTGTCACACTTTTTGTCCAATTTGAGTATTGTGAAAGGGGAAACGGTACGACTCAATACAGTGCGTTTTGTTTTGTGCCGACCAAATTCAGTAGCAATTTTTTGAAAGCAAAAATTTCGCAAGTTTCTTGAAAAAGTTTTCAAACAGACGACATCTCAAGTGCTTCTGACGCCAGTGGAGATATTCCAGAATAACTTGAGAGATAAACTTCAAAGGGTTCGTAAATAACAAACACACCCACGCATGAAGGACGGTGCCTTTTGTGGTGCCTTTTTGGCGACCTAGCTAGGACTAGGCAGTCAGAAAGTAGTTTGAGACTGGGCCGCTAGATGGCGTTGTAAGCTAATATGAAAAGACACCCTAAAAAGAGACTGAAAAACCATAAAAAGGCACTGCAGTGGGGAGATTCTTGTGAATCTTGAATGAATCTTGAAACACTTGAAAGAGTTTTGGGTCATTCATGGTTTACGGCCTTCAACACGAGTCAAGTGGGTGTGTGTAAATATTCAGAAACGTTTGAATGATATGTAGACACTGCAGACATGTTATCAGCTATTTTGAATAGTTGATAGTTTTACTTTCATATTTTATGTGCCCGTGGACTCGATAATTAGGGTAACAGTATATGGGAATCAGGGTTTTACCACAGGGACAAACGGATGTAACCGTTTCTAGAACGAAAGTCTTACAAAATACGGTTTTTTTAAAGCCTAGGTTATTGCCTAGGAGAATAGCGGTAGACGTCCTATTTGATATGATACAGTTAATCAGTATCCTGAATTATACAAAAATATTTAAATTACAGTATTTTGTTTGTGTAGTGTGATATTTCATAATGAAAATTGTGATGCTTTTTGGAGGCGTGTAAAGTCAGTGGCCTTCGAAGTGTTGCAAGGGAGCAGTGAAAAACCACCGAGTACGTGGGAAGTCAGTTCAGTTCACTGTCGACTGTCGAACAGGAAACATCAACCCAATTCGCTCTGCAAATTTTCACTTGTTGCGTCACAGTTTCATAGAATATTGAAATTATTGATTAAATTTGGTTTGTTTACATCTTGCGTCCGGGTGTTCGAAAGAAAAAAGAACGCGTTCCATGAAGAAAAGAACGCCTCTTCGAAAGTGATGGACGGCGTGACTGGCGCGCTTCTCTTCATCTGAACGAGCAGAAGTGACACAAATCCTGGAGGAAAAAAGAAAATGCGAAAATCCAAAGATTTTCTGCACTGTTTGCTCGTCTTTTACCTGGTCTATTTCTTCAATGGAGCACCGTTGGTGTCAGGTAAAGTTCTGCTTTGCGTCATAATTAGCACTTAGTAATTACGGGTCAGTGGCTAATGAAGTCCTGTACTTAGCTATTGTCCTGTGATTCCTAAAATTCGTCTTGTTTTGATAATGTTCATCTACACATAAGGCAAAAGAATCACGGGACAGTGGGAATGAAATCTTTCCCAAGCAGTTGTCCCGTTATTAATAAGATTCGCCCTCCTTTGCTTATGTCTATCTGCGTATAGGGCTAAATAATCACGGGACAATGGCGAGGCATAGGAGTTCATTTACCACAGTCCCGTGATATCTAAGATTCGCCCTCTTCGGCTTAAGTCCATCTACACACACGACAAAAGAATCACGGGACAATTGCGAGGCATAGGAGTTCATTTACCATAGTCCCGTGATATCTAAGATTCGCCCTCTTCGGCTTATGTCCATCTACACAGCGGACTAAAGAATGACGGGACAATGGCGAGGCATAGGATTTCATTTACCATAGTCCCGTGATATCTAAGATTCGCCCTCTTCGGCTTATGTCCATCAACACACCGGACGAAAGAATCACGGGACAATTGCGAGGCTTAGGAGTTCATTTACCATAGTCCCGTGATATCTAAGATTCGCCCTCTTCGGCTTAAGTCCAGCTACACAGCGGACTAAGGAATGACGGGACAATGGCAGGACAATGGCGGGACATATATGACTTCATTTGCCATTATCCCGTGATTTGTAGTATTCGCCCAGTTGGTGATAATGTCCATCCAAAGCAAATTTGCGGAAAGGGAGTGTCTTTTTCATGGGAAATGGATTCGCCATCAAACCGTTTGTTTTCATCAGAAAAGATTACTGCAAAATGGCGCCATGACACGATCATCTGTTTGAATATCGTCGATATTATCATCGTTTACATACAGGGTGTGGTTCGAACACTGATAACACGTTGATAACAGGTTGATAACATGTGATAACTGCAGTTATTTATGTTATTACTATTTAATAACGGACGCAAAGGCCAGAGTGCTACTTTTACTACTGAACTTCTTACTATTATAGTTTCTCTTTTGGGGATTTTTCTTGCTTCTTATAAGAAGCAACGGAGAAAGTTGATATTTTTTTTCAAAAAAATTTTGAAGTTTTTTGTGTTTCTGTGTTGATGGAACAAACGACATCTGCTTAGAGAAAGGCTTTTTCTGTACAGAGATTCTGAGAAGTAGTAAGAATCTGAGATTCTTGGTAAGTTGTTGAGATTCTTTACGATAGGATTCAGTGTTTGAGATAAAATTTGCCATAGTAAAAGTAGTAGTTTTGTAGGAGTAGTAGTAGTAGTAGTAGTAGTAGTAGTAGTAGTAGTAGTAGTAGTAGTAGTAGTAGTAGTAGTAGTAGTAGTAGGAGTAGTAGTAGTAGTAGTAGTAGTAGTAGTACCAGTAGTAGTACCAGTAGACACCACTAGCTGTAGCAGTAGCTAGTCATGCTATTAGCTGAGCTAGCTACAGCTAGCCTCTTAGCCCACGAAATAACAGAAGCGGTAGCAATTACTACTTACACTACCTCTACATAAGTTAGTAGTAGTAGCAGTGATACTATTTGACGGTTTTAGCTTGAAGTTTAGTAAACAATAGCATACGACAGGTAATGGAATCAAGTTATCAGTAGCTACAGCTATATCATCACGTAGCATAGCATCCTAGCGGTGGAAGCAGTAGCACTAGCAATACTACTTAACATTAGTGGTGGTAGTGGGTAGTCATGCTACAGCTGAGGTCAGTACTACGTATTTTCTTGTCAGTGAAAAAGTAGCGGTACCAGCAATAACTACATACATTATCAATAGCATTAGCAGCAGTGTTTCCACTTTGCAGGGAAATTCCCTGGAAGAGGGGAAAATGGGGTCTGAATAAAGGGACAAATAAGAGAAGAGGGAAAGGGGGAAATCTAGAAATACAGCCTCATATGCTGGTACGGAGGGGAAAAAGGGAAAAATAAGGGAAGAAGGGAAATAAAAAGTGGAAACACTGATTAGCAGTACTACTTACGCCACCTCTACTGTTAGCACTACTAGTAATGCTATTTCTGTCTTAGCTTAGGCTTAGTAAACAATGAGATACGAAAGGTAACGTAATCAAGTTATCGGCGTGCATGAAAAAACAGTGAAACGTGTTATTAGACGTCGGAAAAAAAGGTAAAAGTACATTTGTTTGGAGGTCACGTCATAAACGTCGACGATTACGTTGTTACCTCGCCGCAAGGAGCCGTGCCGATCTTCCAGCTACCGTTACCTCATAGTAGTGGTTACTAGTTCTGAGAATCCTGGCCGTGATTCTTGAGATTCTTGGTGAGATTATCCAAGCCTGTGCGGTTGATAAGTAAGAGTCTTGAGAATCTTGAGATTCTTGGTAAAATTAGTAAGATTCTGGCTCGTGATTCTTGAGATTCTTGGTGAGATTCTCTAGACTGTTTGATTGGATGGTAAGATTCTTGGTGAGATTTCTAAGATTCTTGTTCGCCATTCTTGAGAATCTTGAGATTCGTCGCGAGATTCTTGAGTTTCTTGTTCGCGATTCTTGAAATTCTTAGTGAGATTTGTAAGATTCTGGCTCGTAATTCTTGAGATTCTTGGTGAGATTCTCTAGGCTGTTTGATTGGATCTTAAGATTCTTATTCACGATTCTTGAGAATCTTGAGATTCTTGGTAAGATTGTCTGGGCTGTTAGGTTGATGTGCAAGATTCTTGGTGAGATTTCTAAGATTCTTGTCCGCGATTCTTGAGAATCTTGGTGAGATTCTCTAGTCTGTTTGACTGAGTGGTAAGATTCTTGGTGAGATTTCTAAGATTCTTGTTCACGATTCTTGAGAATCTTGAGATTCTTGAGATTCTTGTTCACGATTCTAGAGATTCTTGGTGAGATTTTCCAGTTTGTTGGACTGAATTCTAAGTTTCTTGGTCAGATTCTTGCATGTTTCTCGAGTTCCCAATCGTCTGGCTACCGTTCCTTGACAGTAGTTCCTAGTTCAGAGAATCTTATTCGTGATTGCCAAGATTCTTGGTAAGGTATTCCTAAGATTCACGGATTCCTGGTCGTGATTACTGAGATTTTAATGAGATTGCTGGGTTCACTTGTTTATGGTTCTCGAGAATCTTGGCGAGATTTTTCGGTCATTCGTTTGATTCCTAAGATTCTTGCTGAGATTCCCTGTTGTCTCGCATGATTCTAGAGATTCTTCGTAAGATTCTTGTTTGTGATTCCCAAGATTCTTGCTGAGATTCTCGGTAAAGATTCCTTGATTCTTTTACGTGAATCCGGAATGTGTTTGTAAGATTCCCTGTTCTCTCGCATGATTCTAGAGATTCTTCGAAAGATTCTTAAGATTCTTGTTCGTGATTCCCAAGATTCTTACTGAGATTCTCTGGTCTAGCTGTATGATTTCTGAGATTCTTGGTAAAGATTCCTTGATTCTCTTACGTGAATCCGGAATGTGTTTGTAGGATTCCCTGTTGTCTCGCATGATTCTAGAGATTCTTCGTAAGATTCCTAAGATTCTTGTTCGTGATTCTTAAGATTCTTTCGTCAAGGTAGTAACAGATAAATCGCTCTCGAATGTCTACGGGCAAGGTGTTGCATTTGAATGGAAAGGCTCACGCGGAATCGGTAAGTAGTTCAATCGTTCACCAGAAAACCTTGGACGGTTTAAACCGTCACCATTTATACTGGGTGAAGATAACCGCATCGTTGACCCTGGTTTTTAAACCGATAAAGCAATCCATTATATAAGGCATACTCAGTTCCGGTTTAGTACAGTTTGACTCGGTTCAGCACGGTTCGGCTCGGTTCGGCTCACTGACCCGGTTCAGATTCATAAGTACATTGGTTCAAAGTTCGGTTAATTTTAATCATTCGGTGTACGGTTCGGTTCGATTCAAGGTTCAACTTGGTGTTAGGCTGGTCCAGTTCACGGTTCACGGTTCACAGACCGGTTCCCGGTTCGGCTCACTATCCCGGTTTAGGTTCATAGGTACCCAGAGTTGGAATTTCGGTTCATTTCAATCATTCGGCGTACGGTTCGGTCCGGTTCAAGGTTCAACTTTGTCTTAAGGTTAATCCGGTTCGCGGTTCGGCTCGGTTCGGCTCACTAACCCTGTCCAGGTGCATAGGTTCAGATTTCGGTTCATTTCAATCATTTGGCGTACGGTTCGGTTCATCGGTTCGGTTCAAGGTTTAACTTGGTCTTAGGTTAGTCCGGTTCACGGTTCACGGACCGGTGCAGATCCGCCCATTGTTATCACCACAGAGCCATTTCCGGCAAGGGGGTTGGCAACTTCCACAATCTGCGTATAGACCGGTTGGTTTATGTTATCAAGTGTTATCACCTTGTTATCGTATAACTTCCCTTAAGTTCTAGTTTGAAGTTGCACACATCCTACAAAAAACCTTAAAAAATGGCGATAACAGATGATAACAGGTGTGATAACAGTGATAACCGAGAGTTGTCGATCCTCCAGACTGAAATAGTGAATGAATTGGTGTTTGAAACCCAGTCTCTGAAAAATTGGGAAAGTTACGGGAAACATTTTAGAAGGCGATTCTTGGGATTCTTTATAAGATTCTTGGAAGATTCCTGGTAAGATTCTTGATTCTATGTTAAGATTCTTAATTATTAGTAAGGTTCTTGGTTTTTTGTAAGATTTCGATAAGATTCTTGATTCTTGTTAAGATTCTTGAATTTACGTGTCCCGTGGCAGTGTGGCTGTGCAATGACCAGTAGTTTGTTTCCCTCGTTATTTGTGAATGTCCCCTTTGGGGGGAATTTTCCCACGCATTTTTTCCCACAGTTCAAACTAATATGACTTTTTTTCGGTATTAGAATTTCCTTTCAAAAATTGTGATGTAATAATGATAGTAATAGTAATAATAATGATGGTAATAGTAGCAGTAGTAGTAGTACAAGCAGTAGCAATAGCAGTAGCAGTAGCAATAGTAGTAGTAATAGCAGTAGTAGCAGCAGTAGCAGTGGCAATAGTAGTAGTAATAGCAGCAGTAGTAGTAGTAGTAGTAGTAATAGCAGTAGTAGTAGTAGTAGTAGTAGTAGTACTAGTAGTAGCAGTAGTGTTCATAACAATAACAGCAATAAATAATAATAATAATAGTAAAAATAATAATAATAGGGAAAGTGAATTCAGTAAACCACGAGATTCTTCGTATGATATTTATTAAGATTCTTAGCGAAATTCACGAATTAATTATAATAATGCAGTAATATATCAAACAAAATACTCAATATTTTAATATTGAAAATTTTTTGTTGAATGCGGCCCGTTTTGTAATTTGATATTTTACTTTTTTCATCAGTTTTTTTGTCATAGTTATTAAGTTATTATAAACTCTCGATTGACTCTGAATTATTTTTAATATAAATATAATTATGGGTAATATTTGGTAATTTTAATATATTACTACTATTCATAATATTCAATAATCTTCAATTGTTTAAATGTTGTTTTATTCGGAAACAGAGTTAAGATTCACTCAGTTTCAGAATTATGTAGAGATTTAAGAATCTTAAGATTCTTTCTTTGAATCAGACTGGATTCAAGAATCCTTCTAGCTTTCAAGAATCTTTCTAGGATTCAAGAATCATTCTGAGATCTAAGAACCTTAAGACTTTTTCTCTAGAATCAAATGGGACCTAAGAATCTTTCTAGGATTCAGGAATCATTCTAAGATTCAAGAATCATGTTCAAGAATCGTTCTAAGACTCAAGAACCGTTCACAGCTTCGAGATTCTTTTTTCAAGAATCTTTCTAAGATTCATGAATCGTAAGATTCTTTCATAGAATCATTCTGAGGTTCAAGAATCTTGAGAACTTTTCCCGGAATCATTTTAGGACTCGAGAATCTTTCTAAGATTCATGAATCGTAAGATTCTTTCATAGAATCTTTCTGAGGTTGAAGAATCTTGAGAACTTTGCTCAGAATCGTTTTAGGACTCGAGAATCTTTCTAAGATTCATGAATCGTAAGATTCTTTCATATAATCATTATGAGATCTAAGAATCCCAAGAATCATTCTAGGACTCAAAAATCTTTCTAGAATTCAGGATGCTCAATTTTTAAGAATCATTCTGAGATTCAAGAATCATTCTAAGATTCAAGATACTCATCCTTAAGATTCATTGTAGAACTTATTCGACAATCATTCCGAGACTCCAGAACCATTTTCAAGAATCAGTGTAAGACTTGAGAATCGTTATAGGATTCCAGAATCATTTTTCAAGAATCAGTGTAAGACTTGAGAATCGTTATAGATTCAAGAACCATTCTCAAGAATCAGTGTAAGATTTGAGAATCGTTATAGGATTCAGGAATCATTTTTCAAGAATCAGTGTAAGACTTCAGAATCATTATAGGATTCTAGAATCATTTTTCAAGAATCAGTGTAAGACTTAAGAATCGTTATAGGATTCAAGAATCATTTTTCAAGAATCAGTGTAAGACTTGAGAATCGTTATAGAATTCAACAATCAATTTTCAAGAATCAGTGTAAGACTTGAGAATCGTTATAGGATTGAAGAACCATTTTCAAGAATCAGTGTAAGACTTGAGAATCGTTATAGGATTCAAGAATCTTTTTCCAAGAATCAGTGTAAGACTTGAGAATCGTTATAGGATTCAAGAATCATTTCTCAAGAATCAGTGTAAGACTTGAGAATCGTTATAGGATTCAAGAATCATTTTTCAAGAATCAGTGTAAGACTTGAGAATCGTTATAGGATTCAAGAATCTTTTTCCAAGAATCAGTGTAAGACTTGAGAATCATTATACGATTCCAGAATCATTTCTCAAGAATCAGTGTGTGACTTGAGAATCGTTATAGAATTCAAGAATCATTTTTCAAGAATCAGTTTAAGACTTGAGAATCGTTATAGGATTCAAGAATCATTTTTCAAGAATCAGTGTAAGACTTGAGAATGGTTATAAGATTCAGGAATCATTTTCAAGAATCAGTGTAAGGCTTGAGAATCGTTATAGGATTCCAGAATTACTTTCAAGAATCAGTGTAAAACTTAAGAATCGTTATGGGATTCCAGAATCATTTTTCAAGAGTCAGTATAAGACTTAAGAATCGTTATAGGATTCAAGAATCATTTTTCAAGAATCATTCTTAGACTTGAAGAAGTGCACGATGCGTAACAAATCATGGCGAACCTCCTCCATATAATTCACTTGGCAGAGTTTTTTGTCCCTGACAAGGATGTGCAAGTTTCGGCTGCAGTGTCAATTTTCCGCGCATCAGTCATCAAGTTTTTCGTCTTGCGGTCGGTGGCATCATCGTTCCCACCAGTTCACACACAAACACACACACACACACACACACACACACGAAGAAAAATACGAATTTGCGAACAGAGATTCCGAAAACCTAGGGATTCGCCGTTTTCTCAAGAATCTAGTTTAAGAATCTTGAAAATCTGATACTGAGAACCAGATAGAACCCAGATCCAAGGGGGTCTGAAACTCCGAGGAAAAGTGTACGAAGATTTATTTGATAACGTATGATAACACGGAGATAACATGTAGATAACAGTGATAACATGGCCTGGGTGTACGGAGATTATTAGAAGTTTCGGACCCCTTGTCCAGATTATTCTGGAAAATTAATTGTAGTAGACATTTATTATACGCAACAGGTTTGTTTATTATTTATTAGAATTAAATATTTAAGTTTTGAATTATCTTTACTTTTTCTCAGATAATTTATTTTAGTTATAAAATTATTCGAATAATTTTCTAGTGATTTTATTTAGTGTATACTAAGTTAGTATTTACAACTTCCATTTTATTGTACATTAAGATTATTTGAATCAATATTATTTATTCTA
Source organism: Eulimnadia texana (assembly GCA_002872375.1). NCBI lineage: Eukaryota > Metazoa > Arthropoda > Branchiopoda > Diplostraca > Limnadiidae > Eulimnadia > Eulimnadia texana. Next base: position 4,303,981 of record NKDA01000001.1, read on the forward strand.
ATTTATTAGAATAAGTATATTTGACTTTAAAAGTGTATTTAGTGTTTTTTTTTCAATTATTTTAATATTATTTTTTTTTCTCAGGTGTGAAATTTCGTGACGTGCCGCAGAACTACCACGTGGAATTCGGTTCCCGCGTGGGAACCTTCGTTGCCATGGTTACGGCGTCGGCCAAGAACGATACACCCGTCGTTTACCGCCTCTTCAACACCACCGATGCCGCGTATTTTGCTATGGATTCAAATTCAGGAAATATCACCACCAAAAAGTATTATTTGAATCAAGTTCAATTAAAAATCGTATTACTAAATATAACATGGTATTTTATTAAGAATATTAAATTAATTAAAAATCGAAAATTAATTTCGATATTAGGTTATAAAGACTATTAATATTATTTATTTTATTTCTTTATTATTATGAATTATTAATTAACTATTTCATTATCTGATACAATAATTCCGATTAATAATTTAGTTAAATGTATTTTGATATTTTATATTATTATATTCTTATATTTAAACATAAAATGTCATATAATTCTGGATTTAATTTGTTTTTTCTGTGAAGGGCGTGAGAGAGACTCCCCAATGCGCCAAGATAGGAAACCTGAAACTCTTTCCAGCTGCTATCCCATAAATCCATTAAAATTATTACATTATTTCAAGTTTTAATGTTTTTACCATTTCTGCAATTAGCAACTAAAATTGCAGAAATCTACGTAAATAATATCTTAATATATCTGCTAAAATTATTTGAGAATTGTTAAACTGAGAGGTAATTTAAATGCTTAAGTGAGAAATGAAATTTAATTAAGGAGTATTACAATATTTTAATTAGGGCCATTCATAAGAAACTCAATGGGATTTAACTAAAGTGTTTTTATCATTATGGTAATTAATCACTTCAATTCAGAATATTTATCAATAATAACTTATTCAATAAATACAATCAAAATAATTGGTATAATCGAAACTGAAAAATTTAAGTGTTGAAGCGAAAAATTTTTATTAAGTAATATTGTATTATTTTAATTAGGATCATTGATAAGAAAGTCAACGGGACCTTCCAGCTGATCCTGGAAGCTCGGAGCGGCCGTAACGAAGACAAGAAGCGGATCGCCATTCAAGTGACCCAGCCAGAAAATAGATTCGATCCTCAGTTTCTACAAGAATCCTATATGTAAGAAAATTCTATAAATATATATCTTATTTATAATATATATTTCAGTGTATTAATATTGACCTAGTTTTTACAGTTAAGGGCTTTTATTTCTAATTAATTAAACTATTCATTTAATAATTGAATGGTAGAAAAAATCTGGAATTTTTCGTAAAATAATGATTTTTACTAATTATTTATGTATCAAAAATTATTAATTTTAATCAGTTATTATTACTAAAACCAAATTAATTAAATTAGTTCATTTATTATATTGATTTAGCTTTATAGAATCATATTATTTTAGTAAATTAATTATTTAACTTTAATGGTGTAGATTCTGAAGGATTTAATTTAATTTATTATTATTTGTAATTTTTCAGTGCCAAATTGGACCTGGACACACCAATAGGAGGGACGATCCTCAGGGTACAGGCAGCGGATAACGATACCACGAGTGCCGTGCGCTACTCCATCGAGGCCATACCCGGGGTATCAGACACTTCCGTTGCTTCCTTCCAGATCGACGCGCTGAATGGAAGCATAACGCTGAGGGAACCTGTGAAGATCGGCGCCAAGAATGTTACGTTCTACGTAGTGGCTCGAGATACCGGGATACCACCGAGAGAAAGCCGGGTTACTGCTACGATAGCTGTTAGTTACATTTCAGGTGCGAAAAACTGAAAAAAAAATTACGTTAATGAATTAATTGTAATAGTTTTTTTTTCTCGTGTTTAGAACCTCGAAATGTTACTGTGAACGCAGTTCTTTCGAATGTTGCTACAATCTGTTGGCGGGAACCGGAAACTGGCGAACCTGACGATTTCAGACTGCGCTACCATGAAGTTGGTACTTCCAATGAAACACTGGAAATTTTTGAACAAGTTTTTACAAAAATCGATTCAACCGAAAGTCCTCGAGAGGTAAAACTTTTTGCTCGAGATAAAGCTGTTTTATTGTATTTAATAAATTAATTAAATTAAGTAAATTCAGAATTAATTATTAATCAATTATAATAAGTTAATATTCCGTAGAAAATCTAATGCAGCTATTTTAATGTGTTTAATAAATTCAAGAAATCTAATAAAGTCATAATTAAGTATTGATAAATAGCAGTAAATTAGTACCCAGCAATAAAATCTAATACAGTTGTTTTTATTATATTTAATAAATTCAATAAATTCAGACTGAGTTACTAATAAATAACAATAAATGAATATTCAGTAAAATTCTAACACAGTTGCTTTATAATATTTAATATATTTAAAAAATCCAAAATTAAATATTATCAAATAATAATAAAGTAATATTCAGTAAGAAATCTAAGAGTTATCGCTATGTCATCGACTGAATTTGACCTTTCTTAGGTCGAGGTCACCACTGTCACCATAACTACAACAAACCCTACGGAGGAGGCCTCTGCCGCTGCGATGCTCTGCGGCAACATAACCGACCTGAAAGCTGCGACAACTTACAATGTCCAAGTCTTCGGACAAAAGGGAACTGATCTGGGACGTTCTAGCGCCATTCTAACCTTCACAACTGCTAAAAATCGTAAGTATAAAGCTACACGTCAAAGTTTTAAGCCACGTACACATATAATAAAAGTAGTATATGTAAGTCGTAAGTAGTTATAAGTATCCGTGTAAGTAAGTATAAATAAGATTCTCAGTAGTTTGCATCATAAGATTCTAGAATCTTCGTTTCTAAGAATCTTATGGGGGTTATTGCCTAACCCCTTTGTTGATGGATTGGAGCTTTAAAGGGAACGGTTCTCTGGCGTCGGTAAACAAGAGATTGGGCACGTCTGCTTTCTGCTTTCTGTTTGCAGTCACCGAACCTGCACTTCGTCAACCCCACCAAAGGGTTCACAACTCATAATACTACTAAAACTAAGTTAAGTTGTTTAAAATAAGTGGAAAACGCGGATAAATTACATTAGAAGACCTGAACTTAGTAAAGCAGTGCTTCCACTTTCAGTTTTCCGGTTTTCCCCTAAACAGGGTACGGTTTATCCCTTTTTCCTCCATTCCCTTATGGATATCGAGTATCCTTTTCCCCTCCATCTAGAATATCAAGGTATATTTCCCCTTAGTTTTCCCTTTTTTAAGGGAATTTCCCTGCAAAGTGGAAAGGCTGTTCAGTAGATGAAATTAATTATCTTAAATTTCGTAAAATTTTATTAAATGAGGTGTAAATTGATAGTGTTTCGTCAATTGACGTCAATTATTGTTGATTATTACGACCTTCAGCGCGCCCAGCCTTTTGGAACAGTTTCTGTCTCATTGCGGTCGACTATTTCAATTTATTTTGCCGTGTTTACAAGATATATATATATATATATATATATGTATTACTGATTTCCTCAAATATTATTAAAATATATTTTATTAAATTTTACTAGCGTTATAAGCTTTAACGTAATTAAAATAGCAATATTTAATAATATGTATTACTTAGTAGTAAATATATTAGGATAGTTTAGTTATCTATCTTAATTATTATAGTATTTTTAATAAGTTGTAAAAATATTTATTATTATAATATATTAATAATATTATCTTCTGTGCTTAGACCTAACGAGATTCACACCAAGATTCTTGTGAGATTCTTACGTGATTCTTGGTTTTGGCTATACCATATTTTCCTATTTAAATTATTATAGTATATTCGATAAGTTGTCAAAATATATTTATTCTAATGTAATCATAGTATTGTCGTTTGCGTTTAGATCTCAAGGGATTCTCATAAGATTCTTGGGTTGGCTACGCTCAAGATTCTTGTTAAGATTCTCTATATAGTATTGTCTTTTGCGTTTAGATCTAAAGGGATTCTCATAAGATTCTTGGATTGGCTACGCTCAAGATTCTTGTCAAGATTCTCTGTGAATCTTGAAGAATCTTATCGGGCGTCAAGTGGACCTTTAAGAGCGTTACGGTTGGCCGGCGTCTTCAAGGAACAAGATAAAACAATCAGCCAACAGTTAAAAAGTTTACCAACCCCTCGTTATGGGTTTGGACAATGTGATAACACGCTGATAACATGTGATAACACACTGATAACATTTCATGAACAGCACTGGAAGCGGTAGTTGATGTTTGTAGCTCTTTGAATGGAAAGTGTGATTGGTACAGTAACCAGTGCTTCCACTTTGCAGGGAATTTCCCGAAAAAAGGAAAATGGGATCTTCAAAGGGGAAAATAAGGGAAGAGGGAAAAGGGAAGTTGAGATGGGGCGACTCTATGCTCTAGAAAGGAGGGGAAAAAGGGGAATATGGAAGAGGAAAAAGAGAGATTGAGAGGGATAGCTTAATATCTTATGAAGGAGGGAAAAGAGGGAAATAGGAAAGCGGGAAAAAGGGATATTTAAAGAATAGCTTAACGTTCTAGCAAGGATGGTTTAAAGGGGGAAAACAAAGAAAAGAGGGAAAAAGGAATTTAAAAGGTAGCTTTATGTTACAGCAAAGAGGGGGAAACGGGGAAAAAAGGGAACAGTAGAGAAAGGAAGTTGAGAGGGGCAGCTTTATGTTCCAGCAAAGAGGAGAAAAGAGGGAAAACAAGGGAAGAGGGGAAAAAAGAAAATTTAAAGGGGTTGCTTTATATCCCATGAAGGAGGGGGGAAAAGGGGAAATTGGTAACGTCAAGCGAGGGGGGGGGGAAGGAAAAAGAGAACCGTCTCTAAGGGAAAAGGAAAACTGTAAAGTGGAAAACGCTGTTGATAACATGTGATAACAGCAACCAGAAATGTTATCGCTTGTTATCACCTGTTATCATCTAGTCTGGGAGTTGGTAACCCTCTGGTTTCTTGCCAATATGGACGCCGTTGTATGGCGGATCTGCAGTTTTATACTATTTATTTTCGTTTACGTTTTCTGATTTTGTTTCTTGACTCGATGGAAAAGTGACGATAACCTCTATGCTGTGACCTCGACTCTCCAGCAGCAAAACCCTTACAAGATTCTTGATTCTTAAATCAAGAATCATGGAAAATGTGAGCTGTGAATCTTTAGTCGTGTTGAAATAATACTAAATAATTATAATATAATTACAAAAATATATTGCAAATTAATTATAATTACAGTTAATTAATTTTTTTATTAATTTTTATATCATAAGATTCTTAAGATTCGTGGAAATGTTAAGATTCTTCAGTTGGTTGAGGGAATCTTTGCAAGCCCGATAGAAAAGTCATACGGTTGAGTACCGAATGACTAGGTAGCTGAACAGCAGCATTCCTCCGAATCACTAGCTGAATAGCAGCTGAATTTACTTTGGTTGCTCAAGTTGAACCCTCTGAACGAGGGGTTGAATCCTGCAGGACTTAGTTCTTTAAAAATTCAAGCGTACGAACCGTGTGAAAGTGGGCCAATTTCACACTAACATCTAGCTGAATCCACGGCAATCATGCACTATTCAGAGGGTCATTTTGACGTCTGACTAGCGCATGTTCTTTCTGTTCGGAGAATCGTGACTTAACTCTTTGAGATTATGATTCTCGTGATTCTCGTGATTCTTAATTAAGATTCTTAAGCGTTCGTTAATTGATTAGGACTCGTGATTCTTGAGATTCCAAGATTCTTGGCGGCGATCCTTGACCCTGGCCACCGCCATCTGCTCAAACCATCGACCTCGATAGCAAATATAAACAAGAACGACCAAACTTTTCTTAATGAAGTCGACATTTTTCGTTCTAATTATTTCTTTTTAAACAATATACCCAATAATAATAATAATACTAATAATAATAATAATTAAGTTTTTTTAAATATATATTATCAATTAAATTAAAATTTTGAATGATAGCTTCCTAATTGAAAAATTATGTTTTTTTTCGTTCTAATTATTTCTTTTTAATCAATATATCCAATAATAATAATAATAATAATAATAATAATAATAATAATAATAAAGTTTTTTAAATACAAATTGTCAATTAAATTAAAATTTGGAATGGTGGCTTCCTAATTGAAATTTATGTTTTTTTCGTTATAATTGTTTCTTTTTAAACAACATACCCAATAATAATAATAATAATAATATTTAAGTTTTTTAAGTTTTTTAGGTACAAATTATCAATTAAATTAAAATTTGGAATGGTGGCTTCCTAATTGAAAATTTATGTTTTTTCCGTTCTAATTATTTCTTTTTAACAATATGTTTAATGATAATAATAATAATTATGATAGTAAGATCCCATAATAGAAATTATTCATTTGGATTTTAATTGTAAATGAAATTTTCTTAATAAAGTCGACACTTTTGTTTGTGAATTATCAGGTTGTGCTGCTGTGGATTGCCACGACGGTTCCTGCGTAGAGTCTGAAGAAGGTCCTGGTTACGTCTGCATCTGCAACGAAGGATTCTTAGGGAATCACTGTGAACGGAAAAATCCTTGCTTCGAGAATCCCTGCCAGAACGAAGGCCTGTGTCACGTGGACAACGGGACTGAGTACACGTGCACTTGCCGCAAAGGATTTAAAGGGACGCACTGTTCCATCTTCGATCCTTGTGATGCAGAAACCAACCCATGCCTCAACGATGGCCTTTGCAAAACGTAATTTATTTTTGAAAATTTTTTATTATTTGATTGTATATATCAATTAAAGTATTAATATTTTATATTGTATTATTTTTCAATATATATATTTTATTTATCAATATTTTGCAGTTAAATCTTTGGGTATTAATTTAGTATTTATTATTTAGACACTTTGAAAAACGTACCTAATGGTGTTTTATACAGTAAAAAAAAAACTGTAAAAAGGCATCACTATATAGAGTGCCTTTTCGTAGTTTTCCGGTTCTTTTTTACAGTGTCTTTTTACGTTCCCATGTCATCCCCCTAACGAGTCCAGGTTTTAAAGAAAATTCAGACCGCCAGTTCGAGGTCTTAGCAAAAAGGCACCGTAAAAAGGCACCATCATTTTGACTTAGGTATTCATACACTGTTTTGAACGTTTCAGGAAAGATCCGAACGATTACGAATGTGAATGCCAGCCTGGTTTCTACAGCAAATCCTGCGAACTGTTCAATCCTTGCGTACTGAGTCCGTGTCAGAATCAGGGGACGTGCAGTAATATTTCCAGCGGCGAGTACACCTGCACTTGTTCATCTGGGTTCACTGGACGCAACTGCACTGAGGAGATCAACGAGTGTCTACCCGACCCTTGTGGAAATGGAGCGACTTGCGTAGACGGTATAGGCAACTATTCATGCAGCTGTTCAGCTGGTTTCACTGGACGTAACTGTACCGAGGAGATCAACGAGTGTCTACCTGATCCTTGTGGAAATGGAGCGACTTGCGTAGACGGTATAGGCAACTATTCATGCAGTTGTTCAGCTGGTTTCACTGGACGTAACTGTACCGAGGAGATCAACGAGTGTCTACCTGATCCTTGTGGAAATGGAGCGACTTGCATCGACGGTATCGGCAACTATTCATGCAGTTGTTCAGCGGGATTCACTGGACGCAACTGTACTGAGGAGATCAACGAATGTCTACCCGATCCTTGCGTCAACGGCGGGACGTGCGTTGACGGAATCGGCAACTATTCATGCGTTTGTGCAGCTGGATTTACGGGTCGCAACTGTGAACTGGACGTGGACGAGTGTCTATCGACGCCGTGCTCGAATAACGCTGTTTGCGAGAACGGACTCAATACCTTCACGTGCCACTGTAGACCTGGATATTACGGCGAACTATGCGAATTCGATAGAGGTTGATTTTTTAAACTTATTTTCCACTCGCTTTTGTTATGTTGCCAGCTTTTGTAGAACTAAAACTTTGTCTCCTTTGACAAAGTAAAGTACTGATACGTAAAGATTAATTAGTACAAAAAATAATTGGCTTTTAAATCACACGCCTTTGTTGCTAGTAGACCGGATCCCAGGTAAAAAGTAGTATAGTTTAAGTGGTAATATACCCCGTACTTTACCGTACCGTGTACTTTAAGTATACTGAAAATATTCTAAAAGTATTACGTGTCCCAAATTAGTATATTTACGGTAAAGTTTACAAAACACTGTAAAAATGCACCATTACCGTGCCTTTTCGAAGTCTCTCAGTTCCATTTCCAGTCTATTTACGGTATACTTTTTACCTGGGATCGACGTAAATTTCATTCAGAAGTTTAAGAATCTTACACGCAATCCAGCAGCTTATAACTGAAATCACTTGCTTTTTGGCTTTTCTTTGTGATGTAGACGAATGCGTCCCGAATCCTTGTCTGAATGGCGGCACTTGCACAGACAAAGTCAATGATTTTCACTGCCAGTGTCAACCTGGATTTAAAGGGCCACTGTGCCAAATTCACGGTATACTAACAAATTAATTACATTTAAATTCATAAAACTAATTCGTTATTATAATCCAACCTGTAAACTAAACTTGTGCTACGTTCGTATATAGTAAAGTTAATATAATAATTAATTGAGTTTAGTATAAGTAGTGCTAAATGTTTGATTTATTTATAATTTTTGAATTAATTTCTTATTTTCTGATACTGTAAGGTTAAAGAGGTCGAAAGTTCAAGAGCTTTGCTTATGAAAATAACTAATTTACTACTAATAATGAATCTCACATATAAACTGTAGAACATTGTCTGGAGGATACAACTGCTACTAGCAAGGGCCAGTTCCAGTGGCCAGCGACACCTCACGGTGAAACAGCGCAGCTTCTGTGTCCGTTCGGAGCTGACTCCTCCGCTTCGGCTGCAGCCAAGCAGCGACCGTCCCTTTCCGTGTGGTTCGACGACCCCGCCGACAAGAAGTCCGTGAAAAAACGTTCAGCTCAGCAGATAAGGAATCCATCACGACGCCACGGTTTGCAGAAGGACGCCGAGTTCCGCAAGCAGATGGGCGGGGGATCCTTCCGCGATTTTCGGCGTCTGGAACAAGAGAAAAAGATGAAACTGGGACCCAATGGAACAGTTTACGCTGTGAGATCCTGCGAAGTTCTACCTAACGGTACCTTAACGTGGCTAAGTATCGATGATACCTTCTGCAAGGACGAGCGAACAGCTGAATCGGAGAAAGTATCCAGCAATCTGGAGTGTTTAGTCGATTCCTGGACCGACATGAAAGCTGACCAAGTAGTCAGAGCTGCTGAACAGATTCAGAATTTAGTTCAGTTCGCGGTTAAGAACCCTGTAGTAGCACAGAGCATGATGAATACGTTAAGCAAGATACTAGATGTCGAAGACAGTGTCCTGAGCTCTGCCGATACTGGAGATCAGCTGCTAAGTGTTATAGACCGGTTCACGCAGAACGTGGAACTGAAACCAGAACAAACGATCGTACTCAGCACACCGAACATAGCGATAGAAACTAGTTTGCTGAAAGCTGACATCCAGAAGCAGACTTTTTCGTTCACTCCAAAATTCGGTCCGAAAAGATCAAGGAGAACGAGTGAAGATCCGTGGAACGAAACACTGGTAACCTACCTTTTAAATTACATCTAATATTTCCTAAATTTAAACTATAACTTTTTTATTTAACTTTAACTTAAATAAAATATTTTATTAATCAAAATTCTGGTTTCTTAGGAGAACCTAATTTCGATCAACATACCCAAAGAAGCAGTCGAACTTGCCTTGAAGCAAAATGGACTCGTCAGACTGCAGATCGTATCGTTCCGCAACGGTAAGCTGTTCCGTCCGGCTACGGAAAACGCAGCAGGGAAACCAGGACTCGTCGTTGCGGCTACTGTGGGGAACTCTTCAATCTCCGGACTAACGAACCCTGTCACTTACTCCGTACCTTTCAACGAGGGCTCGACGTTCTACTCTTGCGTCTACTGGGACGAGAACGCTAAAGAATGGTCGGGGAAGGGTATCAAGACTAATATAACCTCGGAAGGTGTTATGTGCAGCTCGGATCATCTCACTGCTTTCTCCGTACTGCTGGACCCTACCCCGCAAGCCCCGATTTCAGACGTTCACCGCAAAATTCTTAGTATCATAAGCTACGTTGGATCTGGATGCAGTGTTCTAGGACTCTTCATAACCGTCTTTATGTACAGTCTATTCCGGTAAGTGCAAAAAACCTTTCTAAATTCATTTTTAATTATTTTAATGTGTTTTAAATCTTTCAGGAATCTACGAAGAGATCGTGGAGGCAAGATTCTTCTGAATCTCTGCATTTCTCTGCTGCTACTCAACGTAGCGTATCTGCTAAGTGCTGCGGCGGGAACTGAAAAACCTGGTCCCGAGTCTTCGAAACCATTTTTTTCACCGACCGATGGAAGGGTCTGGGTCCCTGGACTCCCAGGCCTGTCCCCGCAGAGCGACGGGTACCTGTGTATCGCTACCGGCGTTGCTATTCACTACTTAGTGCTGACTTCCCTAGGCTGGATGCTTATGGAAGCTAACAACATGTACCAGTTGCTGATCACAGTTTTCGCCAGGAGCGAATCCTGCTTCATGGTTAAGCGGATGGCAGCAGCTTGGGGTAAAACTTCAACTATCTTCATTTTCAATCCAAAAATCTTAATTTGTGTTGAAACAGGAATTCCTCTGATCGTAGTAGCAGCCACAGCGCAAATCAACATCGACTTCTACAACGATCCTAGCATCGAGTACTGCCGCTTGAGTCCGGGGTATCCCATCGTGTACTACGTCACTTTCGTCGGTCCGGTTTGCTTGATGCTCTTCCTCAACTGCTTCGTCTTCGCCATGGTGATGCGCGTGATCCTCCTGCAGGGCCGACGAGGCAAAGCCGTGGGAAAAGTCGATCCCGCGGGACCTCCACGCTTCGTCACAGCGGCTCAGGTGCGAGGCGCGATCACGGTGATGGCCCTTCTAGGCATTTCGTGGATCTTCGGAGCCCTGGCTTTCGGTAGAGCTCGACTGGTGATGCAGTACCTCTTCTGCATCACCAGTTCCTTCCAGGGATTCGTCATCTTCATCGTGCGCGTCGTCCAGTTCCCCGAAGCTCGGCTGGCCTGTCTCAACTTCCTGCGGACCGGTAAAATCAAGACACGCTACGAAGGAACCCGCAATTCCAGCGGACCGACCACCCACTCCTCTACTGGAACGCATTTCCAGGCCCGTTCTACGCTGTCTTCCTCCATCCATTCGGCGTCCCACAGCAAGAAAGCACTCAACAGCTCCAGCTCGACACAGCCATCGACTTCTTCTTCAAACGGGACAACCCAATTCAGTAATATTCATTAGAATAATTTATAAACTTATTTACTACATTTACCATAAAATAAATTTAAAGTTAATTTAAATAATAAAAATTACAGATATAAGAAATATATCATAAATATTAATAAATTGAGTAAAAATATAAAAAAAATATAAATTAATAAAAATATGAATTAAGTAATAAAAATAGTAATGTAATAAATTTAATAAAATATAAATATAATAATGAGATATAATAATAATAATAAATTATAAATAAATAAATGAATTTAAATTAATTTTGAAAAAATATAATTAAAAAAATTTTTATTACTATTTTAAAAAACTTATTTACTAGAAACGATAAACAAAATTTTTGTTTTTAGATATTTCTGACGCACCTACACTTCCAGCAGATGCCCGGGGCTGGTTCTCGGAATCTGAGGAGTCGACCATTTCACCCGCAGAACCGAAACTCCGAAACGAAAAAGAGCAAGGCAGTTTTAAAAAGAATTTCCGCCGCATTTTTGGTCAGTTTCGTTTGGAGCCGTCTTCGATCCTGAAATCGAGGGAACTTATGAAAAACCGCAGTCTGGGACCTCACGCTCTGTTGGAACGCCACGTTTCTGGAGCGACGAATCCACCACCATCTCCCGGAGAAAAACCTCACCGCATGACGAACGAATCCCTGGTCGACGTCGAAGATTTGGCCAAACCGAATTTCGCGATTGGAGAGGAGATTACGCTGCTGGGAAACTCCGAGAAGATCGGCTACTACCCCGGTGATCAACAGCACGACGAACTCAAAGCCCAGGAATCGCTGATCAGTCTCCAGATTGAGTCAGCAGCACCTCCCGTTGCTAAACGACTATCCGGAATTTCCTCACTGACTGCGGACAACGCCAGCAGACGATCCTCGGTAGCCAAGGAAGGATCCAACACTTCGTGGACTTTCCTCAGGCCCGATGGATCACCAGGATCTGCTGATTGCGATCTCAACCACCTCGGAGCAGCTACAACTACAACAACAGGACGTCCGCGCTGTAGTTCTATCCCCGTTCTTAGTACGGAAGATCCCGCAGGATCGAAAGTTCACAGACGATCAACTTCGGCCCATCAGTTGCTGCCCAGAGTCCATGCCAAGCCCGAGAAGAAGAAAGCAGCTAACAGAATGAAGAAGAATTCGTGTCCTGCTTCTGTAAGCTGCAACGATCTGCTGAAAAGTAACGAGAACTCGATCCTGGAAAAGAAATCTGTCTCACTGAGCGAGAGCGATATCGCCAGCACGCGCGAAAATTCCTTCGTGATGATTGCGGGTCGTCGAGTGACTGTTTCTCGCACTCCCAGCAAAGCCGAACTCGAGAATCACAATTAAAAAGTAAGTTTTTTAATTGAAACGATTAATTCAACTGTAATTATTTCATTTGTTTCGCGTATTTTTGATTAATTTGTTGAGCGTATACTCTGCTAGTCGTTTCTACTATTTTTTTGGTTGCTATTGATTTTTATTATTTCATAGCAAATCACATTTTTGTACAGAAAATGCACCTTGCTCTTTTTTTTCCATAAAACATTCTAGCACACACTGGAATAAGTTTAAAAAAGTAGGAAAAAAACTGTAGAAAAAACTAAAAATCAACAATTATACAAAAAAAGCTTATAAAAAAGTTTGCTGTGTAAAGCTGTGTGCATTTACAAAAATACACTTGTTCGAGAAAAGAAAAAAAAAAACACTGTAAAAAACACTGTAAAAAACACCATCACCGAATCCCCCGTTTCCCCATGATCCTGTTCACTATACTGGTCTTTGAGAAGAAAGAAGTTTGGAAGAAGTCTATTTGCGGAAGAAAGAAGTGTTGACCAAAGCACTGGGGAAAAAGCTGTACTCGGGGACGGGGAGACTGGTCGTCTCGCACATCTTGGCCTGTCGTCGCTTCTGCCAGATGAAAGCCCAGGCTCCGATGATGACGGCTTGAGCAACGAGGAAAAGAGCTCCAGCCAGCAGGAGGTACAGCATACTCAAGCACGGAGAGCTCTCGTTGATCTGGCTGGCACTCAGCACGGACACTTCGGCTTCAGCAGGTCCGGATTTCTGCTTCCTGGGACTACGAGACGCGGCGGGGAACTGGAACTTGTCCTCGATGCGGATCGACTGGACCAGCAGGACGTCTTGCTTGTTGTCTGCGCTCGACTCCCGGCGTTTGCGGCGGCCTAAAGAGTCCATCCTTCGCTCGTAACCCAAGTAGTCCTGGAGCTGACACTGCACCGGCTCGCATTTGGGGAGGCAGGGAGTGACGACAGCCTTGAACTGGACGACGTCTGACGTCGGGAACTTGAAAGCGTCGAACGGAGCTTGAAGCGTCTTGGAAGCGTTGACTTGAGTGATAGCGCCCATGATGTCCTGGTCAGTGGGACAGCCTCGCGAGTCGATGAGGTGGATCTCGCTGTTGTCCGTGCCGTCGAAAGCGATCAGATCGCGGACGAAGATCTCGTAGGGACTGTTGAGCTCGACGATCTCGAAGCGCAGACTCAGAGGATCGCCCACCTGCGCGGCGCTGGCCACAGACCCGTCGCGGTTGGTGATACGCATCTGAACGGTTGGCGGAGGAACAACCGTAGACTCCACGGCCGCTGTAGGAATCCTGCTGGCTACTGACAGATCCAAACCGCTGGAAACTGAGTAGTTCTGCAACTGGTAGGTACAGCGAAGGGCTAGGCCCAAATCCTGGCTCGTCACAATCTGGTCGTGATGCTATTTTCAAAAAATTTCGATTGTATTTATTTATTTATTTTTAATGTACATTTTTATAATTTTAATTTTTTAGTCGTTAAAACTATTCTTTTTTTTATAATTCTTAACGTTTTTATTTTTTATAATTTTATTTTTGAAAATATTTTTTTAAATTTAAATTTTAATTTTAGTTTAATTTTTTCAATTGTATTTTTACTTTTTGAAAACATTGTTTGGTTACTTTTAATCTTAATTTATTTTTTTAAATTTTATTTTCTATTTAAAAAATTAATTTTAATTTTAACTCTAATTTTCTTTAATACTTCAAATTTTATTTTTTCTAATTTCTCAAAAATATTCTTTTTTTTATTTTTAATTAATGGTTTAAATTATTTAAATTACCTGAATAACGATTTCCGAGAAATATTTTCCGGCAGATTCCTTCTGGACGTCGCATTCGGGGTCTTGATAACCCATGCGTAGTTCGAATTCCAGAGACTGGGACACGTCGGCCACACACGAGTTGGGTTTAGTTTTCGAGTATAGTTTTCCGTTGAAAATGCGGTTGGTTTTGACTTTGACAACCATGTCGGTAGAGCGACAATCAATGGTGACGTTGTAACAAGACGTCAGTTCGTGGGTAGCTGCGTTAGCAACGTCTAAATAAGGTTCCTATAAACGATTAACGGTAGTTTAGAATGGGGAGGTTTGGGTCACTGTTTTCCCTTACTTTCCCCTTTTCCCCTCCGTGCCATCATATGAGGCTGTATTTCTAGATTTCCCTCCTTTCCCTCTACTCTTATTTTTCCCTTTCCAGACCTCATTTTTCCAGGGAATTTCCCTGCAAAGTGGAAACACTAATTCGGGTTGTTACCTGGATTTGACTGAGCGAGCTGGTCGAGTGGTGACTGAGACGACAGACCTTGTCGCCGGTGTCGCCGTAGTCGAAGGAGTGGCAGCGGAAATCCGCGTTGAGGCAGAGCTTCTTACAGGATTCCATGTCAGCGACGTCCTAATAATAATAGGGAATGAATGAGTGAATGAGTGGGTGAGTGAGTTCGTGGGTGAAAAGGTGAGTGAATGAGTGGATGAATGGGTGAGTGAATGAAGGAATGAGTGAATGAATACGCGGGTGAGGTAGATGAATAATTGGACGAACAAGTGAGTAACTAAACGAGTGATTGAATGAGTGAGTGAACGAATGAATAGGCGACCGAATGCGTGAACGAGTGAATGAATAAATAAATGAACGAGTTACTGAGTGAATAATGAATGAGTGGATGAATAAGTAAATTAATGAATGAAAGAGTGAGTGAATCAATGAGTACGTGGATGAGTAGGTGAATGAGTGAGTGAACCAGTGAATAAGTGAATGAATGATAACTGAATGAACGAATGACTGCGTGGATGAGTGTGCGGATGTATGAATAACCGAATGAGTGAGCCAGTGAATGAATTAGTTACTGAACGAATGAGTGAGTGAATGAACGAATGACTGAATGAACAAATGAGTGAAATTACCTCATAGACCGCATCGACAGTTTTCAGGATCCTTCCTTCGCTTCGCTGGAAGTCGCACATCTTCACGGGGTCGTCGACGCAGTTGGACTCAAAGTACTCCGTCTCAGGATCGCTGACGAACGCCGAACGCGCCGTCACCGAGAAGCGATCCGCGTCGCTCAACGCGCACTCTCCACTCTTCGCATTGTAACTCGCTGACCTGCAAATCATTAATTATTATTATTATTATTATTATAAAGTTGAGTAGTGAAAATAGAATATTAAAACTTTTATTCACTTACTCACTAAACTTAAACGCTCTAAATTCAGTTTTATAATTAAAACACTGATTAATATTCAGTTCTGTCTGCTGTTATGTTCAAAATGATATAATGTCATTATTTTTTTAACTATCTAATAGTCTAAATTACTCTAAAACTATTAAATATTCTAAATAAGTTAATAATCCTTTCTTAAGTTTTCACCAATTTATTCTATTTATTTAAACTCTATTGCACTTCACAGTTAATTTAATTTCCACGTGATATTGTTTATCTAGAATCAGTATTATTATTATTTAATTAACTACTATAATCTAAATTATTAATAAATACTATTTCAATAAATATTAATCCTTCCTTCGTATACTAATTCAGTCAGCCTTATTTATTTATATTATATTTATATTTTATATTTATGATATTATTTATTTATTACATCACAGTTGGTTTTAATACGATTTATATCAATATAATAAGTGACAGTAAATATACAAAACAATAATAGAAATATTAATATTTTAATAATGTTACTGTTATTTTCTTTTCATTTTTTTTTTAGTTTTTTTTACGAAGGTTTGTGAAATTTTACGATAGAAGGCGGCAAGGTTAATGGACCAGTGGACTAACGGTACTTGGACAAAAGATTCACATTCTGACGGCGCTTTGTTTCACAAAAACCGGTTTTTCTTTCGCCAGCCTCGCCTCTTGCGTTTAGATCCGCAGTTGGCCTTGAACTTGAAGGCCTCCTCAAGACCCCAGCCCCTGACCAAACTGCCGGACGTTGCCACATAACTCGTGCGCAATCATCATTCTTTGTCTCATTCTTATTCTTATCAGTAGGTATTCTTTCTCTAATCTGTCGGATATGTGGACAACCGTTAGACTGACCTGTGCGGATTTCAGAGATGTCCACGTATACGACAGTATTTGTTTTGACTTGTAATCTTTGTCTCATTGCTCTTCTTGTCAGTAGTAGGTGTTCATTCTCTAATCTGTCGGATATGTGGACAACCGTTAGACTGACCTGTGCGGATTTCAGAGATGTCCACGTATACGACAGTATTTGTTTTCACTTGTAATCTTTGTCTCATTGCTATTCTTGTCAGTAGTAGGTATTCATTCTCTAATCTGTCGGATGTGTGGACAACCGTTAGATGGGCTTGTATGGATTTCAGAGATGTCCACGTATACGACAGTATCTGTTTTATTGCTTGTTATGTCAATGCCTTAGTAGTATTCTTATTATTTTTCCTAATCTGTCGAATCTGTGGACAACCGTTAGACTCACCCGTATGCATTTCAAAGCTGTCCACATATACGACAGTATCTAGTTTTCGTTACTATTTTTATCATTCTTGTCAGTACTACTAGTATTACTCCTAATCTGTCGAATGTGTGGACACCTATATATTCACCCGTATGCACTTCATAACTGCCCACATATATGACAGTATCTAGTTTTACCTCCTATTTCTATAAATCTCGGCTATGTTACTACTACTTCTACTACTGCTACTACTACTACTTCTTCTACTGCTACTACTACTACTACTACTACTACTACTACTGTTACTACTTTACCTGCACTGGAAGTCTCTTTGCTGCAGACAGAGTTCCATGCAGGCAGTCCTGGAGGCGACACGTCGTCTTTGTCGCACGAAAGGCGCCATGTGCAACTGGGGGACGCTTTCGAAGGCCCACGGTCTGCGCGCGCACGCCTGCGACGCGCCCGGCAAGCAGACGCGTTGCGCGTACATCGTGTACACAGGGAACTGAGACCGCGTCAACGACTCTGCAACAAAAAAAAACAAAACAATAATAATTATATCAATGGTAGTAGAAGTAGAAGTAGTAGTAGTAGTAGTAGTAGTAGCAGTAGCAGTAGAGCTAGTAGTAGTAACATATGATAATATAATAATAATAAATTATATTAATACTGCAGGAATGGGCATTCACGGCATTAATAACGGGTAATATAGAATAAATAATAATAATAAATTTTTCGTAAACTAATTTTAAATTTGAATATTTTAATTCCAGTTTTTGCAATTTTTGATTTGCTGATTATTATTACTGCTGATATTTCAGGTGAACCGGTTTGAATAGGGAAAGTTGACGAACTTGAATCTGTCGCTTTTGCTTATGAGGACGGAAAAAAGCGTGGGAAATCTAGTAGTTGGAGTAGTTTTTTCTACAATGTAGCTAGTAAAAAGTTAGTTTTTAAAACTAGTTTTTGTTCTAAACTGCTACCAAGAAACGTGAGTATATCTTCAGCACTCCCGACTTTTAAAGATTTGTCTATTCTTTTTCGGCTTACACATCTTAAGGTTCGAAGAAAAAAAAAAACGGTTCACCGAACCGAGAGGTTGAACCGCAGGGTTGATAACACGCGATAACAGCTTGATAACACTTAATAACACCTGATAATGGCTTGATAAGACTTGATAACACTTTGATAACCCCGTAAGAACACTTGATAACTGATAACACGTGACTATAATTTGATAAAACTTGATAACACTTGCAAACACATAATAATATGCTGATAACATAAGATAACAAACATACGGGATATCAACTGTTATCAGCCATTACCATCCAATTATCACCTGTTAATTCTATTTATTCCCTTACTATAACTTACAAGGGGTCCGAAACTCCGAGGAAAAGTGTACGTAGACTATTTGATAACACTTGATAACACGGAGATAACAGGTTGATAACATTGATAACATGACCCAGGTGTACAAAGATTATTGGAAGTTTCGGACCCCTTGAACACTTACTATCAGTCATTCTCATTTACTATCATTCATATTATCACTTGTTATCATCAGTTATCACCTATCATCACCATTCTATTACTTGGCAACTGTGTTCCCTTTTTCATCATTTTTTCTCATTTACTGTCAGTCATATGTTATCA
Organism: Eulimnadia texana; assembly: GCA_002872375.1. Taxonomy (NCBI): domain Eukaryota; kingdom Metazoa; phylum Arthropoda; class Branchiopoda; order Diplostraca; family Limnadiidae; genus Eulimnadia; species Eulimnadia texana. Next base: position 4,322,706 of record NKDA01000001.1, read on the forward strand.
CTTGTTATCACTTGATGATTCCGCCATATAGTAGCAGAAAGTTACGTGTTTTCCCAAAATGGGAAATCTACAAGAAAAAAGGGAAAAAGGGGAAAAAGTGGAAAATCGAGTTGGTGGGGGCTGATGTCGACGAACCCGATGACCTTGGCCTTCGCGCAAGACGCACAGGTAAGTTTTGTCAAACGCTGCCAGCACAAGATTCTTAACAAGAATCTTAAGATTCATGGCAAGAATCATAAGAGTCACGGCAAGAATAAATGCCAAAGATGATTATCGGTAAGATTCTTGAAGATTCTTGGTAAGAATCATGAAAATCGTAGTAAGATTCTTGGCAAGAATCATAAGAATCTTGGTAAGATTCTTTGTAGAAATGAATGGCAGGATGATTCTCAAGTAAGATTCCTGGCAAGAATCATAAGAATCTCGACAAGAATCATAAGAATCTTGGCAAGAATCATACGAATCTTGGTAAGATTCTTTGTAGAAATGAACGGCAGGATGATTCTCAAGTAAGATTCCTGGCAAGAATCACAAGAATCTTGGCAAGAATCATAAGAATCTTGGTAAGATTCTTTGTAGAAATGAATTGGCAATATGATTCTTATTATTCTTAGCAAGATTCTTGATAAGGCTCTTAAGTAGGAATGGTTAATAAGATTCTTCCAAGAATCCCAAGAATCTTAACCATGATTCCTCATGATTCTTACAAAGAATCTTATCAAGAATCTTTAAGAATCCCGCCAAGCCCCCGAAGCTTTTAAAATTCTTCAACCTGAGGAATGACGTTTCCTTTCGTGACTGTCAGCTGTTGACCTCCCACCTAACGGTCGAGGAAGGTTCACAGTCTTCTTTACTAACCCCTGATAACAGGTTGATAACACCTGATAACACAATAAGATGAAATGGAAAACAATAGTCATGGTCAGTCGGTTTGCTCTGAATCAATTGACGTCAACTGATGCATTATTTAACATTTTGCGCACTGGAAAGTGAAATGTATTCATAAGAAACGGTCATTGCCACCGTTTTTTTGATTGGTTGATTCATCAAAATTGTGATGGTTTTGTGATCCAATGGGCGATAAATGGAAAAATTTGTCGTCCGTCACGTGATCGTTTCACGCTTCCATAAATTGCGATTGTACTGAATACTGTTAGGACAATAGTTTCAAATGTATAGAAAAGTGATAATAAGATTAGTAATAGTGCTAGTAATATAATATTATATAATAATGTAATAAAATAGAAATGTTAAATTCATAAGGATTAAATAAATTAAATTTATTCTGCTATAAAAAGTTTTAGTTTGTACATTATTAACTATTTTTACTATTATTATCTGATTTTTCAAGCACTAGTATTAAACAATACGATTATTAATAATCGAAAGTAATTCCATGTATTCATTTAATGATCCAGTGTTTCCACTTTTGCAGGGAAATTCCCTTAAAAAAGGGGGGAAATGGGGTCTGAAAAGGGAAGAAGAAGAGGAGTGGGTAAAGGGGAAATCTAGACCCTGTATGTTCTAGCACGGAGGGGGGGAAAAGGGGAAAGATAAGGGAAGATGGGAAAATGGGAAAACCGAAAAGTGGAAACACTGATTTTAACACTGAAAAAGTTTCAGTTTTATCATAATCAACTATTTTTACTATTATTATATTATTTTGTAATTTGCTTAGTGTTATACCTGGTTTGGTTTGAGCGCTGGTATTGAAGAGCACACACAATCCCGTTTCGAAGTTGAGCGACAAGCAGCTTGGATTCTTCCTGCAGGATTGGATGCAGTCTTCCAGCTGCAGGGTATCGGGACGCGTCTCGAGCGTATCGTCAGGCGAAGTCAGGACGTAGCCGGTCGACAGTTCGAAAGTGTAGTCTTCTTCCGAGCAAGGATCGCTTTCCTGTGACCTTGAATGACCCAGCAAGGTCACTAGGATCAAGCACGCTAATTTCCTTCCAGTCATTTTCCTAAAGGATTTTATTTTTCTTAGTTGGAAAAAAATTTTTTATTGCGGAGCTCCTCTCTCTTCGATGCCTCGACGGCAACTGAACTCACCTGGCGAGATGCTGCTCTTCTTTATACAAGACGTAAGTGCTGCACACTTCCGGGAAGCTCAAAGTCACCAGCCAATCAGAAGAGTCCAGGGGGCGGAGCCTTTCACTTGGCAGGAAAACTTCCCGAAAAAGGGGAAAAAGGGAAATTTAGAGTATGTTTACATTCTATAGCGCTAAGGAGAAAATAGGGAAAATATGGGAAAAGGGAAAACAACAAATTAAATATCTCAAATATACGTAGAAATTAGAAATAAACTATTAATAAATATTTTTAATTGAATTAAAGTGCGAAGACTTTCGATGAATGTCCGTATAATTTGCGTCAGTGGTTTTTACGCTGGACGAAAAATTAGTTAAAGCCCTTTTATATTATTGCAGCCAGCGGGAGATATTTGAAAGGGTATTTTACACTTGTCTGAAGAAGTATAAAATCATCCGAGGTCTGAATGGAGGCGTTCACGAGAGCCCGCGGAATGATTCGGCAGAAAACGCTGCGTCCCGTTCCCGTTACGTCCGAAACCAGCCGTAAAACACCTTAGGTAATTAAAAAATAATATTTCGGTTGTAAATATTAGTTCTGATGATTTTATAAGTTATTTACCTCTTGTTTGAGTGTCCGTGTTGCGAATTGTCAACAAGCGGAGGTCAAAAAGTTGACGGCGTTTTCGTAGATTGCTATTTGTTGTCTTATATTTAATTGTTTTAGGTTTTTCTTTACCGTAATGATGAGTTAAAAGCTTGTCAAGGTCTATGGGTAAAAAGCTCCCAACAAGGCGCGGTAACAGATTAATAATTGGCCAGAACATTTCTAAGAAAAACGAGGAAAAGATTTCTTCCATTGTTTCCATTTTGTTTTCCCTTTTGCCTGTGTAGATGGCACTGCCTTCCCTTTTCCCCTTCGCTCTTCCCTTACTTTTCCCTCGTTTTCCTACTGCCTTCTACGTTTCCCCGTTTCCCTTATTTTCCCCTTTTTAGGGGAATTTCCCTGCCAAGTTTCCTTTTTATTGTTTATAAAGGAAGCTACGAACAAGGCGGCTTAAGAACCGCAGGTTGATGCTAAACAGAAACCAGTAACCCGGCGCTTTTGAGTTATTGTTTTAAATTGAAATACTAAGTAAATACTTTAATATCCGATATATAAATATTGATTTGATGAAGCTGAATAATATTTGATAATATTTTGATGAGTATTTATAATATATATTATTTAAAATGCGATTTGAAGAGCGAAGACAGTAAGCGTATATCCCCTGTCAAAAGCTGAAACGCATGAATAGTAACTATATTTTATAATAATAATATAACTAGAATAATACAATAATATAATAATATAATTTCTATAATATACGAGTAAAAATAATACAAAATAGTCACGTCAACCTTGAATAACTATTTATATAATTAAATACTATTAGTGCTACTATACTAGTAATAATACTAGTAATACTAAAATTAAAATAATAATATAAGTTCTATAATATACGAGTAAAAATAATACAAAATAGTCAGGTCAACCTTGAATAACTATTTATATAATTAAATACTATTAGTACTACTATACTAGTAATAATACTAGTAATACTAAAATAAGTATAATAATATAATTTCTATAATATACGGGTAAAAATAACACTATACTTATTAGTCACAAATTACTGTGACAGTTATAAATTAATTACTATGTAATTCTTTAGTTATATCATTATGATTGACTTTCACTATTACTAAGTTATTATTTATTATATAAATTAATGAGTGTTAAATAAATAATTAAGAATTTGTCAAGACTTTTAAAGAATTTTTTTTTGTGTGTTGTGGCAGAGGTCAGCCACCTTTGGTGGGCTGCGTCAAAACATAACGTCACTTATGGGCGGAAGTTCCATGCGGTACACGCATTATGCAATTTGCAAAAATTTAAATCCCTAATATTCTGCAAAAATGTTGTTTTTGCATATTTATGCCGGGAAGTTGTACAAGAATCTTTGCGAAAATCTTAGTTATTTTAAAAAATATTATTATTACTGTTATATCGTAAGATTCTTGGCTGCCAAAGTGAGATTCTCCAAGAATCTTTGCGAAAATCTTAGTTATTTGTTCAAATATTATTATTACTGTTATATCGTAAGATTCTTGGCTGCCAAAGTGAGATTCTTCACGAATCTTTGCAAAAATCTTGGTTATTTGTCCAAATATTATTATTACTGTTGTATTGTAAGAAGAATCTTGAGATTCTTGGCTGCCAAAGTAAGATTCTCTAAGAATCTTGGCCTCCAAGAATCATTCTTAAACGGACGTTGACGTATTGCCTACTAAACGGCAATTAGCAATGCTGGAAAACTTGTTTACTCACTTTGCAAATTACATACAGAGATTCACGGTTAAGAATCGTACAAGATTCTTAAGATTCTTTTTAAGAATCTTTATGATAGTACTTGGTAGAACAAGGTGGGGAGTCCCCCTTTCCCTGATTTGCAGACAGCAGCGCCACTGATCACGGTGTAGCGGCCAGCGCGCGAACTAAACGGCGCGAATTTCAAACCGAATCCAAATAGCGCGCCATTTAAATTGATTTATTAAATCAGCTTATCAATAAATTACACATTTTTATTTAAATTAAAATTGTTTAAGGTTTATTAAATACAAATTTACGAATCATACGAGTATTTAAGTTGAATAGAATATATTTCGTACAGGTTATTGGCATGGCTTCAAGCTTTAAGTGTCTTAATGTATTCACTGCCACACCGTAACCTTGAACTTTGCATTGCCGGAAAGTTTTCCTTCTTCTTCTTGTTCTTCTTCTTCGTCTTGTACTTTCTTGCGGAGTCATCATCTTGTTGTCCTTTGCACTGCACGTAAGGGAGTGGGTGGAAAAACAAGCAGCCGGAAACTGGGCAAGGCGAAAAAATTTGAACAACTCAGGATTCCTCGGTCCAAAACTACAGTGTTTAAAATCTCTAAATGGACCATTGCCAAGGGTATCCCTGACAGAAAATTCTCATAGGACCATGTAGAATTTGGAACAGAGACTCAGTGAGAAAGCTCTAAAAGTTTTGAGATCTCACTGAGTCTCTGTTCCAAACTCTACATGGTCCTATGAGAATTTTCTGTCGGGTCTGGTTGAAACTGGATGATAACAGGTTGCTAATAGACGACAACATCAGGCTGTTGGTTGGTGAAAGATGTTAACATGTGATAGGACAACCAGAACGATTGAACAACTACATTTAGTTCATACTTCCACCGCTAGATGGCGTTGGTTGGCATTTTTCGCCTGCTGGGCTTTGTTTGGGACAAACACATGGTGAAACAAAGAGATAAAAATCAGAAAATGTACGAAAGCTGGGGATTTAGAGATGGATTTTTTTTTTTACGAGTGTACAAAGGCTTTCTTCAAAACCAGAGACTTTTCCGTGTAAGTAATTACTCGGCCGGTTTTTCTGCCAGTTTCGATTCAACAATGCCTAGTGCTCGTCCTCGAAGAAGCTTATTCACAGTTTGTATTCATCATTTTGACAATAAAACACGCCAGAAGCAGCACAAATTTTAATAATTCATGCATTTTTATTTCTGTTTCACATTTATAAATGATCATTTTGAAGAGTGAACGTCAACACGTGACGATTCGGCTGACTCGTCGAGTTTTTGCTCCAGCGCTTTCGTGCCATTTTTCCCACGATGGCGAAAGAAATGGTTAATATCTTCAGGAAACGAAGAAAAGAGGACAAAGAAAAGTTGAGACTTTCTCAGTGCTGAGCGGAGACTGATTGCCGACATTGTTTCAGTGTCTCGAGTAATATGTAAGTTCATTTGGGCCGTGTCAAGTGTTTCTGCTACGGCACAACTAATTTCAAACGAGTAGAATACACGACTTGTAATAAAGTTTTTGCACTAAAATAATTATTTTCGTCCATTAAGAGCAGCTTACTATCTTAATTAGAAGTTATTTGCTAACTGCCAGTCGTATACAGTTCATTTCAGCACTTTGTTGAGGGTCTGCTGCTTCTGTGGCGACCGTTACTGAATTGCGCTTCTGCTGCAGCGTTGCCATTTTGGATTTTCGTGCGAGATTTGGTGAAGTTTATTTGATTTCAAACGGCTGACAGTCTCAGGGAGAGTATTGTGTCCATTTTCCGAACTTTTTACAAGTTTTTACAATTCTTAGGCGTTTATCGAGCGTCTGCTATTCGTGTGTCAACAGTTATCCAGCGTTGCCAGTTTGAATTCTATGCCAGTTTAATGAAAATGATGAAATTTAAGCAATTATATCAATCTCAGGGAAGAACTCTGTACTAATTTTCTGAATAATGTGCATTTATCTCAGCGTTTACGGGAGCGTCTGCTATTTGTGTGTGTGGCGACCGTTATTGAATCGCAGCCTCTGCCGCAGCGTTGCCAATTGGGATGCTACGCAGCCATATTCATGAATCAATAAAACCGCAACCTTTTTTTGTGATAAAAATTGTATTTGTTGCCACGGAGAATAAAGAAACGAGACGTTATATTACGCTGCTGTACACATATGAAGGAGAAAAAATTCATTTTTTGGTTTGAAAGAAATCTAATTTCTCAGCGGGAAACGGCTGCTGTCTCCGGGAGAACTGTGGAAAAATCAAGTATTGAATTAATAATTCATTAAGTAAACTCTACTTTTCTGATAAAATAAGTTGAAATTTCACCTTGACAAGAAGCTTCTTCTTTTGATAAATAAATGTCGTCCAAAGCGAAACCTCCGTTTGTGGCGGAGCCTTCAAAGTAGAGGACCTGAAGTTTGAAAGTTCAATCAGATGTTAAGTTTTTTGTGTTTAAAATGTAGAAAAGAAGGAACCTGTGCTTGATCGGAAGGTTCTATTGGCAACTGTGCAGGAATCCATGATGTTGATGTATATCTGGGATTAGATTTGTGTTTCAGATTCGCTGACGTTATGCTCCACAGTTGTTGGCCCACTCGGTTTTCCTCCATTTGGCTGCTGTCCAAAATAAAACGAAATTAATGGATTGTTTCTTCTTGAGCGTATCTATAGCAAATCATCTTTTTATTGGTTCTACTTTCTCTTTACCGTTTAACACTCAGAGTTGAATTAGGATCGTTGTTAGCCAAAGCGAAGAAGAACGTCATACAGTAGCTACTGTTCTGGACCAAAATACCAGGAGAGTGTAGAGTTGTAGTTACCAGCTTGCCAACAGTTTCAAAGTAGACATAACCACCTTTACAACAAAGTATAAACTTGTTATAAAACTTTTATATATAATTTAAAACCTTCTGGAAACTGGAAAGTGTGGTCTCGAAGGAAAGCTAGCGAGTTAGATTTCGTAGCCAGAGTCCATTTGCCTTGAGTGAATGGTATCGGTGAAGCAGTACTACTTTCAGGATTCACTGTAGGCCTTACTCGAGCTCCTGAAACGTATTGAGAAGGATTGTAGACAGTAGATCCGGCGGAATAGGCGTTTATGTAACCCGCGGCAGCCTCTTCTCTGGGGAAATGGATTCTTGAATTATCAGGCGCAGGATTACGAGCTTGGGAACGACTGTGCGGAGAAGCTGGCGCTTGGCTTAATCCCTGGCTGTTAGCGTAAGTGACTATTCTGGGGATCCTTGATGGATCTTCGTTATAGCCGATCCACCCGCTTTGGGATGGTTTAACGCTGCGGCTCAATCTCCTCGGCTGACTAATAATGATCGACTTGGAAGCACCGTTTTTAGTGACACTTACAACTTCGATTAAGTTGCCCACTCCCAGAGGAGTGATTTGGTCCGTCTCCCCCGTGCTCGATCCTGAAACTTCTACGCGATCGGTAGCGCGAGTCGACGCGGGTTTCTGAAGTGCTGAATTAGCAGTAGCAGTACTAGTTTCGGCTAGCATGGAAGGACTAGAAGTAGCACTACTACTAGTTGAGCTAGCAGATCCTTGGCTAGCTTCTGTAATGTTTGAGATTGTGGAACTAGTAGTAGTTGAATTAGTAGAAGTAGTAGTTTCAGCACCTAAAGAAGGACTAGAGGTAGCATCACTAATAGCTGAGGTAGCAGAGGCTTGACTACTGCTAGTAGTGGTAGCGTCTGTAGTAACAGAAGTAGCAGCAGATGGAACAGTAGTCTGGGTAGCAGCTTCATTTGCTAGTTTTCGTAAAATAGTAAATTAGTAAATAGGTTCAGTAAAAGTAGTTTTTGCAGTATCTGATACGCCTTACCTGCGTTACGTGCTTCTGGAGTAGTAGCAGCTGTAGTAGGAATAGTAGTAGCTGTAGTAGTAGTAGTAGTTGACTCAGTAGCAGGCTCGGTAGGTCCAGTCGTTTGAATAGTAGTTGCAGCTGGAGTAGTAGTAGTAGTTACACTAGCACTTTCAGCAGTAGTAGCAGCAGCAGTAGTAGTTCCAGTTGCTTGAGTAGTACTTGCTACTGGAACAGTAGTAGTAGCTACAGTAGCACTTGCTGTAGTAGTAGCAGCTGTAGTACTAGCTGTAGTAGTACTACTGATAGTAGTAACTGGTAGATCAACTCTCCAGTTGCACAGGTTGAAGTCGAAATAGCAATCGACTTTGCTAACGGCTGCTTGCTTCGGCAGGGCTATAATAATAAGAAACGATAACGATTAAGTGGACAAAAACGTAAAAAGGAAGAAACAAATGACGATAAAAACCATAAGGAGACAAAAAAGAAGAAAACCGTAAAAATCAAAGGCGATACAGCGGAAATGTTGCAACTTACTGGAGCACTGGCCGCTATGAACCGTGATATCGTCGACAGCAATTATACCCCGGATACCATTTCCCCGCATTCCACGAAGCTAACGTATCCACCATTGGGTACCTCGAAGGACACCTTCAGCAAAAATATCATAAATCATCAATGAATCAAATCCGTAGCTGAATTAAAAATTAAATGAATTAGATTTAAGTTGAAATTTTTACTCGCGAGACCTCTCAGTAGTTTTACACAACAGTTAAACTTTTTACAACGATCCTCTTTTGGGTTGTAGATTGGTTAAATAGTAGCTGTTGTATGTCTTCTTGAGTGTCGGTAGCAACTATACCCCAGGGTACAACTGCGAAACGTGAGAAAAATTTCGTTTTTTTTTTCCAAAGCGAATTTTATTTCAAAACGAGGAGCAAGAAACGACTGCAATGAAACTGCCAGAAAAGTTTTATAAGGTACCATTCCGGAACTTTGATGATACCCTCGAAAGTTTCATGCATACGGTATCAACCGAGAAATCATACCTGAGCATAAGTCCAGCGTTCCTGTTGATGGTTGTTGAGTCTCCAGAGTCTTTGTTGTATCAGAGGCGTCTGTTTCGACGTGGTAGTGTTGTTTATGTAGTTGGGTTGGAAGAGAATTACCTTGAAAAAGTGGTAGAGAGAGTGTCAAACGAGGTTAAAGAAGTCGGTTAACGAGTTAATTTTACCTCCAGAGAGCCGATACGTGGCCGATTAGCCACCAGAGTGGCCTGGTAAAACCAAAAGGAGAGACAGTAAATTTCATTAGAGCCTTTGAAGACGGGACTTGTTAAGAAACCACGTGACCCGCTACCCTGAATCGATACGTGGGTATCAAACGACATGTAAGCGTTGGAAGAACTCTCTGCTACCGCATTCTCCCTATTAGTTTTTTTTTCATCAATATTTCCTATATAGTAAAGAAAAAAATATTTCTATATTATTTTACCGGTTGTGTCCGTCGGGTAATCCGGAGAAATAATTAAGACTGGCCCTGGTCCATAAAGCTGCTACTGCTGGGTAGCTATTCGTTGCTACCCATCCACAGGGACCGTCTTGGAAACTACAGTCGGTAGCTCCATTATTCACAGATCCTTGAGGGAGTCCTGGATACACAAAGAGTAGAACGAAAGTATTTTTCATTACTTTTTTCAGAACTTATGTTCATTTCGTGGTTTAGTTTTTAGACTCGCCTAAGAAGAATGGCGCTTAAGTAACAACACAAATGACGTTATGTGAAAAGTATGAGGCTACTTCGCCACTCTGCAAAAGGTTAATTAGATGCGCCTCGTTATGAGAACTTGCTACTCGATGTCCCCGAGGACTTAGAAAAACTTGTGTGTCAGCTGCCAAATCCATAGAAGATTTTGCATGTCTGATCAAAGGAGGAAAAGCTAGAATTCTACGATTTTCACTGGTAGTTGATAGTTTGACCTACCTGGACATGTGCCTTTGTGGAAACGAAACGAGTCGATAGCGATATCTCCATTGCCTGATTCTCCGATAGTAGCTTCGACTTTGATCTAGTGGAAACGAGATGAAATTAAGTTATATATTCTGGTTTAAACAGGGGAAAGTGTCGAGTCCGAGTATTACAAGTGACGTTCAATAGGGACTGAAGAATGGCTTCATTCAATTTACCTTGAAAGCAACTTGCGAGGCAAGAGTTACTTGCGCCCGCCACCAAACTTCCCGAGTCCCCGGACGTTGGCGCAGCTTCCAAACTTCAATTTCCTCTTCGTCAGTCTTTTTCAGCACTCTTGTCAACGAGAAAACAAACCTTTTAACACCAAACACTACCCCTTAGTCCATGAACTAGACTATAGTGCTTACACAGCTTCATTTACTCAGTTAGTTGGTTACTAAGTTACTTCTTCTGAGCGGCCTTAGCAAACGATCCCCAAGTTTTGTTGGTCGTGGTCTTACTAAGTGTTAGCGCTAGTAGTAGTACTGGTAGTGCTGCTAGTTCAGTTAGTTTTAGTATTGCTGTACTATGCTATTAATGCGAGTTATCATACTAACGCTAGTATCGGTGCTACTGCTACGAGTAGTGCTAGTAATAAGTCTTCCTAATGCTGCTAATATAGCTACTATCAGTATTGCTTCTGTACTGTTAATGCTATTACTACTAACGTTACTAGCTTAACTTAGTAACTAACTAAAGCTTAACATGGATACTAAGTTATTAGAGTAAGAAGTTAACTTAGTTCGAAACTAGGAAAGTTAGTTAGCTTACTAGGTTAAGTAGGATGGAGTTATTCTAGTATTTGTTGCTGGGTGTATTGATTAATGAATGGAGTGAGTTATACCTGAGTTGTCCGATACCCTCTCCGTGCATGTGTACCCAGAAGATGAAGCAAAGGGCGGAATCCTCAGTGGTAGCGGGTAGGGTATCACTAATTAGACTTGCTTTGCGACCGGCGTAGCGCGGGTAGCGCGAGTCAATATAAGCGTACCCACCTGTGTAATAAATCAGCAAGCTGGTATAATTAGCTAATCACCATTGCAGGCAAGTAACTACCAATACGAATACGAATACGAATACAACAACAACAACAACAACTACTACTACTACTACTACTACTGCAATACCGAAATCTGTGTGGGTAGTTGAAGATAGTTGGTCTCTCAGAGGTCCGGTATGAGTCCTTAAGGTACCATGTCCAATTGACCAATCAAAATCATCCTCTTTTGAATTGGACCAATCACAGAAGCCAACATTGAATTCGCATTCATCTATAACCAATCAAAATATTAATAAAAAATAATATAATTGTATAAGACGGAAGATAATTAGTCTCACATTGACATGATTTCTCCTGAAAGCTGAGCTCGTCAATAGCAACGTATCCGCGGAACTGGCTCCTGGTTAGATCTGGTACGGCTTCGAATATCAAAACGTGCGGGTACGGCGTGCTGTACGTGACGTGACCTTCAACCCACGATCCGCCAGTCGAGTCCGAAGAAGACCATAGTTCATCAATAGCCTCAGGCGATCCTCCGCCTGAAGATTTTAAAACAGCTCCGGGCGATTCAGTGATGTTCAGGGGCCACGCCGCTCGTCCCCAGGGGTTGAAAGACTTGGGCAGCGCCTCGGGCGGTTGGAGTCCGCTAGACCCGAGCCACCAGAGGGTCGGAAACAAGATACTCGTCGGGCCTGGCTCGGCAGCCGGCAGAAACTGGACTCTCAGCAACCGCAGTTTGGAAGCGCTTAACCCTTCCATGTTAAACTGTTGAAAAAGTTCCCGATAGAAAAGTCATACGGTTGAATACCGAGTGAACAAGTAGCTTAACACTAGCTTCTCTCTGAATTACTAGCTGAAAAGTAGCTGAACTTAATTTAGTTGCTAAAAGTGAACCATCTGAATAAAGGGTTGAAATACTGCATGACTAAATTCTTTGGAAATTCAAGCGCATGAACCGTGTGAACGTGAGCCAATGTCATTCTATCATCTAGCTGTATCTGTGGTAGTCATGCACCATTCAGAGGATCATTCTGACGTTTGACTAATTCATCTTTTTTTCTACTGGGGTGTAATAGTTTTAGTGTCACTATCTAAATGCAAAACTAGATGCGTCTAGCTTTTGGGCACTTGGTTTTAAGAGTCCATTTTCTTTGTCAAGTGGTTGTTGCTTTTATGTGTGTGTGAAGAAGTTTGAGGATCCCCTTCTGTGTTGATACAAAGACGAGCATCACATATCAAGAGAGGAAAGCTTTTGTATGATAAGTTTATTGCTTGTTTAACCATAGCATTAGGGTTGTGACGCATGAATACACAAAATTTTGGAATATCTTGGCCCATAAATAAGTCAATAGTCGAGTCCCCAATGCTTGACTTCCTCTAGAAATCCTTTGAATATCAAGATAAGGTAGGATTACTCTGGGAAAAAAAATTGGGGCTTAAGAGATTTTCATAAGTTACCACAAACTAATAGTGTTTAATGTGCTTGTCCGCTTCTTGGAAAACTGCTGTTTTCAGTGTACGTAGTTTTATCACGGCTGTCTCGTTCGGTACCGAACATGTTGGACTGTTCGTCCGGACATGAGAAAACCTCGCATTTTTACGTTTTACGAACACTTGAAAAATTTGAAAAAAACAGAAATGTTCGGACCGAATATTTTTTGACGCCGAACATTTTCGGCCGTTCGGTACGAAATTCATAAATTCCTATAAAAAAACAAATTACCAAAAAAAAAAAAGTTCCGTGGCAAACAAGTTTGTTCGGTATCGAACATTGTTCGACGCCGAGCGTGTCGGCCATTTGGTCCGAACACTGAATAATCTTACACAGTTACACCAAGCGAAAAATTGGAAAATTCTGTGACAAATATATTTGTTCGATACCGAACTTTGTTCGACGTCGAACATGTTCGGCCGTCCGATCCAAACATAATACAAATCCTATCAAAGTACACAGTACCCAAAACGAATAATTTTCATGAAAAATAAAAATCTGCTCGGTTCCGAACGTTGTTCGACGTCGAACATGTTTGGCAGGTTCGACAGTTCAGTGTTGGGGGATGCATTAGAAATCTGCAGTCAGCTGATTTATTATGCAAATGCTGACTTTCTCAGCAACTCGCTGGGGGTCTTTTGACTTGTTCAATTAACTATAATTGCTAAGTTATCAGCACAGAACTTGGACACAGTAAAGTAGTTACCAAACTCCTCACGTATTAACGAGTGTTAACCTCAGATAACAGAGTGATAACACGGATAACAAAGCCTCCGTATACATCAGAAAGACTATTATTGTTATAGAATAGTGAATGATCTAGTTTTAAATGCAAGTTTTTGAAGTAGTGCTATCCGTTTGTTTGAGTCTAGGGCTTATCCAAAGGCTTCTGAAGATCAACCTCTCTACTACGGGCAGACGAATTAAATATTTGGACTGTAATTTTTCGCTTCGAAAAGTATGTAAAAATCATAGAAAAATTTGAGAAAAGCTTTAGTGTAAAAATTTTTGGCAAATTTTTAAAAATTGATTTAATTAAGGTGTCCGCTGTAGAGGGCCGCGCGTTTGGAATATGCCCATAGGAAGATTAGCCCCTCTACTACGGACAGACGAATAAAATATTTTTACATCGTATTTTCACTTGAAAACACATGTAAAAATCATAAAAAAATTTGAGAAATATTTTAGTGCAAAAATTTTTCGCAAATTATTTTTGGTTGATTTTATAACGGTGTCCGCTATAGAGGAGCGCGGGTTTGGAATATGTCCTATTGTTTTTGCTGGAAACCGATTTTCCCCCGGAGTGAAGGTGATTTGCATGTGAGAGAGGAAGTTTACCTTGAACTTGAAACACTGTCCTTGGGGATCCGTTGGTGGATAAACGGGCGATTGAAGCCAAGCCTTCGGATGCAATCCGCCCACAGCAGCATCCGACGCCAGGGACGAAGTGTCCACGTAAGCGAAACCACCTAAAAAGATGCAAGTGAATTAGTGATGCTGGTAGTAGTAGTAGTAGTAATAGTAGTAGAAGGAGAAGGAGTAGCAGAAGTAGTAGCAGGAGTAGGAGTAGTGGTGGTAATAGCTAGTAGCAGTAGTAAGAGTAGTTGCAACAGTAGTAAGTAGTACCAGTAGTAGCAATAATAGAAGTAGTAGTAATAGTAGTAGTAGTAGTAGTAGTAGTAGTAGTAGTAGTGGCAGTAGTAAATAGTAGCAGTAGTAGCAATAATAATAATAGTAGTAGTAGTAGTAGTAGTAGCAGTAGTGGCAGTAGCAGTACAAGTAACAACAGTAGCAGAAGTAGTAGTAGTAGTAGTAGTAGTAGTAGTAGCAGTAGTGGCAGTAGCAGTAGATTTAACAACAGTAGCAGTAGTAGTAGTAGCAGTATGATAATATATACTTATACGAATAGTACAATAGTACCACCACCACCGCTACTACTACTACTACTACTACTACTACTACTGCTACTGATGAGCTTACTTGTTGTAGAATTGGACGCATCGGATTTGGGTCCTCCTGTCCAGGCCACTTGGGAAGAAGTCATCAGATTCCAAGGTTTGATTCCAGGAACGCCAAATCCCACGGTGAAATTACAACTCGATACAACACTTGAAGTTTTCGTTGAATTCACTTTCGTCACATCGAAGGAACACCCCGTGAAATCTTCATGAAACTGCCGTGAACGCCGTTTCGACGATTCCGCAATCTTATAGGTTATAATAACTGTTAAATTCATAATCTGTCGAGTACGTGGACAGCGTTGTGTTTCATCCGTATGCACTACAGACGTGGTCCACACATAAAATATTGCTGACAGAACTGTCCATTTTTATTTATTTTTTAATAATCTGACGAATCAGTGGACACCATTCCATTCATTCATATGCACTACAAAGGTGTCCACGTATACGGCAGATTTAGTCTTTGTAGCTGATTTGCATATATCTACCTTTCGTTATATTTCTTATAGTTTGTTTTCGTAATCTGTCGAGTACGCGGACACCGTGGCATTCACCCATACACACTTCAGCGCTGTCCACGTATACGACAGATTTAGTCTTTGTAGCTGATTGCATATATCTAACCTTAGATTATCATTCTCATAGTTTGTTTTCGTAATCTGTCGAGTACGCGGACACCGTGGCATTCACCCGTACACACTTCAGCACTGTCCACGTATACAGCAGATTATTATTCTTCTTATCGTTGTACTATCTTACTTACCCGTAAAGCCAAACAGCAGTAGACGAAGATCAGTAAACCGCCACAAACTTTCATTTTTCTTTGAAACTACTTCCAAACTACGAAACGTAGTTGACAACTGCTGCTTAACGACTGCTGAAGAGAACCTTCACGTAGCTGCATTTAAATTCATTCACAAATTTGCATTTTTGAAGTTTTTTCTTTCCCTTTTTCTTTCTCAACAACAAAAATGGCGGACGAGTGTATGACCTGTTGACTGGCACACGCCCTCACGTCCCGGAAAAAGACGCCATTACTAAATCGCTTCCCTTCAAGAAATTTCAAGGTTATTTTCGGTTTTAATAACACACAACTCATGCCAAGACATTAGTGTAACTAATTCTGTAATTATTTTCAGGATTTTCAAGCGGTAGGAAGCTGTTGTGAAGAATCTTTTGTCTTAGGAAAAACTTTTCTCAAACATGGCGTTTCCCGTCTTTGGTATTCTGACCTTGAAGACTTGTCTTGTGAAATATTTCGAAATATTTTAATAAAAACGTGATATTAAATACTACATATCGATTAAAAATATTGTTAAGTATCGATAGTTTAGAATACAGTGTAGATCGATTGACCAACTATCGATAGTTAACCTAGAATCGATAGTTTAAAATATATAATGTGAATCGATTGCTTAACTATCGATAGTAAAACTCATCACATGCTATCTAATATATATCGATTTAAATATAGCGCAAGTATCGATAGTTTAAAATGTAATGTAAAATCGATTACTTAACTATCGATAGTTAACCTAGAATCGGTAGTTTAAAATATATAAAGTGAATCGATTGCTTAACTATCGGTAGTAAAACTCATCATATGCTATCTATTATAAATCGATTAAAAATGTTGCAAGTATCGATAGTTTAAAATATATCATGTAAATCGATTACTTAACTATCGGTAGTTAACCTAGAATCGATAGTTTAAAATATATAATGTGAATCGATTGCTTAACTATCGGTAGTAAAACTCATCATATGCTATCTATTATATATCGATTAAAAAATATTGCAAGTATCGATAGTTTAAAATGTAATGTAAATCGATTACTTAACTATCGATAGTTAACCTAGAATCGATAGTTTAAAATATATAATGTGAATCGATTGCCTAACTATCGATAATAAAACTCGTCACATGCTATCTATTATACATCGATTAAAAAATATTGCAAGTATCGATAGTTTAAAATGTATCAAGTGAATCGATTGCTTAACTATCGATAGTTTAACTCAGCATTAGATAGCATTTTTGTATTTAGAAGTTCAAGGTCAGCTCCATACAGGATTTTTTTCAATCTTCGTCATCTTAAATCGATAGTTTAACTATCGATATTTAAACTATCGATCAAATGAAGAACTCATCAAATAATAGCATTTATATACTTCAAGTTCAAGCTCAGCTCGATACAGTACTTCTCAATCTTCACTATCGATATAGTGCAAATGGATTTCTTAACTATCGATAGTTGAACTATCGATCAAAGGAAGAACTCACCACATAATAGCATTTCTATATACTTCAAGTTTAGCTCAGTGCAGGAATTTCTCAATCTTCACTATCGATATACTGCAAGATCGATAGCTTAACTATCGATAGTTAAACTGTCGGCTGCAGGGTATGCATCAGGAACTAAGGAAAGAGTGCAAGTGGACCCTGCGGCTTGGGACAGAGCATTCTGCATCGCTTCCAGCCCCTGAGAGATTTGATACTCGCCGCCATATTGAGGGTGCGGGGGCCCCTGATTCAACTGTCCGCTTCCGTTGAGGCGCCGCTTCTTCAGCAGAGACCAACATGGCGGCAGGGGTCCGGTGACTCCGCACTTTTCGCTTTTCGTTTCCTGCGGAACAACCGGGGCAAATGGGACCGCCTGGGTAAACTGAGCCTGGCCAAATGGGACAGTTTGGGACAGAGTTCCACTCAGGGGATGATCTTGGCTCATGTGACTGAAAACTGCAGCCGCTGTGGGGAACGTCATACCACATTCTGTTGGAGAAAATTATTAATAATATTATCATATGTTATCAAAGAAGTTAGATTTTGATTATTATCGATAATGATTAACTCTAGGGCACGAATATTAAGTCCTAATTATCACCGGTTAAGAACTAACACATAGTTTGATACTATTTTTGGATATCAACTGATAATAGCAGTGGTCTATACGGAAGTTTCCGGACGTGAAAGATGACCAGCACGACTTGGAAATTATCTTTTTCCAAAGCAATTTTATCATCACAATGTCCGCTAATATATCGCCTTTCAACATCAATGCACACTCCGATGAATCCAGTTCTATATATTACGCTTTTTCTCTCAGATTTTTGTTTTTTTGCGCACAGCAATACGCCGATTTTACTGGCAAGTCCGTTGATCATCGGATAACAAGAAAATCTAAAGATAACACGTGATAACAGGATGATAACAGGGTGATAACAAGTTGATAGTGAACTTGGTCTGTTCTAGGTTCTAGAACGAAGTCCGGTAGTGATATGCGTAAATTAGAAGGATGTGTTAACAAGATGATAACATCAGCTGTAAGTGCATAGAATCTCCTGATCACCGGGTAACAGGGAAATTCAGTGATAACAGGCGATAACAGGATGATAACAGGGTGATAGCGAACTTGGTCTGTTCTAGGGTCTAGAACGAAGTCCGTTAGTGATATACGTAAATGAGAAGGATGTGTTAACAAGATGATAACATCAGCTGTAAGTGCATAGAGTCCCCTGATCATCGGATAATAGGGAAATTCATTGATAACAGGTGATAGCAGGCGATAACAGGATGATAACAGGTTGATAGCGAACTTGGTCTGTTCTAGGTTCTAGAACGAAGTTCGGTAGTGGTATACGTATATGAGAAGGATTTGTTAACAAGATGATAACATCAGCTGTAAGTGCATGGAGTCCCCTGATCAACGGATACCAAGAAAATCTAAAGATAACAAGTGATAACAGGCGATAACAGGGTGATAACAGGTTTGATAGCGAACTTGGTCTGTTCTAGGTTCTAGAACGAAGTTTGGTAGTGGTATACGTAAATGAAAAGGATTTGTTAACAAGATGATAACATCAGCTGTAAGTGCATAAAGTACCTTGATCACCAGATAACAGGGAAATTCATTGATAACAGGCGATAATAGGGTGATAACAGGTTTGATAGCGAACTTGGTCGGTTCTAGGTTCTAGAACGAAGTCCGGTAGTGATATACGTAAATTAGAAGGATTTATAAACCAGATGATAACATCAGCTGTAAGTGCATAGAATCTCTTGATCACCGGATAACAGGGAAATTATTTGATAACAGGCGATAACAGGCGATAACAGGGTGAGAACAGGTTTAATAGCGAACTCCGTTACTCTAGGTTCTAGAACGAAGTTCGGTAGTGGTATATGTAAATGATAAGGATTTGTTAACAAGATGATGGCATCAGCTGTAAGTGCATAGAGTCCCTGATCATCGGATAACAGGGGAATTCAGTAATAACAGGGTGATAACAGGTAGATAACAAACTTGGTCTGTTCTAGAGAAAGCTTTAGAAGGAAGTGTCATGGAGAAGACTCGAAGATAACACCTTGTTAACCTTTGATAACACTTAATAATAGGTTGATAAGACTTGACAATGGTTGATAAAATCGTTTTCACCTGCACAAAGGTAACTATTGCGGTATTGTGACGGACTGGACTGGTTGAAAAGCAGCGGTGCCGGAGACAGATTGATCGTTGCTTTATGGCGGAATCCATTGAAAAGTTGATTGCATTGCGCCGCACTCGCAGATGAAGTCTTGGCCGCATTGTCAGCGACACTGTTGTCCTGATTCCCGTTGTCGCCTACGCTGTTGTTGTGACTGTTGTCTGAACGATTGTTGTCTGCCTGACTGCTCCCAGACAGCGCCGTGTCCAACAGCACGTCCAAACTGTTGCTGCTACTCGAATGCGGCACCTTTTTTTTTTAGTCATTATCAATTAAATGATTCGGTTTATTATTATTTTATTGTGTTATATGAATACTAATATAATTGATTTATTGATTTATTGCCAGATAAAAGTAACAGTAACGCGAAAATTATCCTGAAACAGGGCTTTGCACTTAAAACGTCATGAATTATACATTAACCCTTTTTTTTAAAAATGCACATTTTGATTTCAATTAAATATAAAATGCGAAAATTAGTTAAAATTAAATATAACTAACAATAGTTAGGCCTACAGTTATTAATCATAGTAGTAGTAACTAATTAATAATAGTTAAAACTTAGAAAAACCTACGAAAGTTGAGTCTGATTTTTATTAATATTATTATAAATATTTAGAGATTATTTTTATTTATTCTAATTATGTTAGTGCATCATGGACTATTATATATTAATACAAATAAGAGCTGCCTTCAGGTTATTTGCTTACTTTCCATGAAAACTCTCCACACAGAAAGTGGAAAGTTTCATTCACTGAACTTCTCCCCAGGCATTTTTTTTAAAACATTATATTAAATATATATTATATATTATAAATATAATTATCATCAGTGGTTGCTATAGAGTTTACCGCAAACGTCTGGTTGCTGCTGTTTAGTTGGACATTGGAAGAGATGATCCTTGACATGATAGGTCTTAGCAGCTGCGTTTCCAGGATCGATTTGTTGGGATTCCTGTAAGTTTCCATGGAGTTTGTCACGTATTCAGCGTAGAGACACAGGTCGGGGTCTTCCCTGAGAAGCTGCAGCTGACCAACACTGCTTTGACTAAGCAGAACCTCCGTTTCCTGGACAGCGCTCACGGTCCATTGCGGTTCGTTGAAGTTAATGGCAACGCTAGAAGTGAACCATTCCATAGCAGCCGACGTATTGCTAGCCCTGAAGGATAGCTGCACACTGTCGACTAGTTTGGCTACCATCAGATGTGCTAACTGGTGCCGGTAGTAGTAAGCCTGACTAGTAAACTGGATACCGCAGAAGCTGCACGTCGCTTGAGGGTCAACAGTTGCAGTCGACGATTGCTGGGAAGCTCGAATTTTTGCCGGAAGTTTCTTAGGAGTCCAGCCGCCATCTTTGGTGCAGCCCAGAGTCATGTGTTTGGCGAAATTTGTTTTGTAGACAAAGTATCGGCTGCAGTTGGGACATCTTTGGCCCCTGTCCCAAATTTCCGATATCCCGTTTGGCGCTGGTTTGGACATTGGCGCAGTTTGCTTAGTTTCACCGTCCGCAGAAGTCATAAATCCGCCATCGCAAACTGCAGAAACCCAAATTACTTAACAAACAGCGGCCATATTGAAATTTTGGTACAACGCCATCTATTGACAGCTCGCGGAACTATTCGAATGACTTGAACATGCCTTAACTTACGTGCTGGATCTGCAGGAAACACTCCGGCGCCATCTTGGTTGAGGTCGAAGGCTAAGTGAGCTTCATCGGAATACGACGCCATATTTAGATTTCAAATTTTTGGGTTTTTTTTGGGATAGATTGTTATAATTGAGCGAGCACGTGGCACACAACTTTTCGACAGCCGAGTGAAAACTGGTTTGGCGAAAAAAGTTGTGAGCCTTAAAGTGACACGGCCTCCGGCGTTTTGCCCCCTTCAGTTATATTGAGAGAATCAGGGATGAAAGTTGTGTGAAAATACCCTGTTTAAGCTAGTGATGTGTACGTGCCAACGTTAAATGATCAGATTTTATGAAAATATATTTTAAATAAGATTAAAATTTTTACATGAATTAAGTAAGTAGGATGATGTAGATTAATAGTAAGTAGTTAATGATGGATAGTTGATGGTAGAATAAAAATACAACAATTAATAATTAAACTGATAAAAACAGAGCAATTTTTTAACGGTATAAAATATAGGAATTGAACTGTACTGACTGACTGAACTACTACATACTATTGCATTACCTTACTACTACCTTACTCTGATACTACACTTACTCTACTACTTTTAGTGTTACAGTTACATACTGCTACAATACCATGCTACCATATCACCAACTACTACACTACTACACTACTCTACTAACACAATACTACACTACCATGCTGAAACACTATTGCACTACTACATTACTGTACAACTACACTACTATACTACAATACTACCATACTACCACACTGCTACACTATTGTACTACTCTACATTACTATACAACTACACTACTACACTACAATACTACCATACTACCACACTGCTACACTATTGTACTACTCTACATTACTATACAACTACACTACTACACTACAATACTACCATACTACCACACTGCTACACTATTGTACTACTCTACATTACTATACAACTACACTACTATACTACTACACTACACGGTCTTATTGCTTCTTGCTAGTAGGCTCGTCGAGGGTTTTGGGCAAAAATGAAGGTGCGTGATACAAAGCAGCTACTGGCAGAGTTACTAATTAATCTTTCCCTGTTATCATGCGTCATCACCTGTTATCACAGGTTATCAAATCCGTTGATATAATTTCACACCCCTCAGGGTGGATGTACAGGCAAGCATAGCAAGGAATTTTCAATAAAGGACCGTATAAGTAGTGGGCGGGCGGTGTATATTGCAGCAACGATGACAATTAAACTACAGTCCTCCATATCAAACAAGGGGGCTGGATAAACAAAGCCCCTGATAACCCCTGATAACACTCTGATAACACTTGATAACACTTGACGACACAGCTTCACTCTAATCATCGTCAAAGCTTGAAAAGACTTAACTGCTGGATTTAGACTGTAATTTATTCATCAACTGTTATCAGGGTGTTATCAGAGTGTTATCAGAGTGTTATCAGGGTGTTATCAGGGGTGTTGTTGATGGAAGTCACGGAGACTGAGGAAGGGCACGTTTCTCATAAGAACCTTTTTGTTTCCCAATATTCTCTGCGAGGTTGCCCAGGCAACTCTCGTTTTCACTTTGAAACTATAATATGACTTAATTAAATCTAGTTTTATCGTACACGCTTTACTGAAGAAGTATCGAACTACTGACTATCATAGTGTGTAGACTAATAATACTATGTAAAATAAGTTAATAACCATAGGGATTATTCCAGTGTCGACGAGAGACCGACTCCTCTATGACGGACGCACGAATAAAATATTTCAAATGTAAATTTTGACTTTCCAATAAACTTAAAAATCTCAAAAAAATTCAACAAAAATTTTAATGTTATCAAATTTTCAAAATTCTTTGTAGTTGATTTAGTAATGGTGTCCGCTATAGGGAGGCGCTTTATTAAAATTATGGGCTATTCTCTCTACTACGGACGCACGAATAAAATATTTCAAATGTAAATTTTGACTTTCAAATAAACTTAAAAATCTCAAAAAAATTCAAGAAAAATTTTGGTGTAAACAAAGTTTCAAAATTCTTTGTAGTTGATTTGGTAATGGTGTCCGCTATGGAGAGGTGCACGTTTGGAATAATGGCTATTCTCTCTACAACGGACGCACGAATGAAATATTTCTAATGTAAATTTTGACTTTCAAATAAACTTAAAGATCTCAAAAAAATTCAAGAAAAATTTTGGTGTAAACAAATTTTCAAAATTCTTTGTAGTTGATTTAATAATGGTGTCCGCTATGGAGCGGTGCACGTTTGGAATAATGGCTATCCTCTCTACTACGGACGCACGAATAAAATATTTGTAATGTGAAATTTCACTTTAAAATGCACCTAAAAATCACAAAAAAATTCTAGAAATATTTTCACACAAAGAAAGTTTCAAAATTATTTATAATTGATTTGACAACGGTGTCCGCTATGGAGAGGCACGCGTTTTTGAATGCGCCCTACAAAATTGATGAACCATTGATTGGGTACAAATATATTTTTATTGCTAATCGGGTTGGAGATTTTGTAGTTTCGAAAAAAATGAATACAATATTCTTATTAATTTTATGAAAATTTATTTTAAATATTTTTAGCGTCGAAGGCCTTGTTATCGACTCCGTTTTTGACTGTTGCTTGTTTGGCGACAGACAGTTCGACGCTTGACTGAACGGCCTGCTGTTTTCGCTTTCGTCTGCTGCAAATTCAAAAATAATCAGTAGAAATGATCACAAAGTAGTAATAGCAAAAAATAGCAAAAATAGCATCAACTAACTAGTTATAGTAGCAGTAGTATAGCCGACTTACTTGACAATGCAGGCATATCGAGTAGTTTCTGCTTAGTTCCGAAGCTTTCCGCTTCCTCCACGGATTCCGGAAGGTTCTCCATGGCTGTTTCCGGAAGAACCAAGCAGATGAATCCACCGAGGACCGATAAACCACCCAATACAATGTACGGCAAAGTTCGGCTGACATTACTCTTCACACACAAATACACATCAACAAATCAGTGGAAGAATTAATTACAGTTAAATTTTATGTGTACAATGTAATCCTATGTAATATTTTATCTACCAAAATATTATATTGTCTGATATTAATAAAATTTATTTATAATTAAATCTTAGGAATGTCTGTAAAAGACTGAATCATCTCTAAGATTATTTCTAATTATTGAAATAACTTATTTAAGTTGATTAAGAAAATTAATAATTAGTTAATAATATTTATATGTAAGGAGAGAAAAGTTCAATAATATTACAAATCTATTCTACGTACACTGTGGTGAAAAAGGCCCTTTCACCGCAAATTCAGGGGGTGAAAAAAAAATTTTCACCGCAAATTCAGGGGTGAAAAAAATTTTCACCGCAAATTCCGGGGTGAAAAAAAACTTTCACAGCAAATTCAGGGGTGAAAAAAAATTTTCACCACTGTTTTACCCGGTGAAAGTGTCTTTTTCGCCACAGTGTGTTGAGGACATTTAACAATAATAGTTTATATACCAGGTAGAGAATGAATGGAGCGAAGAAGGTAGCGCAGTGTCCGGCGATGTGGACGGCGCTGACGCCTTGGCCACGTAGCTGCGTCGGTATCAGCTCTACCGTGTACTGTACCCCGGCGTTCATCGAGATGGTAATGAAGAAGCGACCGGCCATTGCGAAGATGGCTACCGCTAGTGGGTAGTCTGGTAGTAAGCATAGTAAGTAGTTAGAAATAGTATATCAAGAAAGTAGTTGATGAATTTTAGATGATTTTGTTTTGATGGTCTGGGAGCCTTTAAACATAATCTGTCGAATATGTGGACAGCTATGGTAGATTTATATGAGAGATATAGGCCTGTCCACATTATTAATTAGAGTTGTTATGGAGATACCGATGGTTTGGGACCCTTTAGACATAATCTGTCGAATATGTGGACAGAACGGTAAATTACAAAAGAGATATAGGCCTGTCCACACAAATGAATTAGAGTTGTTAAGGAGCTACTGATATGGTTTGGGAGCCTTTATACGTAATCTGTCGAATATGTGGACAGAATGGTAAATTTACGCAAGAGATATAGGCCTGGGGTCCACACATAGTAATTAGAGTTGTTATCGAGTTACTGATAGTTTGGCAGCTTTTAAACATAATCTGTCGAATATGTGGACAGAACGGTAAATTTACATAAGAGATATAAGCCTGTCCACAAAAAACGATCTATTAGTGTTTCACGGAGTTCTAAGCATCACATTTCTAAGCAATTACTACTCCTTTTCAGACTCTTGAAGCAAATCTGTCGATTAGGTAAACACCATTACAAATCCCCGTAAGGAACTTAAGCCTGTCCACATACACGACACATCAATTAATTGCCCAGTTCCGAATCACTCATGCTCATTACTTATGTAAGTACACTGCTACTACTACTACTACTATTACTACTACTACTACTACTACTACTACTACTACTACTACTACTACTACTACTATTACTATTACTATTACTACTACTACTACTACTACTACTACTACTACTACTATTACTATTACTACTACTATTACTATTACTAATACTACTACTTTTACTGCTACTATTACTACTACCACTATTACTACTACGTTTACTACAACTTCTACTACTACTACTACAACAACTACTGCTGCTACAACTACTACTACTAACACTACTACTACTATTACTACTACAACTACTGCTGTTACTGCTACTCCTCCTCCTCCTCTTACTACTACTGTCATTAACTAACTACTGTAATAGTAAGCTTACAAACGGACGGTTTTAGCATAGATAGCCCATCGTGATGGATATGCAGAATGCTAACGAACAGCTTCATTTCCAATTCAATTGCATTGTTAGCAAACGTATAAAAATCATTTACATCTCATTGTCTCCATTTAAAATTCAAGGGGTCCGAAACTTCCAATAATCTTCGTTACACCTAGGTCGTGTTATCACTGTTATCAGCCTATGACCTCCCTGTTATCTACGTGTGTCATCGCATGTAATCACATGTTATCAAATAATCTTCGTACACCTAGGTCGTGTTATCACTGTTATCAGCCTATGACCTCCCTGTTATCTACGTGTGTCATCGCATGTAATCACATGTTATCAAATAATCTTCGTACACCTAGGTCGTGTTATCACTGTTATCAGCCTATTACCTCCCTGTTATCTACGTGTGTCATCGCGTGTAATCACATGTTATCAAATAATCTTCGTACACCTAGGTCGTGTTATCACTGTTATCAGCCTATTACCTCCCTGTTATCTACGTGTGTTATCGCGTGTTATCACATGTTATCAAATAATCTTCGTACACTTGACCTCGGAGTTTCGGACCCCTTGTTAAAATTAAATTACCTTAAACAACAACTACTACTATTACTACTACTTTTACTACTACTATTACTGCTACATTGTCTAATTACTACTACATACTACTACTACGGACTATTATTACTAACACTGTAATAGTAAATCCACTTACTATATATATATATATATATATATATATATATTATATAAATAACGTCCCGACAGAAAATTCTCATAGGACTATGTAGAATTTGGAATAGAGACTCAGTGAGATCTCATAACTTTTAGAGCTTTCTCACTGAGATCTCACTTAGTCTCAGTTCCAAATTCCACATAGTCCTATGAGAATTTTCTGTCGGGGTATCTTTGGCATACCTTGGGTATAAGTCCAGTGGCGATACCGGCTACCCCCGAGAGAAACAGCGAGAGGAAGCATGTCCATCTACGTCCGACGGTATCAAGAGTGAGTAGCGGTACCAGGTCGGCGGGTAGTTCCAAACTACCGGCCAAACTATTAGTAATGAAGGCGCTGTAGCTAAGGATGGAGAGACTGCGGACGTGGCCGTCGTAAACTACTGTGATCAGCATCCTATCAAACGATTCCAATCAGAGTTAATTATAATTATAATTATTATATTTATTGTTTATATTATATTATAGATATCTTTTATTTATATATAAATACTTTAGTTTTTAAAAACTTAATTTTTTTTAATTTTATATATATATATATTATATTTTATATTATATTATGTATATAGTTTATTTATATATAAATATTTTAATTTTTAAAAAATTCAAATATTTTTTTAAAAATATTATATGTATATATATTATATTTTATATTATACTATATATATATTTTATTTATATATATATACTTTATTTTTTAAAAATTTTAAATATTTTTATTTTAAATATTTTATATAAATATATTATATTTTATATTATTCATTTTATATTTTATGAATATAATATTTATTGTTTGTAATTATTTACTTTATTGAAAAAAAACTGTAGGAAACATTTTACTTCATTCATTTTTTATAATAAATTCTGCTTAAATTAAATTTTATAAGAAATTTCTAAGCCACATGGGGATTATCCCAGCGGAAAATTCAGGATGTCGGCTACATCCTGAACGATATCCTTAACATATCCTGAATATCCTGAACCACGTCCGATGGTGGATGAGTTAAAAAAAATTGTGTTGAGAACCTGTGAATCTTAATTATTAAGGGCACCATTAAATATCCTGAAAAGCGTTTTTTTTTTCAGGATGCTCTTAAGTACCCTGAACATGTATTATTCAGGCATTCCAATGTCAGGGTCCTGAACACCCTAGAAGTGGGCCAGTTCTACTGAACTTAGAGTCCTGATTGGCATCCTGAAAATGTCCTTTTCAGGTATTTTCAGGGTCCTGAAACTATCCTTAATTTTCTGCTAGGATACCATTAGAAAGTATACGAACAAATGTTCCCCATAACCCCGGTATTAAACCAAGAATGTTTTCATTAAATTTTAATTAGTCGTTAATCCCTGTACTAATTAACAAGGATTAAGTATTTTCATTTCTTTTTATAACTAATTAATTCATATCTTTGGCTTAATTAGTTTGAAAGCTTCACGTAGTTATCACTAATTAATCATTTTACTCCGAATTAGTGCTTCTACTTTCAGTTTCCCGTTTTCCCTTAAAGAGGGAAAGTTTCCCCTTTTCCCCCACCTTCCCTTTCAGCTTTTGGATCCTTTTCCCCCCTCGCATCCATGATATCAAGCTAAACTTCTATGCGTTCTTTCCCTGATTTTTTTTCCCTTTGAGAGCCAGTTTTCCCTTTTTTTAGGGAAATTCCCCCATAGTGGAAGCACTGCTCGAAACATTTTCCGAAACGTTTTCCATTAAAGAGGGAAAGTTTCCCCTTTTCCCCCACCTTCCCTTTCAGCTTTTGGATCCTTTTCACCCCTCGCATCCATGATATCACGCAACACTTCTATGCATTCTTTCCCTTATTTTTTTCCCTTTTGAGAGCCCGTTTTTCCTTTTTTTAGGGAAATTCCTCCAAAGTGGAAGCACTGCTCGAAACATTTTCCGAAACGTTTTCTCTTGAAGAGGGAAAGTTTCCCCTTTTCCCCCACCTTCCCTTTTAGCTTTCAGATCCTTTTCCCCCCTCGCATCCATGATATCAAGCTATATACTTCTATGCATTCTTTCCCTTATTTTTTTCCCTTTTGAGAGCCAGTTTTCCCTTTTTTAGGAAAACTCCCGCAAAGTGGAAGCACTGCTCTAAACATTTTCCGAAACGTTTTCCCTTAAACAGGGAAAGTTTCCCCTTTTCCCCAATCTTGCCTTTTAGCTTTCAGATCCTTTTCCCTCCTCGCATCCATGATATCAAGCTATATACTTCTATGCGTTCTTTCCCTTATTGTTCCCCTTTTGAGAGCCAGTTTTCCCTTTTTTAGGGAAAATCCCGCAAAGTGGAAGGACTGCTCTAAACAAGATATAAGCTGAAGTTAATTACTATAATATTTTAATTAATTACCAGGCAATGATCATCAGCAGCATTCGCCATCTCATTTTGGATGTTCTGAACAGATCCAGCCAGTTACTTCGTCTTTGCTTCTCTTCTTCGTAAGAAATCTGTGCTGCCACCTTTTTTATTTACACAAAATTAACATGGAATTAAATATAAATTACAATCAAATGTAAATTAAATTGGACTTTAAATTCTTCGAAAATCGATTCGGGGACGTCGCGTTGGTTGATTTCAGCGCATTTGCGGAGGATTTCGAGGGTTTTCTCCACTTTGCCGCGTAGAACTAACCATCGCGCGGATTCTGGAACGATCCAGAAGGCGATGACTGTAACAGCCAGAGGTGCTGATGTGATAATTGCGAATAGTCGCCAGTTTCCCAAGGCATAGCCGATCCAGGGTAAAGTCACAGCGCCCAGAGTCAGGAAACTGGCCAGTGGTAGGTTCCCTACCAAGGTACGCTTCTCTGGACCCACGTATTCCATCACTGTTAAGCACAAAGTTTCTGAAAATTAGTGTTATATTAGTAAATTTTTGAAAAAAAATATACTAGTATAATTCACTAGCATGAACGAATGAAACTACTGCTACTATTGACTATTGACCTACTACTTCGTAGCTATTACTTATTACTCACTACTGCTTCCTGCTAACTACTTACTACTTCTTATAAGTCACTACTTCGAGCTTGGTACTAATAGTTATTACTTATTACTCACTACTGCTTCCTGCTAACTACTTACTACTTCTTATAAGTCACTACTTCGAGCTTGGTACTAATAGTTATTACTTATTACTCACTACTGCTTCCTGGTAACTACTTACTACTTCTTACAAGTCACTACTTCAAACTTGGTACTAAAGCAATACTGACAATGATATCACTTTCGGACTACTTACTAGCACTACTTCGAACTTGGTACTAAAGCAATACTGACAGTGATACCACTTTCGGACTACTTACTAGCATTACTTTCGAACTTGGTACTAAAGCAATACTGACAATGATACCACTTTCGGACTACTTACTAGCACTTACTACTACATGTTCGGTACTAGTAACAGCATTACCAGCACTACAATAGTAATACTCTTTGGTGTACTGGTGCCAGCATTAATAAGTAATATTAGGAAGAAAGAGCTGGGAGATTTTTTTTATATGCTTTTAGTGTTGGAGAGAAAAGGACACCCTCTACTACGGGCAGCGAAATAAAATATTTCTAAAGGATTTTTTCATTTCAGAATATATGTAAAAATCACAGAAAAATCTGAGAAACATATTGGTGCAAAGCAAATTGCAAAATTCTTTGTAGTTGATTTAATAACTGTGTCCGCTATAGAGGGGCAGGTCAATCGACATATGCCTTGTTCCAAAAAGGCCACTAAAGACCAGCCCCTCTACTACGGACAGCGGAATAAAATATTTATAAACAAAATTTTCACTTTAAAATAAACGTAAAAATCTCAGAAAAAATTGAGGAACATTTTGGTATAAACTAAGTTGTAAAATTCCTAAAAGTTGATTTTATAATTGTGTCCGCTATAGAGGGGCATACTATTTGGCCACTAAAGACCAACCCTCCTACTACGGACAGCGGAATAAAATATATCTAAACAAAATTTTCACTTTGAAATAAACGTAAAAATCTCAGAAAAATTTGGCGAACATTATGGTATACAGTAAATGGTAAAACTCTTTGTAGTTGGTTGTAATAACTGTGTCCGCTATAGAGGGGCACGATATTTGGAACTGCCCTATAAAGAAGGAAATAAGTGTGAGAAAACGAGGCGAGCGGCTTTGTGTCAGAATGCCTTGAGCACTTGACGAAGAAAGGCGCAGAAAGGAGCAGCCATTACTTGGCCTATTAAGCGGCGCGGCCCGCTCTTCTCTTGTCACCTCTCTTTCTGTCACACGCTGCACAATCAACTTTCCACCAGACTATATTGCACCCCGCCGCACTCTATGGTAGTAATAATAATGAAAATAATGAAAATAATAATAATAAAAGAAGCAGAAAAAGAAGAGGATGGAGGAAGATGAGTGAGGAAAGGAGATGAGGAATAATGGAGTGGAGGGAGTATAGAAGCTATATTGCACTGGTTGATAGGCAGGAAGACAGACAGACAGACGGATAGACAACAGACAGAAAGATAAAAGACTAAAGGAAGATAGAGGGTTTGAGGACAGAGGTGAATAGACAGAGAGACAGACAAATAGTGAACTAGGTAGACAGACAACAGACAACGGTCAACAGACAAGCAGACAGAAATTTACAGGGAATGGAAAGAGGATTCAAAGAGAAAGAGGTACGAAAAATATGCGGACAGAGGGACAGACAGACAGACAAACATACAAGACAGTCAGGCAAAAGACTAACGGAAGATAGAAAGACCATTTAAAGA
This sequence comes from Eulimnadia texana, assembly GCA_002872375.1. NCBI lineage: Eukaryota > Metazoa > Arthropoda > Branchiopoda > Diplostraca > Limnadiidae > Eulimnadia > Eulimnadia texana. The sequence goes on from NKDA01000001.1 coordinate 4,353,764, forward strand.
GAAATAGACAGACAGACAGACCATAGACGTATAATAGACAAGCAGAGAGATAGAGAGACAGTTAGACGGACAGACAAATTGATGGATAGATATTAGACAGCTATTAGACGTAAGACAAATTGAACAGACAGACAGACAGTCAAGTGCACAGAGTGACAGAGGACATAGACAGAAACAGAGATTCCCAGACATGAAAGCTAAATAATCATGCCAACAGACAAATAGACAGACAACAGACAGTTAAGTGGATAGAGATAGGAGATAAACAGAAACAGAGATAGATAGAGAGAAAAGTCAGAGAACCACATACCAACAGACGGTAGACAGCCAGACAAAATTTCAACAAAGATTAACTTGTACTCACATATGATGTACATCATCATGAAGTGTAGATCATAGGCCATGCCGACAAGGAAGCGACACGCGACGAAGGTGGCGAAATCGTTGGCGAATCCCGTAGCAACGCCGGCAGCGCAGGCGACAACGTGCGACAAAATCAACACAGGCAGACGACCAATATAGTCAGCCAGTAGTCCGAACAACAAACTACCAACTATCGCTCCAGCAAAGAACATGGACTGCGAAAAATTAGGTTTCCAGTCTTCGTCACACACCCAATTTTCCTATTTAAAAAAAAAAAAAATCACACCATTCAATCTGAACTACTCGTGTATAAGATAGTAAATAGTCAGTAGTTTGGAAACTGACTTCTGTAACTATCGTTGGATACATTCCATCGGAGAAATCGTACTGCCATCCAGAAATGCATTTGGAAGTCGGCCATGATGGATCTGGTTCCATGATACCTTGTTCCAGGATCTATTCCAGCAGAAAGAAAAAATACAAAATTTATGTATAAAATATAATTAAATTTTATTATTTATTAATATTACTTGTGTATAATTAACATTGTACATGGAACATCTACTGAAATATGTTCCTCCATCTCTTTGTTCTTTGGGTATGGACAAGTTGCGTCTGATTTCGGTGGAGAATCCTTCTAGTTCTGGAACGTTGCACCAGTGTTCTGGAACGAGGGTCAAGTAGATTTGTCCCATGTAAACCACGGCCAGGAAATAGTTGATCGGAAGGACAAGTAAAGGATTCGACGCTGGAAACGGCCGAAGGATCCAACGTGAGGAAGGATATCGTCGAAGTCGCGTATCATTTTTGTTAAAAATCTGTGTTGAAAGGACAATGAGTGATTTTTGTGTGAATATTATGAATTACTATTATTATTATTATTATTATTAGAAGTATTAGTAGTAGAAGAAGTAGTAGTAGAAGAAGTAGTAGTAGTAATGGTAGTCTAGTAGTAGTAGTAGTAGTGATGGTGGTAGTAGTAGCAGTGGTAGTAGTAGTGCTATCATTTTGTTTCATATGTATTATTATTATTGTTGTTATTAGATATGCTATTAACTATCCATTATAATTTGTGTATTACTATACTACTACTACTACTGCTACTGCTACTACTACTACTAGTACAACTATTATCAATGCTACTCTTACTATTTCCCCTCCTCCTCGTGCTACTACTACTACTACTACTACCATCTCTGCTACCGCTATTCTTTCTACTATTAATACTTGCTACTACTGTTGCTACTGCTACTACTACTACAACTACTACCACTAGTGCTACTGCTACTCGTTCTACTATTATTACTTAGTACAACTGCTGTTACTACTAGTATTACTTCTACTATTACTGTTACTACTAGTACTACTACTACTACTGCTACTCCTCCCCCTCATCCTTCTCCTCCTACTACTACTACTCCAAACACTCCCACTTCTACTATACCGTTACTACTTCTACCGTTACTATTACTACTACTAGTACTACTACTACTACTGATACTCCTCCCCTCATCCTTCTCGTCCTCCTACTACTACTCCAAACACTCCCACTTCTACTATACCGTTACTACTTCTACCGTTACTATTACTACTACTAGTACTACTACTACTACTGCTACTCCTCCCCCTCGTCCTTCTCCTCCTCCTATTACTACTACTCCAAACACTCTCACTTCTACTATATCGTTACTACTACTACCGTTACTATTACTACTACTAGTACTACTACTACTGTTACTCCTCCCCTTCGTCCTTCTCCTTCTCCTACTACTACTACTCTAAACAGTCCCACTTCTACTATACCGTTACTATCACTACTACTAGTACTACTACTACTACTGTTACTCCTCCCCCTCGTCCTTCTCCTCCTCCTACTACTACTACTCCAAACACTCCCACTTCTACTATACCGTTACTACTACTACCGTTACTCCTATTATTACTGCTACTACTACTATTACTGCTGTTACTCTTACTTGGTACTATTTGCTACTATACTGTTTGCTCTTTTTTGTGTGTCTTATTTTAAATCAAATAACGTAATTTTTTTTCACTGCAGATTACAAATTACCTTTGTGGACTAGCTGGAGCGAAAACAAAGAAACGAACTTGAGACAAAAACTAATTTTCCCTGTAAGATCGCGTTACCATACGATTCACTCAGTTGAAAAAAAAACACAACTCTCGTCAGGAATAACTGATCCATAATAATAAATATATAATAATAATATAAATAATTAACAAGGGGTCCGAAACTCCGAGGAACAGTGTACGAAGATTATTTGATAACATATGATAACACAGAGATAACAGGTTGATAACGTGACCTAGGCGTACGAAGATTAGTGGAAGTTTCGGACCCCTTGATAATAAATAATAATAGTTATATTGTTATTAAAAGTAGATAAAGACTAAAAATATATATTTTCTAAAAATTAACGAATATATTATGTATCCTAAAACTCGTATTAATAATGAATAATCAATCATAATATATATTCTAGGGGTCCGAAACTTCCAATAATCTTCGTACACCTGGGTCATGTTATCACTGTTATCAACCTGTTGTCTCCGTGTTATCCTATGTTATCAAATAATCTTCGTACACTTCTCCTCGGAGTTTCGGACCCCTTGTTTAGAATCAATTTGTCTATTACTCTAGCGGTCAAATGGATAACCAGGTTGAAAATTTGAACTGATTTTAAGCTTTGAAAGTCTTTTGACCTCGATTGACCTCTTTGGGTAGTGCTCAAGCTAAAATAAAAGCGATATTCTTTGTCCATGACTGTAGATCTATAATATTCATACTGAAATTAAAATCAGTATTATATTACACAAACATATTATCCCTTTATTCATCTGGGCTTAGGCCTACGGGCTATGGCCTATTTTTGCAATCCTTTATTATTATTATTATTATTATTATATATAATAGTACATTAAGCCGAGGGCATAGTGAACGCGAAACCCGAGTCTTCGCTAGTGGGCATCTTCACGGCGAATTCCTAACAAGGGCGCGGTCAAGAGAGGGGGTCCGAAACTTGTCTAAACACCTAGATGGTGTTATCACTTGCTATCAACCTGTTATCAAGTGTTATCGACGTGTTATCCATGTAGCATGGCTTGTTATCAATGGTATGTGGAGGCTGTAGTAGTGTTATCCATTGTTATCAACCTGTTATCAAGTGTTATCAACCTGTTATCACGTGTTATCGCCGTAGTATGGATGTTATCAATAGTATGTGGAGACTATAGTAGTGTTATCACTTGTTATCAACCTGTTATCAAGTGTTATCAACGTGTTATCTATGTAGCATGGCTGTTATCAATGGTATGTGGAGGCTGTAGTAGTGTTATCCATGTGTTCTCAACTTGTTATCATGTGTTATCAACGTGTTATCACACGTTATCGCCGTAGTATGGCTGTTATCAATGGTTTGTATAGTAAAGGTGTGTTATCAAGTGTTATCAACGTGTTATCACGTGTTATCTATGTAGCATGGCTGTTATCAATGGTATGTGGGGACTATAGCAGTGTTATCTATGTGTTATCAACTTGTTATCACGTTTTATCAACGTGTTATCAACGTGTTATCTGTGTAGCATGGCTTGTTATCAATGGTATGTGGAGACTGTAGTAGTGTTATCCATGTGTTATCAACCTGTTATCCCACGTTATCGCCGTAATATGGCTGTTATCAATTGTTACCAACCTGTTATCAACCTGTTATCCACTGTTATCACCATGTTATCCACTCATCCTCAAGAGGTTAATCCCGCTTTATAAGATTCCTCACATCGGATAGCACGTGATATGCATCAAATACTACATTATAAATAAACACAGAGATCACATGGAGATAACAGGTTGATAACAGTGATAACGTGGCCTAGGTCTACGAAGATTATTAGAAGTTTCGGACCCCTTGATCACATGTTAAATATTCATATAGCATAATCATGATACACATCAGGGGGGTCCGAAACTTGCAATAATCTTCGTACACCTAGGCCATGTTATCACTGTTATCAACCTGTTATCTCCATGTTATCCTCGTGTTATCATATGTTATCAAATAATCTTGTACACCTAGGCCGTGTTATCACAGTTATCAATAATCTTCGTACACTTTTCCGCGGAGTTTCGGACCCCTTGATACACATCAATAATTCAAATACTGTATGTATCGGTTATTGATTTATTCATCAAATAAAACGAAATAAAGAGTTGCATAATTCATTAAAAAAATTTAATTGAATCCCCAATCTATTTTGAATTTTAATCACAGCCTTGAAATAACATTGTTGCCCTTTTAAAAGATATTGATCATAATATTAATATTCATATAGGATGATCGCTTATCGATGATCCTATATAGGATCGATGCTTATCAATAATTCAAACGCTGTATGTATCAGTTATCAGCTTATCTATTAAGTCATTACTATCACCACTGTCTGCATCAAGATGTTAAATAATAATAATAATTAAGATAACAGTAGTAGTGGTGGTCGTGGTGGTAGGAGTAGGAGTAGTAGTAGTAGTAGTAGTAGTAGTAGTAGTAGTAGTAGTAGTAGTAGTAGTTGTTGTTGTTGTTGTTGTTGTTGTAGCAGAAGTAGTGGCAGCAGTAGTAGTAGTAGTAATAATAATTGTAGTAGTACTAGTAGTAGTGATAGTAGTAGCAATAGTAGTAGTAGTAGAAATAGCACTAATAGTACTAGCAGCATTAGCACTAGCACTAATAGTAGCACTAGTAGTAGTAGTAGCAGCAGGAGTGGTAGTAGCACTAGCACTTACAGTAGCACTAGTGTAGTAGTAGTAGTAGTATAAATCTCTGCCATAACAACAATCATCCGTTACAGCATTTATCAGCTATTAACATATTAATTAAGTTATCACTTTCTTCCCTGTTTGCATGAAAATATTAAATAATAACAATAATAACAGTAGTATTAGTAGCATTAGCACTAGTAGTAATAGTGGTAGTATAAATCTCGGCGATAACAACAATCATCCGTTACAGCCATTTATCAGCTATTAACATATTAATTAAGTTATCGCTTTCTTCCCTGTTTGCATGAAGATATTAAATCACAACGATGATAATAATAGAAAATCTCTGTCATGACAACAAATAAGGCCCTCGAAAAGGGAAAAGCTTTCACCCATGATTCCCTCTTTTCCCCCCTGACGTCAGAGCACGATTGCGTGTGTCACGACACTGGGCTCTGTGATGATGACTGTGGTTCTCACACGACCCCAGTGACAATCACATCATCACCACTCATTAATCCATTCACACAAATACGTATACAATTTTCATACGAATAAAGGGCCTATTCCAGTGTTACCACTTTGCAGGGAAATTCCCTGAAAAAAGGGAGGGAAATGGAGTCTGCAAAAAGGAAAAACAAGATATGAAGGAAAAGGGAAAATCTAGAAGTACAGCCTGGATTCTAGCGGGGGATGAGAAAAAGGGGGAAATAAGGGAAAAGGGGAAATTGAAAGTGGAAACACTGGCCTATAGTGTTTCCACTTTGCAAGGAAATTTCCTGGAAAAGGGGAAAATGGAGTCTGAAAAAAGGGAAAAACAAGATATGAGGGAAAAGGGAAAATCTAGAAGTACAGCCTGGATTCTAGCGGGGGATGAGGAAAAAGGGGGAAATAAGGGAAAAGGGGAAATTGAAAGTGGAAACAATGGCCTATTCCACAACGCGCGCTTCTCTATAGCGGACACTGTTATTCCACCAGTTTATGGAAATTTTGAAACTTTCTTTATACCAGAATATTTCTTGAATTTTTCTGAGATTTTTAGATGCATTTTACAGCGAGATTTCGCCATAGAAATATTTTATTTCACTGTCCGTAGTAGAGGAGTCGGTTTCCCGTAGCCTTTCTGGAACACGGCTTGTTATCATTAATAATTATATTGAATATAAAACCTACAATAAAACTTAGTAATCATATAACAGTACACTATATCAAGGGGTCCGAAACTTCCAATAATCTTCCTACGCACCTAGGTCATGTTATCTCCGTGTTATCGTGTGTTATCAAATAATCTTCGTACTCTTCTCCTCGGAGTTTCGGACCCCTTGCACTAGATTAATTTCATCACTGATCATAAATAAAATTTACAAATTATTATTTATTATTTTTAGTAAAATTTTTCATTACAGAAATATTGTATTAAGTTATAACTATTAATCATAATTAAAATGCATTGAGGCGTTACGATACTATTTACAATTGTAAAATTTAATTGTAATAAATTATTTTAAATTAATTAAGATTAAATAAATTCTTGTTTCCACGAAACAAGAGATTCGGGGTTCAGGGTTCAGGACGTTGAGAGACTAGATTGAATTAATCGTGTCTGGCTTTTAAGTGATTCCGAGTATCAAATCAAGTTTCAACCGATCAGAGAATCAAGTGTTATCAATGTGTTATCAACGTGTTATCAACCTCCAGGGTTTCCATTGTATAAGCACAAGCGCTGAATAGAAAATTCTCAAACTGACATCGTAAATCAAGGTATTAAATGGAAATAGAAAGCAGCAGCTTTAAAAATATTTTGTAAATTAAATATATTCTAATTATAAAAATGAAATATAACAGAATTAATTAAAATATATAATTTTACAAGATTTTCGTTCACTTACCTATTTTTAGGAACCCTCAATCTTCGCAGAAGCCAGGATAGTTTTGAATTATTTTTAGTTTAAACAACACTACAACTTTCTCACTGTATTTAATTATATTATAAATATAATATTTATTTTTATAAAAATTCGTTTAAAGGGACACACCAGGAATAGTTTACGTACTGTTCGTGGCAGCGTCTCAAGTTCAAATAACTGGGGGAAAGTTTAGACGCAACCCGCGAGGCTCACGCAGCCTTAACAAGAAGCCCAGAAGCAGACGAAACACAACAGTGGTTCTACTTCGCAGGGAAATCCCCTTAAAAAGGGGAAAATAAGGGAAAAAGAACATAGGAAGTATAGCTTGATATCCTAGATGGGAGAGGAAAAGGACAGTTGATATGTACAAGGGAAGGGAAAACAAGGGAAGACTGTGCCCTCTTTAAGGGAAAACGGAAAACTGAGAGTGGAAGCACTGAACCACAACGTGATCTGTTTCCAATCGACTATCGCACGCTGCTCTGAATTTATCAGTTTGTGAACAAAAGCGATAAGATAAAAAGAATTCAGTTTCCGTAATTGAAGTAGCTACTTTTGTTTTTACTATTCTCTTGACAATCGGTAACATTTAAAACAAGTTTTTAAAATCTAGAATGCTTCGCTTTCTCCGCCTAAAAGCTTCGCCTGGGAACAGCCTGCAGGAGGGCTAGAACCTACAGGGGGGGGGGGGGTCTAGAACTTTGTTAAGATGTTATCTACCTGTTATCACCGTGTTATCAGATTATCAAACAATTTTTACGACCCCTTTTGGCCTGGAGGGTCTAACCTGGATTTTTGTGAAGAGAACGTTTACTTATGGTAGACTAGTTTTTACCCCGCTAAATGAGTGTTGGAAGTTCGATTCTAAATGTATTATATCCACATAGATGTTTTGATGTAATTTGTTGTTACGCGAGGAAACAAAGTGTATGTGGGTCAATGGGCTTACAAGTTTCGTGACAAACACGATTCGCGGATCACACACCAAGACATAGGCACTCGTGCAAACCCATAAAACCTTTGCAGTATAAGCAGAAGCGAAAAAAGAGATAAATGGCCTCCACAAGGAAAACGACTATCTTTCTGCCGAGTGCAATTGATGAGAGAGTAGGACTAGAAGAGACAAACAAGTCTATTCTGCTGTCGGGTTTACATTATTTACAACAAGACGGGACTTCGTCGATTTCCACTCTCTGCTGCGTTGCAGTGGGTCACTAAAGTAACCTCAGCAAATTTGGCAGACTCCCTACGCGGGTTGTCTGGTTTGACCGCGGGCTCCGGGTGCTGTGCTAGAGTTATGTCATTATCCAATCGAGTGCAATTGGGTAGAGCACTGCTGCGTGATGCCGATTCAATAGGAGGTCGACATAAAATGCTACTTCCGATCTCCTGGAACTCCTTGCGGAAATTGTCGTTGAGCCAGCCGTAGAGCAGCGGGTTGGCGCAAGCAGACGACATGCCGAACATGTGACAGACTGCGTAGATAACCAGCATGCTCTCCGTATCTCCGCCGAACGGGTTGTAGAGGTCCAGGACAATGTTGTAGATGTTGAGGGGCATCCAGCAGATCCCGAAAATCAGCGCAATGGCCATTAGTAAAGTGTTGGTCTTGCGGAGTCGTTGATCCTCTTGAGCTTGTTTACGACTGTCCTTTCCCATCTGGGCCAAGGATGTGAGGCGGAACCGCAGTTTTTGGCAGATCCTCGCATGGGCGATCGACACAGTCACAATGGGAAGTGCGTACTGGAACAAGACACTTCCAGCCGAGAATAGGATCCTTCCGTGCTCGAAGGGCCATTCCTCAATGCAGTAGTGCACAGCCTGCAACGGGAAGCCTTCAAAAGGTATCGGTACTTCCTTCAATGTCCTCCAGATGAAGAGAGGTACGGCTAGGATCGTACTAACTACCCACACAGCCGCCAGAACTCCCAGGGCTCCCGCTTTCTGGAAACTACCTTGCGTGGGTACACGATGATTTGGTACCTGTCCAGAGCGATGGCTGTGATGGACATGGTCGAGACGAAGATAGAAACAGCTTGCATGCCGCCCACCATCTTGCATGTCAGCGGGGAATCACCTAGCGGCCAGTGTCGTGAAAGGATCTCCATCAGTGTTAAGGGCATGGTGATGAGACACAACAGCAAATCGGATACGGCCAGATTGATGATGAACACGTTTCGAGGAGTTCGCATGGCAGGCTTACGAGCTACCGCGTACACCACTAGCAAGTTACCACTAGTGCCTACTATGATCAAGAGACAGTACGATGCTATTAGCCCGTAGTAGGCTGCTGTGTCCACACGCCGGTTCTGTAGCAGAGCTTCCAGAAATGCTGAGTAATCCACTGGTGCTACCGAACTGTTAGTCGAAGAGTTAGCAAAGAGATTTTCCGGACTCTCCATGATCCTGGAAAGTATGAAAATGAACTTAGCTACTAGAACTTTGTTACTAAGAAGTACTAGATCAAGTATGACCGGCTGCTGTGAAGTTATAAGTCAAGCAGCAGGTAGTGAGAAATCAATGGTACCGCATCCGCACATCCGTACGCTACTGATACTTGATACCTTAGATGCGGCTGGCCATTACACGTGAAACTTAACACCCGAGAAAAGTAGTAATTACGTAAAAATGTAATATAAAAATAAATAAAAAAATATAATATATACAAAAATTATTCAATCAATAATAAAACTGAAATCTTTTGGTAAGTCAAACTCTAAGAACAAAAAAAGTTCTAAGTGATGAATATGTAAAACTTAGTCCCGAACCGGAACTTTCTTATAAGCTAATGAGTAATTAGTAAGTAGTTAGTGAGAATGTTAGTTAAGTAGCATGGATAGAACGCTATTCAAATCAACTAATAATACGCAGAACTAGTTTTAGTAGTTAGTTCTTAGTTCAATAGTTTTGAGTGAGTTTGTCAGTTAACTACTAGCTGTAGGCTAGGTCTTGCTAACTTGGGAAGTTAGTTAATGGTTACTTAGTACATCGCCCTATAATTTAGCAATTATTCAGGGGAGCTGTGTCTAATTTGCTCTAGTTACTAACCTAGTAGTAGTAATATCTATAATTAGCCTGCTAGTCGACTTACAAGCTAGTAGCAAAGCTTTTGGTGTACTTTACCTTATTTAGCAGTTACTTAGCGAGTGTGCGGAATGAGTAAGCAGTGGTCTCTAGTTACTAGGCGAGTAGTAGTAGCAACTATCAACAGCTTATGACTGCTGAAGAACATGTCGGAGTACTGAAGGCTTACTAGTCCCAACGCTACTCTTTAACTAAGCTCAAAGCACTCGCTTTGCGCTTGCGTTCACTGGAAAAATCTTCCGTTCTAGAAATTCTACTTTAAGATTCTATCGTATACGAAACTAAATTAATAGTAAAATTTAACATAATAATTATATATCTATATAAATACATCATATGCTAACACGCAGTAAGGGCCAATTGCTAATCTCCGTTAGCTATAAACCAGTTGTTAATTTTGACTAAGTATAAAAATATTTCTAGCTAATATGACTTGTTACAGTATATTTATGCTATTAGCATGCTAAATATAGTTTTATAACAATCAGTTAAATAGATTTTGAATAGCGCCATCAGGTGGTCGGTTTCGGAACTATTAACTCGATTTGCGCAACGACGCCATATGTTTGTATCAGAAAATAACTGAAATTTGCATTTTAACAGAAACAAGAAAATTTATTGTAAATAACTAATTATTTAGTTGAGTTAATTTAATTCGGATAATGAAATATTTGGTTTTGCCATTATGGTGGATTGAATTCGGGGGAAATAATTAAATTTTGCAGATTTTAAGATTATTATATTTCACTTTCTGAGAAAAACTGATTTTTTCGTATTAAGATTCATGCATGGAAGCCCTCGTTATCCTACTTAATGACGAGATTAAAACCGAAATCCTAATGGCTCCATCACCTTAGCAGTTCTCATGAATTTTGAGTAAAAAATTAAAAAATACCCTAAAATAAAAACATATTCATACGTAGATATTTAAAATATACACAGACAGTAGTCAAACATAGCTTGGATTACTTGAAAATCTTATTTTAAACAAAAATTCGATACAAATTGAAAGAACCTACACTTTTCTTGGAACAATTGACTATGGCCACTGTACTTTTGTATTTGATCCTTTTATCGCACGTATCCACGAAGTCGAGAAGCCTAGTGATGGAAGCCTTCATCAGTTAAGGAATACGGGGCTGAAGCTGCGACGTTCATGGCTTTACGTGAGTTCGGTGCAATTGAATACATTACCTCCAAGCCTATTTCATTATACGCTAATAATAGACTAGCCTTTTGAAAATGTCAGGAAAACGTCGTCAATTTGAAAATATGTGCGTTAAAGATAAATTCCCTCACGGTCAAAGCGATTGGCTATAGAGTTTAGGCAGTGTTTCCACTTTTGCAGGGAAATTCCCTGTAAAAGGGGGGAAACGGGGTCTGAAAAGGGAAGAAGAAGAGAGGAGAGTAAAGAGGAAATCGAGACCCAGTATATTCTTGCACGAAGGGGGAAAAAGGGGAAAGATAAGGGGAAGAGCGGGGAAAAAAGAAAAATTGAAAAGTGGAAACACTGAGTCTAGGGTTGAAACCCGTATCACTGGTTGCGAGCAAATGACGTCACAAGCCGGGAACCAATCAACTGTTAAGTGCTCTTCACCAAGCAGATTCAGGCTATTTGTTAGTTCAGATTTGATTATAGTGGATGTACAGAGTTCGTCTGCTAGCCGGTTTTTAGCCCGAGCCGCCATCTTTACGACAAATTTGTTTACCTGTCATGTAATGCAAAGATAACTGATAACAGGTTATGACCGAGTATCTTTTCCTGTAGTGTGTGACAACAACTGATGTATTACGAATCCTGAACGGAATCGCGAAATAGCCCAAAGAAAAATGCTAGTCCTTGAATTTCTAAATACTGTATATATATATTTGACTGAAACAATTAATCCAGAGTGCACAGTACATCATTTTAAACTGTTATTCTTACTGCTACCTAATAAATGTTCGATGAACTTTAACGCAAACACAAATCTTAATCCCGCAGTTAGAATCGAAGTTTCAAAACCTGTTAAGAACTGTGTAAAGAAACAAAGCTGGGTACTCTTAAACATAGAAGAAGGATAAATATTTCAAATCTTGCTTCCAGAAATTGAACTCAAATATCGACAATCCAGTACTAAACTTCGATTCGCGTCTCGACAAGATGGTCGACAAAACGTTTAACGAAGAATTCATCGTTGGATCTGCATCAAAGCCGATTCTCTCAAATCAATGGTATCTGTAAATTGAAGCGTTTACTAGAAGATCAGAAGCCACTATGGCAATTTGATGTCAATACTTTTCGTGAAGTCAGTTACCGAATTACCCACGGCAGTAAATTCTCATAGGAACATGTAGAATTTGGAACAGAGACTCAGTGAGATCTCACAACTTTTAGAGCTTTCTCACTGAGATCCCACTGAGTCTCTGTTCCAAATTCTACATGGTCCTATGAGAATTTACTGTCGGGTAGCACTGAAAACTTCCGTCTTCGTACCCTCGGCCTGGCTGTACGTTTCACAAGGATAACCACAGTTGGTCTAAGTTCACTTGTGGCATATTGTTCTACGTGGCCAGCACAACTATGTTGTGTTACTTGTGATTGTACACGATGCTGCTGGATCTAAATATCGTGACGACAGTCGAGACCATCAATCACTACTGGGGCATCCCGACTGAAAATCCTCATAGAGTATGTAGAATTTGGAACGGAGACTCAGTGAGATCTCAGTGAGAAACTCTAAAAAGTCGTGAGGTCTCACTGAGTCTCTGTTCCAAATTCTACATACTCTATGAGAATTTTCAGTCGGGCAAGTGATTCTGAAATAAGATAGTGTTCTCAGTTTAAAATGTACAAAGAAAAGAAAAGAAAATGAATACTACCTGAAATTAAGTTTGTCTAAACACTGGTAGTCCACAACATCTGCGACATATATTTCTTGAAACCTCTTTTACTTAGAGCAAATGACCTAAAATTCATGTCTTTTGCCTAGAAGTTTTTGCGAAACTTCCAAAACTTGCAAGAAAAAGAAAGTACTGTTTAAAGGTTCACAGAAACTGTAAATGTAAACAAATAATTCAATAGACAAACAAGTCATAAAGATGGCGGCTAATAGGCTTGAATGGCCTAGCAGACGAACTCTGCACATCCACTATACGGATTATTTAGCATAAGATATACTTTAAATTCAGCTAAATAATACTATTACAAGCTCTATTAATTAAATTAAGAAATAATGAATTTATGGTTGTTCCATTGTAACAATATACAGTCTCTGCATCAGTGGAACTTCTGGGTAGTAGCAATATGCACGATATATCTGACTAATAAGTTAGTTGTACAGTGAACAGTGCGCACTTAGTTTTAATTATGTGATGATCATTACCAGGAAAATTTCAAGTTGTTCATTTCCCAAGAGGTACGAACAATATTAGAAAGTTACATAATGATATCACCACTCGACAAACACACTGAAACGCAGCAAAGCTCTCCCAGTTAGAATATTTTTTTTTTAATTCAGAAAATAATTAGTAGATCTCTGAGCCGCTGTCTATTTACATTACGCAAATTAATGAAACTGTCTGTCCTAACAATACTAGTTTCTTAAAAAGGTTTCTAAACAGTTCCATTTTAGTGTTGAACAAAGTAGTTTAAAATCTTACCGCTAGATGGCGCTTTGGTAAATATCAATTTCTAGTTTCTTAAAAAGGAATATAAACAGTTCCATATGATGCTGAACAAACTAGTTCAAAGCCTTACCGCTAGATGGAACTGTTGTAAATGTCAATCGGTGAAGTTTATAGAGCAAGTCCGGACAACTTGGAAAAAACATATGTTATAGAACTTTTTACGCTGATTTCGAATATATATGGTGTCCCTATCTCAATTTTCTACCGTTTGGCCGCCAAAATTAATGAAAGTTTGAAAATGCACGTGGCAACGCTGGAAATTGAGCCGACGATCTGATTGGTCGGTACTGGCGTGGTGACGTGTGTTTTCCAAATCGCACATCGCTGGAAGAGAAGTTTGTAGTTATATTTTGATTTTAGCGTAACTCAAATTTCTAAAATATTTAAATTAAAGGATTAAATGTCTAGGATTTGGACAATTTGTCCTGGTAGCCGTCTTCAGTGGCCGCCAGGAAACGCGGACATCAATGTAAGTTGCAAGTTTGACCGTTAGATGGCGTTCTACCTTTTTAAATGTTCCCGCCAATTTCACTCGCTTTCAAGACATCGTAACAAGTCGGACGCAAAGTTCATCGACAGGATTCCCTTAAATTTCATTGTTTGCTTACTTCTTTACTTTTCATTATTGCTTTCAGCCAACGGGAGGATAGACGAGTCTCTCGTGAACACATTTTTCTGTAAATTAACATTAGTTTAGCGTTATTACACAAAAATGTATTCATCAATATGTTGGACTGTTCCTATATCCCAAATGACGCATTTCCGTAGCAAGGGGCTCATCATGGCAACGCTGCTCTTCCCTATTCAATAAGGAAACTGTACGTGCTCCGCGGATAAGTAAGCTGGTTTGACTCTTGATCGCTCACTCACTCTAAACTTTCTCCCATATTCCACAATAATCATTATTTCTTATAACCCAGTACACTACATTCGTATAAACTAATAAACTCTTCCGTAATATCATGCGAATGATGTATTACATTTTGTTTGTTATTTATATAAAACTCTTAAACACATGTTAACACAGATCCCAGTGCAAAGGGTTAAGGGAATGGGGGTTAGTAGAAAGCGGCTGGATACCACACTGAGCATGAGTGACGGGACAGCTAACGCAGAGTATAGCAATCGATCGAGGTGGTAGGCATTACTGGGCTCCTTTGACTGGATGCTGCGGGGCTCCTGCCCCTTGCTCTTCCTCGTTTCTCGCCTGCTGCTACTGGAGGCCCAAGAGCGGCGGCCAGAATCGATTCTACTGTCGTCTCTTGCAGTCGTGCACAAATCCAGTGCCACTGTTGCACCGTTTTTGTTTGCTGTCGTCTCCTTTTTCCTTCTCTCTCTCTTTTTTTCTGCAAAGGTTGCCAAAACGTCAAAAAATGCAAATTTCAACAGGAGACTTTCAAAGGACCTGAAACTTATTCTTCTACGCTGTAACGTTCTAACGTAGGAGCAATGGCGGTCAGTGCAAGAAATTATGCAAGGAATGATGGACACCTGGCAGGTAACTCTCTTAATTATGTTAAGTAATATTAATAATATAAATGAACAGTTTGCTAATTAGGTTTTGAGCTAGATTGGTTTGTTAACGTCACTAAAATTAGCTTATTGATTTATTATGGGATCATGTTTGCGTCACCGTTCTGGGTGTAGAGTAATGAGATCCTTATGTTTATCAGTGCGCATAGTGAATGAATGGTCGCATGACATCTCCGGTTCAACCCTCAAGTGTTAGGGTCGCGGAAACAAGAGAGACAGAGAGACGAGGGTGTGCGGAACACGTGCACCTGATCTAAATTTAACATCGAGTCGGGTAGAATGGTAAAGTTCAGACAGTCCGTTATTTCCAGATCCGCTAGTATCGCAGCAGATCCCGACCCGGAACGTTAGCTTGTGTGTCTGGCTTCCTCGTAATATCCTGTCCTTTCATTAACAGACCTTGTCTTTAGAACCACAAAAGATAAAGCTACTACCAAGGCAGGCCAAAAGAGACTAGACTAAACAGTAAGCACTGAGCAAAGACAAATGATGCAGAGTAGCTCTGTAATCTAGTCGTGATCAAGTAACACAGCAAGCGTAAGAGGACACAGGCAATATGGCAGGGGCAAATCCAAAAATAGCTATTCTGCCTAAACAGCTTTAGGCATTTGGGGTAGCTTCAGCTTCAAGAAGTCGTTCATATATCACTCTTATCTATAAGCTTCCGTTCCGTGTTTCCTTGTGGTGTGTGTGTGTGTCACATGAGTTATAACTGAAACTGTTGCAGGTCCAAGACGCAGTGGTCCTCAGCGTCCGCTTCCTCAAGGTTCGAGACTTGCCCACAATTCCAGCGACGTGTCAATTCAGGTAAAAACAGCGATTGACTGAAAGTAAATATGGTTTTGTTGACAGGGATAATTAGACTAACTTCTCCTCTTTGGGATTGACGCTACGTTTGTGCCTCTCTAAAAAGGTTGACGTCGTTCCAAAAGCGTTTGGCAGCAGCAGTGGCAGCAGTAGTCGAGCCGAGATGGGCCGCAAAAAAACCAAAGACGGACTGGGCAATATTCGCAAGGGAACGCCGTTGTATTCTCACGAAGACATACGTGAGCAGTACTGCATCAACAAAAAGGAACTGGAAGCTCTAGAAACTACCAGACGCAGCAGCAAAGGATTTTTCGGATGTCTCGCCTCCAGAAAAGTAATAAACTAAACTTTCTAAATTTAGACTCATTATAAATACATGTCCCCACGACTTTGAAACACCCATTAGTTACACCAACATACAGTAATGTGACAGAATGTCTCAACTACTGAACTAACAGAAGTGTGTACACGCGTTACAATCGAGGTCGTTTATGGACTTTTGAAATTTCCATTAAAGACTATTAAGCGGTCAAATACTAATCTTAGCACTTTCAATGGGGTGCATAACTGGAACCCTGTTTGGCAACCATCAGAGAAAATCAATACAGTATCCCCCGCGTCTACTGGTTTTGTCTAACTCCTCCCTTCCTTGCTTCTACACACACAGATGCGACCAACTGCAAACTTTTCCAGAGAAAAAAAAATGCTTTTCATACGTACCTCTTACAAATATTTGCAATTATAATTAAATTACATTACAGGAGAACCCTTGCAAAAAGAGGAAATCATTCTTTGCTTTGTGCGTACGTCGGGGAAGTGACGAGAACCTGCAGAACCACCCCAACAAACCAGTTAACAGCACTAGTAGAAGCGCCACTCTCCCTTCACTGAAACAGCATACGGTAGTTAATTATACTTAAATTAAAGTAATTTATTTAAATGACTGTTCGGATGTAGACTCGTCGAGAGAGCGAACGATACGAGCAACCGCTGTTTAAATCTCGCCCGCAGTCTTTTTGCACGGGAGACCCCAAACGATTTTCCAATCCGCCGTCTGCTGTGGAAAAAGATCAATGGGACCCGACAAAGAAGAGTTACAGCCGATTATCGACGTGAGTTTAATGAAGCGAGAGTTTTCTGCTTGTTTCCAAAAACGCGTATAACTTGAGTTTTTCGTATCTTTCAGGTTTTCTTGCAACGACGATTCGTTGCAGAGACCTTTTTATTACGGAGGCCGGCTGGCGTACACCCAACCCAACACGCCAGAGCTATCTGCCGCAGTCCGCCGACGAAACACCATGTCACCCGATTTAATGTACGACGATCGACGAGAAAAGCACGTCAGTTTTGACGCCTCCTCCCCGGTTTCCGAACCAAATTCCGCTGTCCCAGCCTCCACGAGCCAGGAAAGGCTCCTCGATGGCCGTAAAACCCCAGAACTGTTCCCTAATGAAAGTAAAAAAGTCAATGAAGGACCCGGATTTTCACCTATGCTTGCTAGAGCTATCTTGCTAGGTAACACAGTTCTCTCCAAACCTAACCACTTTTGTGTGTAAAATTTGTTTTTCGTCACAGAAAAACTTCGACAGGCTTCTATGCGATGCCAAGCAACACAGACCGAAGAGCCCTACAGTTCGTTTGTAGTTTCCACTACGTCGTTGTCGTACCCAGTAAGCTGCTTAAGCAGCGAATCTGTAAGTAGAAAATCGTATAGCATTTTGTTCAGCACGTATCACTTCAGATCTGATTTACAGATCAGTACTCAAACACGAGAAATCCAAACTACTTTCGAGCCTAAACAACGCGGGAGACTAGTGAAAAGTTATTCTGAAGTAGACAACTGGAACGGACAGAGCAACTCTGGAAGTTTAGAAGAGTTTCCACCGCATCGTTCACGGTCTCAAGAAATGACAAAGTCTCGTTCAGCAGCGGAAGAAATCGCAATAGAAGAGCCCTGCAGTTCAAACCAGACGGATAAATCCAGTCCAGATATCAACAAAACATCCAGAAAACAACTACTCAAAGCACTGTCTGAAGGAACGATTCTACTAGATCGCAAACACGCGCTTAGTTTAGCAACGGGTTACGTAGAAGTTAGTGTTCACGACAGGCAGTGCGCAGAAGAAGAAGAAGAAGCTGCGATAGGCAGGGTTGTAGTTCACGATTTACCGAGATCTGGACCTTGTATAATCTCTCATGAAAAGCGGTTAGTTCTGGCGAATTCAGGATCCAGCGAAGAAGATATCGCAGAAATAAATTCAATTCCTTTTCCATCTCACAGTCTGATTCTTTCGCGAGAGGCGAACCGATTGCTTGTTGACAGCAAATTGGATAACGCAGCATGGTCAGACTCTGAATGTCTTAGATCAGAGACGATCGGAACTGTGGCAAGCTCAGTAAAGTTAACGAATCTACCTCTTCCCTCGCAGAAATCGTTTGAATCCAGCGGGTCGCTCCCCGATACTCCCGGCAACCACAGCGACGAGTTCGGCAGCATGTCTCAAGTCACAGTCCTCCTGAGGACTTTCGGCGGACATGGAAGTGCCAGTCCCAATTCGTCTGCTGGCAACCACGCGTTCTCTGACTCTGAACGGCATTCCATTAGTAAATCCGTTCTGGGCGAAGAAGATTCAGAAAAAGAAATCATGGTCCAGTTTCCTCCATGGCCTCACGCGGACGATCTGATACCCGCGCCGCCAAATTTCGCTTCCTCGCCTCCACCGAACCTCGACGAGGTTCCTGATATCGTTAGCCAGGACGTCGAGGCTGTGGAAAGGCCTCGTCTCAGCTCAAGAGCTCCGCTACGAGAAATGCAGTCTTTATCCAAAAGCTTGTCTGAGACTATAACGTCAGCTGAATCCGACTCGGAGCATCGCATAACAGAGCATGAAACGTCGCAAAGTTCAGATGCGAAATCTGAGGAAAGTGAACTTCCCAGTCCGGAACACGAGACCAAAGTGGAAGATTCAGCAGGAAGTTCAGAAGCTTTCGTTACAGCAATATCGGACAATGCTGAAACTGTCACTTCCTATTGCACGGCTTTTGAGAAATCCCTCAGCGATGGATCGCGAAACAGTACTCTGCGGACCGACTTATCTTGCGAAGACAGCCACGCTCAAGTTCAGTGCTCAGGTGGGCCGGGTGATCCTGATCCCGACTCGGAGAAAAGTAGCAGTTCCGGTAGTTACAGCCTAGAGACACAGCCTGACGAGAAGCTGGAAAACGTCCCAGAAGATAAAAACAAGTCAGAAGTACCAGTGCGACGCAAGCAGAACGGCAAAGGTCGTCGCGAAAGTGCTGAGAAGCGGTTAACTAAGTACTTCGGACAGGACGGCGTTACTCCTGAAGTTCCAAGCGACAGAGTTGAGCGCGACAACCAGAGTTCTGATAGAGTGAAACTCAAGGAATCGCTAAAGTTGCAGTTCCCGCCGGGGACGACAATGTTTACTCACGGCGAACAAACAGTTCCGCAACAACCGCAGAAACCAAGTCGCAAGAAGACGACGCCAACACGCGCGTCCAGTTCGCCATCAGACGACGAATCTTGCGGTGAGAAACCAGTCAGGAGACAGAGGAATCCCAAAACTCCAATCCAGAAGAAGGAAAAACAAAAATCTAAGGAATTGTTTACTCCAGCAGTTGAGAACAAAGATTTCAATCGGAAGAGTGTTCAGGAACTTTCTCCGGGTATGGTACGTAGTCCAGCAATGCACGAAGGATTCCGTACAGAGGACTGGGTACTAGAACGAACAGATTCCAAAGAGGAAAGCCCGGTAAAGCATCCAGATCCAGCCGTCCTGATCCACCAAGCGAGTGAATGTCAAGAAGAAGACCTGCAGATAGGATTGGGTTCACCTAACTGGCTTAATCCTAATCCTTCTGATCTCCATGCCAGAAGCTGCGAATCGCTGCGTTCAGCCAGTCCTGGAAGCGACAGCGTCTTCGTCTCAGAACTAGCAGAACCTAAAACCAGCACTGAGGTCTTCAAACCTCCCGATGGATTCGCTGATTCTCCAATCAGCCCTGCGCCTCAATTCAACGACACATGCAGTGGAAGTAAGGAAACTAACGATAGTTTCGAAAATGGCGCCAAGAAGAAACGCGATTCAAACCGAGGCAAACGAGCCAAGAGCTGCTCTCTTCCGATAACCGAGTCTGCAGCAGCCAAAAAAGACGACGAGATAGACGGAGAATGGACGAACAATGGAATAGTAGCACAGAAATCCATTTCTACGTCGGAGATGTGGTACCCTGAAACGCAGCTACCGCCTACTCGACAGCTCACCGTCAGAGCGAAGTCCGAAGAACGAGACAGAGGAGTTCGTCTTGCACGAAGGTCTGGAAAAGTAGTTTACGATTGTTACGAGAATATAGTATTGTTTGTTTACAGGCAGTTAGCTCGCTCCGTGGATGCGAGTTGGGAGTCGTTAGGTTCGCGAACCAGTCATGATGGTACTCCGCTTGACGATGAAGACGAAGGTAAGACTATTCCAGAATAAGCATCCCCTCTTATTCCAGTTCTTTAACTCACATACATCTACCCTGGAATAGGAATCTATGATGTTAGCTATAGAAGTTCAGCTTGGATTTACATTGGTGAGACGGAGGAGCTAAAAGTTTGGCAGAGACCTTCGCAACAGGATACACCAGTTCAAGGTATATTTATTTCATCTACAACTAAACATTATAAATTATGTTATGGTTTTGTAGAAGGAGATGATGTGTCCACGACATCTGAGAAAGATTTTCGTCGCAAATACACTGCCATAACGCACAGGATGGTTCACAGAAAATCCAGTGTAGAAATGTATCGTCGTCTGGCAACGAGTACTTTTGGTAAGTACCTTCATCTTTTACAAGGTTCTAAACTTCAAAGAGTATGCCTCTCTTGCATTATTTGTCTATTCCGTTAACTTTTGTTTGCATCTTTTCATTTAATTTGTTCTGGTCTGCAGATGCCCATCACGAGTCTGGTGAGGGCAGTGTACGTCAAGTATTAGAAGACGTGTATCAACTGATGTTGGTAATTTGGTGCAGGGAAAATCATGCAATTAAACTACTGTCCTCTGTACATGGTGGTACGTAACGTCGGTCATAACTTCCTAACAAACTGCCATCAACAAACTAACTAACCAGAGGGTGTGCACTAGGTGAAACGCATTACTAACACTTAACCAACAATCAAATACAAGTTATTTTGCTTTCTAGACCATTTAAATATCAATAAGCATTTATTTAAAGTTAATTTAAACTTTTTAGAATGTGACGAGATAGTTCTCATCAAGCGAGACTGCGGTGAGTTCGGATTCCGCATCCACGGGTCACGTCCTGTGGTTGTGTCCGCGATAGAACCCAACACTCCAGCCGAAGAATCAGGACTACACGTTGGCGATATTATCATTGCAATAAACGGTGTAAACGTTCTCGATTCGTCCCATTCTGAAGTCGTCCGTATAGCTCATACTGGTACAAGAATAGTGTTATCCCAGATTTGATTCTGTACGTCTATTAATACTTATTTAGGCTGTGACGAACTTAAGCTTGAAGTGGCCCGCACTTGTCACGTTCTGGGCATGGGTTCGGCTAGCGAGAATCCCGAGAGGAACCTTCCTATCATGTCCGGTTATTTATGGAAAAAGAGCCAGTCATCCAACAAATCCAACGAAGACCATGGCACTTCAGTCATCTGGTGTCGCCGTTGGTTTAGCTTACAAATGGATAACTGCCTGTACTACTACAAGAACGAGACGGTAACACTCTCTAACGGCTAAACTATGAACCAAAATACTAGCAAACTTTTTGCGCAGGCATCACAACCGTTGGGTGCTATTTCTTTACTACATTACGTGACGATGCACGCAGACCTACCAGACCGCAATTTCGGTATAACGTTATCCAAAGGCGGGGTCATACGCCACTACCTCGCTGCGGAGACTGAGGAATCGGCTCAGCAGTGGGAGAGGCTTTTGACTCAAGCTTCCGTCTCTGCTGCTCAAAACGACGTCTGGTTGACGGCTTGTACTCGTTACGCTCTTCTACCGCCTACTGCTGTCGAGCGTCCCGACTGTGTGGGTCACCTGATGAAGCTAGGTCACCGAGCTAAAGCCTGGCAGCGAAGATTCTGCTTGCTAAAGGACGCTTCCCTGTTTTTCTACGTTGATTCTAACGCGACTTCTACGTTAGGTTTGTGTAGTAACCATAGAGATGGTAGGAATCCGTAATCTCTGTGCTGGATATGTTTACAGGAGTCCTATGTCTCCATGGATACCGTGTTCAGAGTACGGGAACAGCATCTAGCGCCGAACGACGTAAATTTGCTTTCGAACTGATGCCTCCAGAACCACGTATGAGACACTTCCATTTCTATACGGACTCGGACAATGACAGAAAGAGGTAAAAACCTCTCTAAGAAACTCGTGTTAGTAAAAATTGAAGTGGAAACTTTGCTTTTCAGGTGGATAGCAGCGCTGGAGTATTCTATCGATCGCTGGGTCAAAGTCGCTTAAGCTGGTGCCCCGTTAAATAGCTCACCAAATCTCGTTGTTTACCAAAAAGGACTGTGCCAATAAGACGTGAAAGAGAAGCACTTCCATCGCAGTGTTTTCCAACTCTTCTCCAGAAATTATTTACTACCCCCTTAACATCCTCCATTGTTCGTAAGACACCTTAACAAACTTCATACTTCTGCCACATTTGTTGTTTCTTCCATAAATCTCCGTTGCCATTTTTCGTGTGCCAAAAAAGTCCTCTAAATGAAAAATCATGAGTAGGTTGACCCTTTTTTATTGTTAATTCTTTCATAGTATGCATATTATATACACCATTCTATGTTTTGAGCAGAACTGTGGAAAACTGCTGAATAAGTGGACACACAGTGCACGGAAAAACGCGGACTAGCACATCACTATTGCGACAAGCGTAAACAATAGACCAAAACAAGCGTCAGTTTTTTAGTTTCAACTTTTTTTTACAAGGGACGGAAATCTAGGGACTTTGCAAAACTGTACGTTTGCTGTTGCGAAAATGTCATTTGGCGATCTACAAAGTTATTACGAACATGATTCAGATTCCCAGAAGAACTCTGTAGCAACTGCTGTTGCAAGTAAGCTACTTCTTCTTCCAGTCGTTTCTGTTCTCTCCAGTCTCTAGCAGGATCGCTATCAGTGTCGCTTGCCAGTCCTCTTTCATGCGATGGATATCTGGACGATCCGCGTCTTGAGATAAAATCTTCCTGCCAGAACGTTGCAGGTGATCCTGGACAGCTGCTGATGTTCCTATTAGCTTTTGAAAGAACCCCATTCGAGTGCAGAGTATCGTAGTACTGTCCGTATCGGTTACACTTTCTGGGATGGTTCCTATAGCCTCGGTATCTGGACTGCAGTAAAGTGATGTCCACTGGGGCAGGAGAGGGTGGTCTGTTTTCTTCAGTGTATTCTTTGAATAGCGTCCTCGTCAGATCGCTTTGTCCTGCAAAGCGGTTGACGAGATCCTCATCATTCAAGCGGGTCAGCCTGATGGATCGAGTCCGCTGATCCCGATGGCGATGGCTGTACCTCGGACGAGCGTTAAGTCTAAATGAACCCTCGGGGAGTCTTGATAATCGCTCTCCGAATCGGAACTGGACGTCTCCACCATCGACCGGTTCAATCGGCGACTGGGGAGCTGTTTCTTCCCCTTTGACGAGTGGCTCGATTGAAAGCTGCAGATTTCTTCCTGATCTCCGCTTGATTCTCCTGCACTCGTTGAAGAAGAAACAGCTCGTCATTCTCTAACTGATTCAAGATTTCTTCAGTTTCTTGTATCAGTGCAGTGTAGCGGTCATCAATGTCCTTATCCCAAGGCTTTGACTGTTTCTTCTTGACGCTGCTGGGCTGTTCGTTCATATTGCTAGACTTGTAAGCTTCACTGACTTGTTTCGTAATGATTTGGAGCTGATCTCCTTCCATGAGAAGTTCAAACGAACTGCAGGGGACCTCATTTTTCGGCGGAACTATTTCTCCATCGCTGAGGATGTCCGTTTCCTTGACTGAAGACAGAACTGTGTGAGAGACGCTAAGCGAACTGCGACTCTCGTTTTCCGTGAAATTGCCACTAGATGTCTCTGTACCACTGTCGCCAGTGCTTAAGCGCGAGTGCGGGTATTTCTTCAAGGGGACCCAAGGGTTTGTTCGGATGGAGGATCGCGGTCTGGGTGAAAAAGGGTACGGTCCCATCTTTTCCGGATCATCAAACTTGGACTGACCGTTCCAGCTGAGCTTCTGAGATTCGATTCCAGCTTCCTGGCTCGTGGGCGAAATGTCTGTAGAGCATCCGGTTGAGTAAGCCGATTCCGGAGATGATAAACTACTCGGAGTTTTCTTCGATAGCGGATAGTTGGGTTCAGACAAACCGGATGAACCTGATGAACCGGACGAACTTTGACGGTTCAAGTCAGGGTTTGTCTTGGAGAAAACAGAACAGGGTGTCTCGTAAATGTAGTCATCCTACGAAGAAGAACAATAAAAAGTAAACAGAGTGTCATAAATTATTTTGACTTGTACTTTCTTTAAGTGACTCACACTTGTGCAAGTACTCTCACATTGCCTTATATGACAAAAGCTTCAGACAAGTACAAGTTACGATTCTCTAACTTAATTTACGATTCTTGGGAATAGTTAAAGTTAAAGCTGTTAGTTTTCTGTACTGTACTTTATCTTCTAGAAGTTGTTGTTGGTGTTCATTCTTCCACGAAATCAGAGGACTATTGGCTAGTTGCGAATGTTTCCAGCAAGGATTGGTTGCCATATCGTGCTGTAATTGCATTACTAGCGCTGCATTGCTTCTTCCTGCGGAATTAGGAACCGGTAGAGATAGTGATGGGATTTTTTCCGCTTCCGAATTGATGACTGTCTTTGGCGAACATGCAATTCGGTCGCTTGCCTTGGCAGACGACTTCTTGGTTTTGTTCTTCTTCTTGCCGTTTCTCGTCAAATGGGTCTCCACCCACAACTTTAATTTAGAACTCAGCATGGCCGCGCAACAAATCTAATGTATCTGTAAAGAAAAAAGAAGATAAATAAGTAACTAAAAGTTCCTAGCAATCAACTAAAGTAGTCTGCTATAGTTTATGTTTGGAAGAAACAATGTTGAGCAAATAAATCCTTATACTCGTGGACATAACCACATTGTCTCGACACGACTGAACAAATCGAGTTTCCTTAATGCTGTGTATTCGGCGAAACTCGATTTCTCTCTTCAAAGAAAACTTTGTTTTGACATTAAGAAAAGCTTTTTCGAGATTTTCCCTCACACAGAGTTCATCTCTGTCTCTTATCTTCAAGATAAATATTCTTAGAAATCGCTCAGAAATCGTTCAAGTCTCACAATATTTGTGGAGTCTATCTCTAGCCCCATGGAAGAAGTCGATAAAATAGGCTGTAAATAAACGACGCAGTGACAATTTGGCACTCAGAAATATATGCAGAGTCAGGGCTGGAGTAATGACTTAACACGCTGTTATGGTTCCTAAGGGTCCCCTATGTCTTCTCTTCCTATTTGTGCTGCAGGCGAGCAGTGTTTCCCAAGCATAGTCAGGGATGCAGAATTGAAGGTAGTGTCAAAAAAAGGGAGAGGCAGCTCGCCAGGGGGTTTAACGCAGAGCTTCGCTGCTTTTCAGGGTGTAAGCCAACCACTTCGAGGGGACTTTACCCCCACAAGTTCGATTGACGCGTACAAGGGGCGACGTCGTCACAATGGATGCGTGATTGCTTGCCTTCTAACGCCAACCCAACATTTCCTACCCTCCTCCCTCCTTATACCTTATACGCCTACCCCCAGACCGACACAATAAAGATTCGAGAAAGGCTGGGTAGATGACATTAATAGGATAAGATAGCACTGATAACCCTGATAACAGGCAGAGTTAGAGATTGCAGAATACCCTCAAGGGACGTTTTCTTTGATCTTCCGTATTGCTAGTCGACTGTGTTTTCTTTTTCCAGAGGGGATATCCAAGAATCAGCCTCTTCAAAAGTTCTCTATGATGGTTTCAGGGGTTTCTTTTTTAGTTTTCAGGGGAATGGGATAGCCGGGGGCTTGGTTGTTCATTGTGCTGATCTCAGCCTGAAATGTCTTGCTCAGGCAACCGAGACGATGACCTTAATTGCTGTGGACCCCTGATTCCGCCATGCAGAAAATGCTGAGGAGGAGCTCTTCCCAGCAGACAAGACAGAGTCCACTTTTGGTCCATGACTGATTTATTGCTTATTGACAATCATCAATAGGGACGAGGAAAAGCTTTCAAGAACCAACAAGCAGTATTATTACGGAATAAATCGACTCCTTAATTGCGACTGTGTAACTGTCCTATGGACACACTGCAGTGGGGCATATTATTGATTATTGATTATCGACACACAGACAAGTAGGAATGGGAGGCTAGAGGGACCCCCTGCTTGCGGAGTCTACTACAGAAGAGATATACCAAATAAACGAGGCTCTCAGGTTCGGTGGGAATTCAATTTGACTGCCATTTTACATTGGGATGTTTTGTATGATAAATGCGAGTTGGCTCGGCTTCAAGGCGAGGCCTAGTCACAAATTAGGCAACAAAGACTCTAAGGGATCCCCACTGGATATTTCTATCTCGCCAGTTTTGTTGGAATGCAAACGAGCAGTCAAGAAAAGAAGAGCTTTGCCAACTCGGCCCAACAAACATTTTCGATTTTCGCTATCTTTTATCTTTCCCAAATATTCAGAGATTCTTGATTCGTGAATCTTTGTAACCTCAAACCTCTGACTTGTACAGAGCTTTAGTACAAATCTCGTATTGTAAGCCCCTCTCTCCATAATATGGCCGCTGTTTTACAACCTTCGCGACTTGGGGTGAATTCGTATGAGCCTCAAAATAATTGGGAATTTGCATACGCTATAAAACTAAGCTGCTTTCTCTATATACCCTCTCATAAGGGGTTGCTAACCCTTACAAACCATAGTGTTATCACTATATTATCGGTTAAGAATCTCACAAACAAAGAGAGCTATTTTTAACCACACATAGCAGTGTAAAAGAATAGCGAACCCTCTCACTTTTTATGTCCTTGTCAACTTTCATAAAACTTCTGTGTCTTTTTCTTTTACAACCTGATGTATTGGCAAGTTTTTTTTTCACCCGTTAAAAGAAAGAAAGCCGAAAGCATATGTTTTAAAATAATTCTTAAATATATAATTATATATAATATAATAGTTCTTAAGTATGAAGCTTAATAGCGAAAAAGAGTCTTTTGAAAATGTTTTAGAATTTAATTGAGTCCAATTTGGGGATCCTGTGTTTTGTGCAGGACCCAAAATGGGATTGTGGGATCTTTTTATGGATCATTGATGGCGGACAGTAGCTATTGAGACTATGGGGACGAATACGTGGAGCCAATCTGGAGAAACTGGAACATCAAAAGATGGATGCTGGCAGCCTTGCCAATTGCCATGACTCACCTCGGGTTAACATCAAAAGCCCAAAGACCCACCCCGTTAGTTCAGCCCTTTTCCTTTATTGCCTTATCGTCTTTTCTAGAACCCTATAACTTAATAATATGTATTAAATCAACTAATAATAAGTAAAAATACAGTAATGAAAATAGAGAATGCTAAAACAGCAAACTAAAATGAGAAAAAAGTTGCAGACGTCTGGAATCGAACCCGGGACGATCGATTAGAAAGCAATTAGCTTAACCACTATACCAAAAACATGAATTGTTCTGAGTTTGGCTTAGGGTACCAATTTGTTCGAGTCGCTGTTTATTTGTCTTATGTCTGCGTTATCACAGACATTCATCGCATAGCCAACACAGCACGAATGCCCCGAGAGAGAAACGAAGGAAAGAAAAAACTCGCTTCGATCGGTTAGTTCTGATATACTCCCTAAAGAGAAGACCCATTACAATCTTGGTGAAATATATATCTTAGCAAAAGTTCCATGGTTTCCCCGACTTTGGGGGTTTCTCTCCCACAGGGCTTTATGTTTTATGGAGGGTAATATAATCCAATATATAAAGCGCGATATATTGGCAAAGAAAAAATCGATCTAGAGAAGCTCTAGGAAAGTTTTATATAGCGTAGATGTACTAAGAATCCTAAGTGTGAATCTCTGTGAATCTTTAAAAAAAAAAGCCTTGGACTTGTAAAGGACGCGGCAAAAAAAAAAATAACTTTTTAAACGGGGATTTTCCGAAAGATATCCCGTGAAAAGTCACGCTAAAAGCTGTCACCAAGGAAGGTATTTAGTTTTTTGTTAAGCGTGAAATGTAATCCCGGCAATTCAAAAAATGAAATATTTCTTAGCATTCAAAGAAACGACAACTTTTTGGAGGATCTTCTCCACACTGGAATCAAATTTAAAGTTTAAATTAGTCATCCGTATAGAAGATAACACATGATAACAGATGATAACAAGTCTTAAAATGAAGACCTTCGAAAGTTGCAGCTTTTACTTCAAAGCAGAACGATTTAACTTTCTCTGTTGTGCGTTTGCCTTTGATACATTAACCTTCAAAAGGACGTCTTGATTCTTGGTTCTGAATCTAGATTCTTGAGAGTGTGTAGCTTGGAGTGTGCGTTAGACATGCACAAGAAAGACGAGCATGATTTATTGCTGCGACAAAGTTTAAGAAAGCGGGTTTTGCGGCTAACCCCCTCTCTGTGAAGGACTTATGGAGCTTTTGCTTGTCGCTGCCAAAATAATTTTTCCCCTATGGCTTCAGAGAAGAGTATGCAGGTGACAGGACAATATCACATCTCTACGACGTCATGTAGTACTTGTCTTACCATCTAGCGCATCAATAAGGCAATACGGCCGAGCACAGAAAAAAAGAAGTCACGATTCTAATCGAAGCTGAAGAAGATAGAAGTCATTTCGTATGACTTTCCAGCCTCTATGGAAAAGAATAAGGAAAAATGGTGAGGCCGTTATGTGTTGTTAACAAATGAATGCAAATGGCATACGGACTGCGCCGCAGACACTTCGTGACCAGACGTGCCGATTTAAAGAGACATTCGATAAATTAAAAAAAAACCTCTTGTATATTAGATTGTGAGTAAATCATCTCTATTCATTTATTCTACGCACTGGAAAAGATTTTTTTTCAAAAAAAAAGTCTGGCAGCACTGCGCTTTCCAGTTCAAAAATGGCGGGCGGTCCGAATTCGATTCGCTTTAATAATTCACTACGTCCACATAAAACATTTTAACACTTTTTAACACAAGAAAATGATTTTTGATACTCTTAAAGATACTATCTGCGTTGAAAAATAAATTTTAATACATTTATTATCCGAGCAAATGATTTTTAAAAACGTGAGCGCGCGAAAAACGAAATCTGGCAACGTCCCGCGCGAATCCAAGATGGCGGAGAGGCTTTTTTCGGTTTTTCCGCAGCAAAACCTAGTGAAAGTGCTCAACCTTGTGCACATTTATTCGCCCCAGACCTGGATATTGTGACTTAATAGACTCGAATGAAGTTAAAATAAAACTTTGAATCGATTATAAAACGAGAAAAAGGCAAGTTTTTCCAAAAGCTCCACGCGCTGCGCGGCGATGACGTAGCGATTCTAATCGAATGCGTCGTAATCAAAATGATAGTGCACGGTCCCTCACTGGGTCAAGGAAGAATAATTTCCGTTTTCTAAATGGTATTACATTCAACACCCAGCAGAAAATTGAAGATAAGTTTCAGGACCCTGAAAATGTCCTGACCTTTTCAGGATGTCAATCAGGACTCTGAGTGCAGTGAAACTGGCCCGCTTACAGAGTTTTCAGGACCCTGACAATGGAGTGCCTGAATAACACATGTTCAGGGTACTTAACAGCGTCCTGAAAAAAACGCTTTTCAGGATACTTAATGGTGCCCTTAGTAATCAAGATTCACAATTCTCAACACAATTTTTTTAATCATCCAAGATCGGACGTGGTTGAGGATATTCAGGATATGTTACGGATATCGTTCAGGATGTAGCCGATATCCTTAATTTTCTGCTAGGACAATCATATATACATTTTAAATGATAAATATATTAAGGTTATTTATAAATAGTCTAGTTTTAAGAACATGTGTACCTAGTTCATAAATTAAAAGGCTAAATATAATTAAGTCTATTATATTAATTACATCAAACGTTATAGTAGTGGCTATTATTATTATAATTAATTAGTTTATAATTAATATTTCAATAATTTATTGTTAATTTTCTAGTCGTATTTAGAAAATCAGATTTTTTAAAATTGAATTAAATTAGATTTAATTAGTTTTTATAAAAATAAATTGTTAACATTTATTATAAAAAATAATTCGTAAATCCAGAAATACATAACTTAAAATAATATTTACAACTTTTTTAAAGAAATCCTAATCATGATTATGGGAATTATAATATAAATAAATGTGCATAAATTTGTTTCTTGAGGGACTCCCACTGATTATCGGTTTTCCTACAAGAAAATTTCGAAAATTGGAGCCTACGGCCTCTTCCATGTTCCTCAGTGCAGGCAGTGTTTCCACAAGTGGGGGGAAATTCCCCCATTTGGGGGGGAAAATTGACTTCTCGGAGGAGGAATGAGGGAAATGGGAAAATGGGGGAAAGCCACCTGATAGAGAGTCAAAATGAGCAGTGTTTCCACTTTGCAGGAAAATTCCCTGAGATAGGGGGAAACGGGGTCTGAAAAAGGGAAAAACATGAGAAGAGGGAAAGGGAAAATCTAAAAATACAGACTTAATTCCAGCACCGAGGAAGGAAAAGGGGAAATTCAAAGGGAAAACACTGAAAATGAGGGAAAACTAAGGAGAAAGTTTGATGAGGGAAAATGGGGGAAATTTGGAGCCCCCTGGCGGAAAGTACAGAAACTCAAGTGGAAACCGAGTACAGGACACATTACAAAAGCGCTCCTCACTATAGCGGACACTGTTATCAAATCAGCTTTGGAGAATTTTAGCACTTTCTTTATACGAACGTATTTCCCAGATTTTTTGGAGATTTTTAGAAAAATTTTCGAGGAGATTTTCCTATAAATAGGTTCTACGCCACTGTCCGCAGTAGCGGGGCTGGTCTTCAGTGACCTTTAAAGAGAAACAAATTTATCCCGCGGGACAAAATAAACGGGATTTTTTTTTTAAATGGAAAAATTGCAGGTATTTGTGATTGCCTAACAGTAAAATCGATAGTAAGGATAATAATAGCCATAAAGAAGAAAATAGGAATAGAAAGAGAAGCTGATAAATGCGACGTAAAAGAGCTCGATAGAAAAGTCATACGGTTGAGTACCGAATGACTAGGTAGCTGAACACTAGCTTCCCTCTGAATCACTAGCTGAATAGTAGCTGTACTCACTTTAGTTACTAAAAGTGAATCCTCTGAATAAGGGGTTGAATACTGCATGACTTAGTTCTTGAAAAATTGAAGCGTACGTACTGTGTAAAAGTGGGCCAATTTCACACTATCATCTAGCTGAATCCATGATAGCCGTGCACCATTCAGAGGGCCATTCAGACGTTTGACTAGCGCATCTCTTTCTATTGGGATATGGTTGCGTACCGAATGACTAGGTAGCTGAACGATAGCTGAATAGTAGCTGAACTCGCTTTAGTTACTAAAAAGTGAACCCTCTGAATATGGGGTTGAATACTGCATGACTTAATTCTCGAAAAATTCAAGCGTACAAACTGTGTGAAAATGGGCCAATTTCACGCTATCATCTAGCTAAATCCATGACAGTCATGCACCATTCAGACGGTCATTCAGACGTTTGACCAGCGGATCAATTTTTCCATCAAGAAAGATTATGATAACCAATATTTAACTAATTTTCTAGCCAAAAAAAATTTTCCACAGTTTTCATAAAAATTTCTTGCGGAATCTAGCTCACACTGCTCTATCTTCTTACCATTACAAAACGTTTCTGCTTAATATTCCGTGTATAAAAATGGCGTGAAAAGTTGGAGACCCTGGACGCCATGGAGTCTTCAAGATGGCGCCTGTGCAAAGTTTTGGGTCGACTGCTACGAGAAAAGGCCAGTCACGTTCTGTCAACATGCTAATTACCCAGTCCAATCCTCTAACGTAAAACTTGTAGAAAAACCTGGGAGGATTTTCCCCCCGCCAGCAAGCAAATATAAACAAACACTTAAAGCGAGGAACTCTTGTTCATTAAACGTGTGAAACTGGAACTGCTGAGGATTTAACTGAAAAGGATTCTGGGAAGATTCCTGATTCTTAAGATTCAAGATTCTTGCCCAAGAATCTGGGATTCACGTGCATTTTGTGTGTGTGGTTTCCCGCAAACTACTTTTTGTTTTCAGGGATCCTTCAAACAAGCTCAAGCGTTACAAACAGTAACGGTTCCGAGGTTGAAGTTTGGTCCCCCAAAATAAAAAAATAAAATAACATTATCATAATTCACTACCGAGAATCTTATCAAGAATCTTGTCAAGAATCTTCCAGTGTTTAAGAATCATTCTGAGAAAAGTCTCTGTTGAGTGAAAACTCGCTTACCTTGGCACCGAAAGTTAAATTTAAAGGGCCATTTCCAATATAAGGGCCCTTTAAACACGCGTCCAATCAACTTCTGCAGACGAATTTTCTGATTAAACTTGATTGGCTTCTTCAGTTCCGCTAGTGTCCAATGATTGAATTTTGTGAATAAAAATCAGCAGATTTTGATTGGACGAAGCAGAGAGACGCGGACGACTGCTGTGGACGGCGTCTGGTGACGTACTGACTGCTCACCTTGTCTTACGCAAGGCCTTTTATAAGGTTCCCCCCCTGTAAAGGACACTGTTTATCAAGGGGTCCGAAACTTTGCAATAATTTTCGTACACCTAGGTCATGTTATCAATCTTATCAGCCTGTTATCCCTCTGTTATCTCCGTGTTATCGTATGTTATCAAGTAATCTTCGTACACTTCTCCTTGGAGTTACAGACCACTTGCTGTTTATTTCTATTTCTTATTTTTATATTCTTTGTTATTATTGATAAATATGCATAGTGATGATAATAATAGACATTACTCAGTGTAACTGTGTAGTAAGTTTGTGTAAATAGTAGTAAATAGTAGTGAAAAGTAGTGAGCTAGGAAGAGGAGCTGAGATTGTGGTACTTGTGCTGAATTTAGTAGTAATACTAATAGCAATGATAAAAATGTTGTAACTAGATTGAGAATAGAAAGTAGGATTAGTAGTAGTAGTAGTGCCAATAGTAGTAAATAGTAGTCAGCTAAGAAGAAGAGCTGAGATTGTGGTACTTGTGCTGAATTTAGTAGTAATACTAATAGCAATGATAATAATGTTGTAACTAGATTGAGAATAGAAAGTAGGATTAGTAGTAGTAGTAGTGCCAATAGTAGTAAATAGTAGTCAGCTAAGAAGAAGAGCTAAGATTGTAGTACTCGTGCTTACTTTAGTAGTAATACTAATAGCAGTAATAATAATACTGTAACTAGATTGAGATTAGAAAGTAGGATTAGTAGTAGTAGTAGTGCCAATAGTAGTAAATAGTAGTCAGCTAAGAAGAAGAGCTGAGATTGTGGTACTTGTGCTGAATTTAGTAGTAATACTAATAGCAATGATAATAATGTTGTAACTAGATTGAGAATAGAAAGCAGGATTAGTAGTAGTAGTAGTGCCAATAGTAGTAAATAGTAGTGAGCTAAGAAGAAGAGCTGAGATTGTAGTACTCGTGCTTACTTTAGTAGTATAATTAATAACAGTAATACTAATCTAACTATGTTGTAATAGTAAGTAGTGCTTACAGTAGCAGTAGTAAGTGGTGCCAATAGTAGTAATAGTAGTAAATAGTAGTAAGCTAAGAAGGAGAGCTGAGATTGCGGTACTTATTAGTAATACTAATAGCAATAATAATAGTGTAACTTAGTACTTACAGTAGTAGTAGTAAGTAGTGCTAATAGTAGTGAATAGTAGTAAAACTAGTAAATTAGGAAGAGACTCTGAGACTGTAGCACGTTAGCTAACCTTAATAATAAATAATACTAATAATCTAACGACACTGTAATAGCAACTAGTAGTAGTAAGTAGGGCTAATAGTAGTGAATAGTAGTAAAACTAGTAAATTACGAAGAGACTGAGGTTGTACCACGTTAGCTAACCTTAATAATAAATAATACTAATAATCTAACTGCACTGTAATAGCAACTAGTAGTAGTAAGTAGTGCTAATAGTAGTAAATAGTAAAACTAGTAAATTAGGAAGAGACTCTGAGACTGTAGCGCGTTAGCTAGCCTTAATAGTAAATAATACTAATAATCTAACTACACTGTAATAGCAACTAGTAGTAGTAAGTAGTGCTAATAGTAGTGAATAGTAGTAAAACTAGTAAATTACGAAGAGACTCCGAGATTGCGGCACGTGCGCTGATTGCCATAGTAATCGCCGAGCGTTTCTCCTATTGTGCGTAATAGTGCAAACGATCAATATCTAGAAAAATCCTAGTCTACTTACTATCACACATTACACTATTATGATTTGTATTTATTTATTATATTTTTATTATATTTATTTTATTTATTATATTTATTATATTTTTATTACATTTATTATATTTTTATTACATTTATTATATTTTTATTACATTTATTATATTTCTATTATATTTATTATACTTATTACATTTATTACATTTACTATATTTTTATTATATTTATTACATTTATAACATTTATTATATTTATATTATATTTTTATTATATTTATTATATTTTTATTATATTTATTACATTTATTCCATTTATTGTATTTTTATAATATTTATTATATTTCTATTATATTATATTATTTTATTTATTATACTTTTACAGTAAACTATCTTTTTTAAAATATATTCAATAATAATAACATAATAAATAACATTAATTGGTTTAATTAACATTATTATTTATTATTATTATCTATTATTCAATATTTAAATAAATTATTATAAGCATAGATTAATAATAAAATATTTTACCGATAATAAATTTCATATATTATAAAAATAGTAAATTAATTAATATATTCGATTTAATTATTATAAAGTCACGAATTAATTAAGCTTTCTCTCTAGATTAAAATTTTAACTACTTATCAGATAACATGATGATAACAAGGTTGTTAACCATTGATAACACGCACTGTTGTGCATTTTCGCAAGGGGTCCGGAACTTCCGATAATCTTCGTACACCTTAGGTCATGTTATCACTGTTATCAACCTGTTATCTCCATGTTATCTCCGTGTTATCGTATGTTATCAAATAATCTTCGTACACTTTTCCTCAGAGTTTTGGGGCCCCTTGTATTTTCCGGGTATTTTGTGTTATTTTGGTCGCTTATGCAGCTAAACAGATATGCGAGGATGAATGCGGTTGTCATAGCAACCGCTATGATACGCTTCCATGATGTCATAAGCTTTCACAACATCATTAAAGTGTTGTATCGTATCGCACATTGTTCAGCAGCCGTTTCCCCGACAGAAAAGTCATACGGTTGAGTACCGAATGACTAGGTAGCTGAACACAAGTTTCCCTCTGAATCACTAGCTGAATAGTAGCTATAAACTCGCTTTAGTTACTAAAAAGTGAACCCCCTGAATAAGGGGTTGAATACTGCATGACTTGGTTCTTGAAGAATTCAAGCGTGTGAACTGTGTGAAAGTGGGCCAATTTCAAACTATCATCTAGCTGAATCAATGATAGTCATGCACCATTCAGACGGTAGCGCATCTTTTTCTATTGGGGTGCGGTTGGGTACCGAATGACCAGGTGGCTGAACACTAATTTCCCTCTGAATCACTAGCTGAATAGTAGCTATAAACTCGCTTTAGTTACTAAAAAGTGAACTCCCCTGAATAAGAGGTTGAATACTGCATGACTTAGTTCTTGAAGAATTCAAGCGGAAGAACTGTGTGAAAGTGGGCCAATTTCGCACTGTCACCTAGCTGAATCCATGATAGTCATGCATCATTCAGATGTTTGACTAACGCATCTTTTTCTATTGGGGTGCGGCTGAGTATCGAATGACCAGCTAGCTGAACACTAATTTCCCTCTGAATCACTAGCTGAATAGTAGCTGAACTCGCTTTAGTTACTAAAAAATGAACCCCCTGAATAAGGGGTTGAATACTGCATGACTTAGTTCTTGAAGAATTCAAGCGTGAGAACTGTGTGAAACTGGGTCAATTTCACACTGTCATCTAGCTCAATCCATGATAGTCATGCACCTTTCAGTCGGTCATCCAGACGTATGGCTAGCTCATATTTTACTTTAATTAATTAGTAATTAAATATTAATTTAAATTAATTATTAAATAGAAATTAAGATGCGGAAATATTTCATTTTACTTTGGTGGTGTCCACTTACTCGGCAGTTTTGCTTCAAGCTCTGCCGCTCATGTATTCACGGACTTTTCGCCTGGTTTACCGACAGCAGACGACACGAAAATTTGATTCCACGCAAACTAAACTTTCTTGCTACGGGATTCTTGCTCAGAACACGTTGCATTATAATATGTCATTTTAGATTTACTTCCAAGTTCTTACGTGTTACTTAACTTGTGGCTGCTTTGCTCGGACACTAGCAGACGACGCAACAGCTGAAGCAGACGACGCGAAACTTGGTTTTCCAAGCAGACTGAACTTTCGTACTACGGGATTCTTACTCAGAACACGTTGTATTATAATATGTCATTTTAGATTTACTTCCAAGTTCTTACGTGTTACTTAACTTGTGGCTGCTTTGCTCGGACACTAGCAGACGACGCAACAGCTGAAGCAGACGACGCGAAACTTGGTTTTCCAAGCAGACTGAACTTTCGTACTACGGGATTCTTACTCAGAACACGTTGTATTATAATATGTCATTTTAGATTTACTTCCAAGTTCTTACGTGTTACTTAACTTGTGGCTGCTTTGCTCGGACACTAGCAGACGACGCAACAGCTGAAGCAGACGACGCGAAACTTGGTTTTCCAAGGAGACTGAACTTTCGTACTCCAGGGTTCTTGTTCAGAACACAATATTGTATTACACTATACTCCACAATTTCTAAATTTGCTTCAATTAGTTCTCATATGTTACAAAGTCTAATGGCTAGCTTTGCTCGGACAGCTAGCTAGCAGTTTTTCATCTAGCTAGCGTCTAGTTGCTAGCAGACGACGCGAAACTTGGTTTTCCAAGCAGACTGAACTTTCGTACCTAAGGATTCTTGTTCAGAACACAATACTGTATTACACTATACTCCATAATTTCTGAATTTGCTTCAATTAGTTCTCATATGTTACAAAGTCTAATGGCTAGCTTTGCTCGGACAGCTAGCTAGCAGTTTTTCATCTAGCTAGCGTCTAGTTGCTAGCAGACGACGCGAAACTTAGATTTCCAAGCAGACTAAATTTTCGTACCCTAAGGATTTTTGTTTAGAATACAATCTTGTA
Organism: Eulimnadia texana; assembly: GCA_002872375.1. Classification (NCBI taxonomy): domain Eukaryota; kingdom Metazoa; phylum Arthropoda; class Branchiopoda; order Diplostraca; family Limnadiidae; genus Eulimnadia; species Eulimnadia texana. The sequence continues at coordinate 4,391,340 of NKDA01000001.1, forward strand.
TTATAATATGTAATTTTAGATTTGCTTCAAGTTCTTACGTGTTTACTTACTGTGGCTGATTTGCTCGAACACTAGCAGACGACGCGAAATTTAGTTTTCCAAGCAGACTGAACTTTCGTACTCCGGGATTCTTGTTCAGAAAAGATTATTGTATTGCACTATACTCCACAATTTCTAAATTTGCTTCAATTAGTTCTCATATGTTACAAAGTCTGATGTCTAGCTTTGCTTGGACACTAGCAGACGACGCGGAACTTAGTTTTCCAAGCAGACTGAACTTTCGTACCTAAGGATTCTTGTTCAGAACACAATACTGTATTACACTATACTCCATAATTTCTGAATTTGCTTCAATTAGTTCTCATATGTTACAAAGTCTAATGTCTAGCTTTGCCCGGACAGCTAGCTAGCTGTTTTTCATCTAGCTAGCGTCTAGTTGCTAGCAGACGACGCGAAACTTAGATTTCCAGGCAGACTGAACTTTCGTACCTAAGGATTCTTGTTCAGAACACAATATTGTATTATAATATGTGATTTTAGATTTGCTTCAAGTTCTTACGTGTTACTTACTGTGGCTGATTTGCTCGAACACTAGCAGACGAAACAAAACTTAGATTTCCACGCAGACTAAACTTTCGTACCTAAGGATTCTTGTTCAGAACACAATATTGTATTACACTATACTCCACAATTTCTAAATTTGCTTCAGTTAGTTCTCATATTTTACAAAGTCTGATGTCTAGCTTTGCTCGGACAGCTAGCTAGCAGTTTTTCATCTAGCTAGCGTCTAGTTGCTAGCAGACGACGCGAAACTTAGATTTCCAAGCAGACTAAACTTTCGTACCTAAGGATTCTTGTTCAGAACACGTTATTGTATTACACTATAGTCCACAATATCTAAATTAGCTTCAGTTAGTTCTCATACGTTACAAAGTCTGATGTCTAGCTTTGCTTGGACACTAGCAGACGACGCGAAACTTAGATTTCCAAGCAGACTGAACTTTCGTACCTAAGGATTCTTGTTCAGAACACGTTATTGTATTACACTATAGTCCACAATTTTTAAATTAGCTTCAGTTAGTCCTCATACGTTACAAAGTCTGATTTCTAGCTTTGCTCGGACAGCTAGCTAGCAGTTTTTCATCTAGCTAGCGTCTAGTTGCTAGCAGACGACGCGAAACTTAGATTTCCAAGCAGACTAAACTTTCGTACCTAAGGATTCTTGTTCAGAACACGCTATTGTACTACACTATACTCCATAATTTCTAAATTTGCTTCAATTAGTTCTCATACGTTACAAAGTCTGAATGTCTAGCTTTGCTCGGACAGCTAGCTAGCAGTTTTTCATCTAGCTAGCGTCTAGTTGCTAGCAGACGACGCGAAACTTAGATTTCCAAGCAGACTGAACTTTCGTACCTAAGGATTCTTGTTCAGAACACGTTATTGTATTACACTATAGTCCACAATTTTTAAATTAGCTTCAGTTAGTCCTCATACGTTACAAAGTCTGATTTCTAGCTTTGCTCGGACAGCTAGCTAGCAGTTTTTCATCTAGCTAGCGTCTAGTTGCTAGCAGACGACGCGAAACTTAGATTTCCAAGCAGACTAAACTTTCGTACCTAAGGATTCTTGTTCAGAACACGTTATTGTATTACACTATACTCCATAATTTCTAAATTTGCTTCAGTTAGTTCTCATACGTTACAAAGTCTGAATGTCTAGCTTTGCTCGGACAGCTAGCTAGGTGTTTTTCATCTAGCTAGCGTCTAGTTGCTAGCAGACGACGCGAAACTTAGATTTCCAAGTAGACTGAACTTTCGTACCTAAGGATTCTTGTTCAGAACGCGTTATTGTATTACACTATAATACTCCATAATTTCTAAATTTGCTTCAATTAGTTCTCATACGTTACAAAGTCTGACGTCTAGCTTTGCTTGGACAGCTAGCTAGCAGTTTTTCATCTAGCTAGCGTCTAGTTGCTAGCAGACGACGCGAAACTTAGATTTCCAAGTAGACTAAACTTTCGTACCTAAGGATTCTTGTTCGGAACACAATATTGTATTACACTATACTCCACAATTTCTAAATTTGCTTCAATTAGTTCTCATACGTTACAAAGTCTGATGTCTAGCTTTGCTTGGACACTAGCAGACGACGCGAAACTTAGATTTCCAAGCAGACTGAACTTTCGTACTGCGGGATTCTTGTTCAGAAAAGATTATTGTATTACACTATAATACTCCACAATTTCTAAATTTGCTTCAATTAGTTCTCATACGTTACAAAGTCTAATGTCTAGCTTTGCTTGGACACTTAGCAGACGACGAGAGCAGTGTTTCCACTTTCAATTTCCCTTATTGTTCCCTTTTTCCCCTCCGTGCTAGCAAATGAGACCGTATATCTAGATTTCCCCCTCTCCCTCTTCCCTAATTTTAGTCTTTTGAGACCCCATTTTCCCCTTTTTAAAGGGAATTTCCCTGCAAAGTGGCAACACTGGACTCGAGGAGCTCAAGCAGACGACGCGAAAATTTGTTTTCCATGCAAATTGTCCTGCGTGCAGCCAGCTACTTCTTCTGAAAACAGATTACTATTATACATCTTTTCAGATTTCACATTAATTTTGAATGCATGAATTCTGAATGAATGAATTTTTCAAGAGTCCAGCTAGATTCGTCTGAGCTAATAACTTAATATAAAGCTACAGCGTATAATGGAAAGTAGTTTACTAACAGCAATATAGGGTTATCTAGCTTTCTTTAGCATTGCTAACTGCTTACAAGTAAGCAAATGTGCGGTTTTCTCAAGCAGGTTTTTATCATGTCCAGCTTATTTGTCTTAGTTGGCAGCTACTGGTTCTTCTGACCAGTTAAGAAACTATTAGCATACAACCTTACAACCTTGAGTTACTTTTACAAAGCAGTCCAAGTTGACTACAGAGTGGACTATGGAGTAGACTTCGAAGTTGGCTTTCCTCACAAGTGGGTAAAACTTCGTTTAGCTTTTCCATCAAGCAGCGTTGCATCAACTCAATTTTGTGCCTGTCAATTTCCCTACTCGAACCTCGTGATGGGCTCTTGGCAATTTACTTTCCCAATCAACGTCAAATATCCCCTCCACTTCTCTTTGACGTTTTCCCGCGTTTAATATTCACCGCAACAAAGTTTTCTTGATTTAACCGCACAATATTTGATTCGCTTTATATACGACTTTGGTTTAATGGCAGACTAAAAATTTGTCTTGGAACCTAAGCTACTTTGCACACGATTAACTTTTGAATAATTCACGAGCTCCTGTATGTTTCTTTTGTGATTTAAAAATACGTAACGAAAGTAAGTCTCAAGTATTATTAATGGTCTACTATACACGGAATGCGCTACTCTCCACGAAGCGGGATTCTATCATTAAACATGCATGAAGCATTACGAAAACAGAACAGAACTTGTCGTAGATAAACTCTGCATAGAAAAAGAAGTGAAAAGTGCCCTCATTTTCATTCCGTATGCAGCAATTTTCATTCGAAAAAAAAAAGTGATTGGAAACAAGATCGATAAAACACCTTTAAAAAGGGTTCACTTCCAACTGAGCTGAGCGATTTCTTATCTAAACAAAAATAAATCCGTAAAATCAATATAATATTATTAATATTAATATATCCTATGACTAAATAAAGGAATATGAGTAATTTAATTTGAAATTATTTAGAGTTTTTAGAATTTTTCCGTACACAGTTCAATTTTCTACCGCTAGATGGCGTTGTGTGACTTGCCATCATAACAAATTCTGATGACTAGAACTTCAGAAAGACAACCTTTTAATTAAAAGTTGATTCTGCACTTATATTTAACAAGAAAATTGTGTAATATTTCAGTTTATCAAAATGAACGAGGATTCTAACCTGACTCTCGAGCAAACTGAGAAGTTAGCACAGTTCCAGGTTTGTAATATAATAAGCCTTTAGCTCTAGAGATACGAATCTGAACAAACGTTTGTAAAAATTTTGTTGAATATTTCTCACATTTGCAGGAACTGAGTGGCATCGAGAACCTAGAACGCTGCAAAAACATTCTGTCGAGCCATCAGTGGAACCTCGAGTCAGCGATCCACGATCACCTGCAGGATTCGGAAGATCACGGAGAGCGGGTTGTTGTCCCATCCGCTCCGTCACTTTCTGACCTGGGCGGTCTGTCGCACGGAGTGACAGCCCGTCAGGCCAGGCCGGAAATCATCGACTACAACACTCACACGCCATTCGTTCATTTCTTCAGGCGGGTAACGGCAGCTATCGTTGCCCCGTTTGTCGAGGAAGGAACTGCCATGTGGCCTTTTTATGATGAAGCCCCTGCGGGAGTTTTTGGCTGGATATATTTTCTATCGACACTTCCTTTACGAATAGCTATTTTCTCGTTCTGGAAATTTACGAATTATGTTATGGGATTCATCAAGCCAGGGCCTCGGAGATGTAAGTTTATCATTTATCTCAGATTCTTAGCGTTCTCTTGTGTTAATAGTTTTTGTTTCTAGTGGTGACAGACCCAATTGCAGACGTCAACTCATTTGTTGCCGAATTTGAAGAAAATTACGGTACTCGCCACCCCGTTTTCTACATAGGAACCTACAGCCAGGCATTGAACGATGCCAAAAAGGATCTGAAATTCATGCTCGTCTACTTGCACTGTGGGGATCACCAGGACACGGATCGTTTCTGCAGAGAAACACTATCGAACGACGAAGTTATTCAGTACCTGGGCGAAAACTTTGTCGTGTGGGCCTGCAGCGTGAAGACTCCCGAGGGCTACAGAGTCTCACAGGCTCTTCGGGAGAACACCTACCCGTTCGTGGCTGTCATCGTTTTGCGGGAATACAGAATGACGGTTGTCGGGAGGTACGAAAAGTCAAATATTTTTCATCGTTAGATTTTAATATATTTTTCGTGATCAATACTCACAAGGCTCGAAGGATTTGTTGGTCCGCAAGTCTTCATCACTCGTCTGAGAGCCTACGTCAGTGATAATGAGTCTTTCCTCGTCGCCGCAAGGGCCGATCGTGAGGAGAGAAGCTTCAACCAGGCCCTGCGTCAGGAACAGGACGAGGCCTACCAGGTTTCGCTGCAGGCGGATCGTGAGAAGGAAGCCCGCAAGAAACGAGAGCAAGAACTGCGGGAACAGGAAGAGCGGGAAAAGCAGCAGAAGCTGCAGGAAGAAGAAGAACGCAAACAGGTTAACTTTTAACGTTGAAAAATTCGTAACACCATCAAAAATCGTGATTCTGGACTTTCCTCAGGCTTTGATTAATCGCAAGCTCGACGCTGTGAATTTTGTTCCCGAAGAGCCGAGCCCCGACTCTGCCGACTGTGCTAGAATCTTAGTTCGACTTCCGTCGGGACAGAGACTCGAACGACGTTTCATTCGCACCAAACACACTATCAAGGTACACAAATATTATATTCTACCGTTTAGTTTACTCGTAATTTTATTGTTGTGCGATACAGGATTTGTATTATTTCATCCTGGCGCATCCCGATGCTCCGTACCAGTTCGAGATGGCCACATCGTTCCCCAAACGAACTCTGTCGCTGAGTTTGGAGAACGAGCAGCAGCCGACGCTTGCCGAGACGGGACTGGGGCAGTCGGAAGCCATTTTCGTCTACGATCTTGATGCCTGAATTATTAACACGGATTTAAAAACCTACAGCCTTTTGTCCTGCTTTCTGTTTTAATATTTTTGTGGAAATAAATGAAGAGATGTGTTTTTTTGGATGATTCTAAATATACGGGATGGACTGAAGACTTTTTTTTTGTATTATAATGAAAAAACTTTTCGTTAAAAATTAATAAAAACACAACAAACAAACAAAACTGCCAATGTTATATATATGAAGCACTTTTGGGTGAAGTAATATTAAAAAAGACTGGTTTACGTAAATTTCTTTCAAGGCAAGGTTTCCATAGCTTCGGCCTCGGCATCCGTGGCCGGTTTCTCGTTTTCATTAGCTGCCGCAGCCGTTCCCGAGTGTAGAGCAAGCCGGAATAAACGCAGAACGTAAAAGGCCTTTAAGCAGAATGTAAAACTTCCAAATTAACTTATTAATACTTAAGTATATTTAAGTTACAGTTAAAACAGCGGCCAGCGTCCCGATAATGAACCCGGCGAGAACGTCGCTCCAGTGGTGCTTGTTGTCGTTGACTCTCAACAGTCCGGCATAAAAAGTTGCTAAAATAGCTGCGGCTTGGAGTAATGGTCGAAGAAGCAGTGAACTTTTCCATGTCATTTTAGCTTGAAGATACACAACAGTGAAGATCATAGTGAACGAGGAGAATGTAGCATGTCCAGAAGGAAAGGACAACCTTGAAATTGAATTTAAAATGTTATTTAAAGTCAGGTTTATTATTTTCAAGTATTAAAGGCTACTGGGGATGAGCCCTTCTACTACGGACAGTTGTATAAAATACACTTTACATAAGAATTTATCTTGAGATGTCTTCAAAAATCGCAAAAAATTCGCGAAACATTTTGGTGTAAAGAAAATTTCGAAATTCTTTGTAGTTGATTTCATAACGGTGTCCGCTATAGAGAGGCACGCGTTTTGGAATATGCCCGTTCCATAAAGCCTACTGAAGACCCGCCCTCTACTACGGACAGTCGTATAAAATACAGTTTACATCGGAATTTACCTTGAAATGTCTTTAAAAATCGCAAAAAACTCGCGAAACATTTTGGTGTAAAGAAAATTTCGAAATTCTTTGTAGTTGCTTTGACAACGGTGTCCGCTATAGAGAAGTGCGCGTTTTGGAATATGTCCTTTAATAACCGTAGTGCTACTTCATACGAGCAAGTATTGCATATCTTAAGTATAAGTATAATAGTATACCCAATAACATATAATATAAATATATAATAATAATGTAAATATAACAATATAATAATAAGCAAATTGCCCTCCCACCAAGCACTGTCAACCGTAGTTTCTTTTGTTCCATTTGATTGTGATGCTTCATGCTAGATTCATAGTAATGAGTCGTCCTATGTAATTGCCCAGTGTCCTCTTAAATAGACTTAGTTGTTGAGTCCTTGCCATGCTGTAGTTGACCATGGTTCCATTTTCTGTGAGCTAAGGTCGGAAAAACACGCTTTAATTAATTACTGCCCAACATACTGTACAATAGTGAAACCCATTCGCAGTTCATTTAGATGAATGTGAATTCATTATCTATTTTCCTTTTTATATTTGTGTACCCGTTATTTATTTTTTCCTTCATTTTCTAGTTTTGGTGGTGGAGTAGTATAGTCGGGGGAATAGATAGAAAACTAGAGCTTAGTCGTAAAAAAACTTCTCGTTTATGTATATATATCAGTGTGTGAAATGTACAGTCGTCAGTAAACTTGAACGTGAACTTGTCTACTACTATAGCTATACATCGAGGTCAAAACGAGGTCAGTGAAGCTTAAACAACGTTAAGTCACTTAAATTTTCACTCTTGCTAACCATTCAACTGCTGTGGTAGTAGACAAGGTCAGACGAAAGCACCAGTTTCTATTCTAGGGCTCACGACTGTACAACCGTGTTATATGGCAACAGACTATTAGTCCAAGCCGGCAAGAAATATACTTGAACATAAACTTAATAAGCAAGTACAAGTATTGCGAAATTTTCTTTGGAAAAATCTTTTGGAAAGTTTTCCAGACACAGAAAATACACGGAACTGAAACCAGTTTGGTTTTTTCTTTCAGTACTTTTTTCAGTTACGCTTGATCTGATTTTGACCTCTGCTTTCAATCAGACGACTGAAAAAGTTTGTAAGTAAGGCAATTTCGAAACTGACCCAGTTTTGACGTAGTTCTTAATAGGAAATAGTGCACGTAATGTGATAACGTGTAGTAGTAGTTGTTAAAATAGTGCAAGCGTTAGCGTAGTTGGTAGTATTAACTAGTTGTATGAGTATTAGTAAACATAAGTAAGAAGTAGTAATGGTAGTAGTAGGACTATCAGCAGTGGTAGCAAAGTGACGAATTAGAAAAGGTACTGGTAGTAGTGGTAGCAGATATAGTAAATCAGTTAGCAGTACCAGTAGTAGCAGTAATTGTAAAGTAGTAAGTATCAGTCCTCGTAAAATAGAATATGGCAATAGTAGTAAGAAGTAGAATAATAGTAGCATTGCTAGTAGCACTACAAGAAATAATAAATCAGTTCAGTAATCAGTAATAAATCGTGGAAATGGTAGTAGTAGCATTAGTAAAGTAGTAGGTAATAGTAGTAGTAAAGAAGTAGCGCATAGTAATGGTAGTAGCAGTGCTAGTAAAGCAATACTTAGCAGTAGTAGCAAAGTAGTACGTAGTAATCGTATCGTAAAATAGTAAATAACATTAAACCAAACAATAATAATAATAGTAATAATAATAATAATGAACATTATAAAATAAATAATAATAAAATAACAAAATGGCAAAAAAATTATGTTTATACCTTGCATCGCGAATGAGTTTGTCACTGGATCCTAGGCAGTGGAAATCCTGGTAATAGAATCCCAATTGGCAGGGCACGGAGGTATTATTGATAACATCCGGCTGGCAGACATCGATGAAATTCGGTCTCAGCCGTCCCACCGAATGTTTGGCCACGTCCGTCAACAGTTTGGCGCATCCCAGACCGAACAAAAAGACTCCCAGGATCCGCAGGACGTCGAGAACCGTTACGGGTATCCGGATCGGTCCCAGGCTCACCGGATCCGCTTGCGTGTAACGGTTACTGGTCCGGTTACTCCGCGTACTCGTCCGGCAGCGGATAACTTCGATGACTATTATCTGAAATATCACGAAAGGGTTAAATGTGGTTTATAGTGTTGGTAGAGAAAACAGTGAAGGGTAAACAGAGCAGTGAAGACTTGCAGGCAGCGTGTTAAAAGACAACCGAATAAACTTTTTGAAAAAAAAAATACACACAAATATAAAATTGCGAAAATTTTCAATAATAATAAAGTATAAAATTTGAATTTAAATAAAGACTGTCTTAAGAAAACACGGATGTTGCTCAGTAATTTACTGTTACAGCTTAATAATAAACATGTAAAAATATTTTAGTTTTTTTTTCTGGTTGAAGAGAAACATGCATGTAAGTTGGAAACATTAGCCATTGGCAACTAATTAATCTATGCAAAACACGTTGAAAAACGTTGCTGTTCAACTACCACGCCTCCGTAAGACAAGCAAAGGCCTTTCCAACTGAAGCAATCATTACGTGACTCTAATAACAGGGCCCGGACTACCACAGCAAAAAAAAACAAAGGTAATAAATATTAAATAATATTTCAAAATAATTTTAAAAATGTTTAAAAATTTATGAAAGTTTTTTCGAACGAGTTGAAAAAATGTGAGAAAAAGAGGATGTTGAAGGAGCTGATGAGTACAGCACTGACAGACAGGTTAGTAAAAATAGCCGAAAAAACTCCTCGTTCCATGGCGGGAAGTATAAAGCTTTCAAAGGAGAGAGCTGGTTTGATAAATTAGGCAGCAAATGAGGCCAGGGATGAGGCGTTTTGTAGGCTCGTCAAGTGTGCTGACAGTTTACCAGCAGGACGGGGACACACACGAAGATAGCGCCAAATTCTTTTGACGATAACGTGCTCTCTCGGTACGGGTAGCGGATGCTCTCGTCGCTGCAGAAGAACCCCCGCTTGAACGTGCTCCATTTGGACGTCAGGATATCGGCGGCCCAAACTGAACGATACATTAGCCGAATCAGATCAAAACGAAATAATTTTACTCGTTACCGATGCCGAGGCACAGAACGTCCAGAACCGCGTAGAGGATCCGTGATCTCGCAATCATTATCTGAAAAATTTCGGCTACGTTCGGACTGTCTGGCGGACAGGAACGGGACGGATGAAATGTAGCGGGACGAGAGAGAGTAGTAGTGAAAACCTTCAGGGAGGCTGTGTTGTAGCTGAGTGCACAAGGTTACGGCATTGGACTGACTCATAAGGAAGGCGGCAGAGTGGCATCTTTTTTCGATTCAAAGGCCCGCCTCGTCCCAGCTTCTTGCGGCCAACTGGCAACGTTGAATGCGACACGGCCTCTTCATTTTTCCCCTCAACTAAAAGAACCGTAGACCCTCGGTTTTATTAAAGAAATCAGAGATAAAAACGTCGATTCGTTTCAGTCCGCATGATATGCCCAACAATAACAATGCCGTGACGTCAAAATAGTTTCATGTCAGCAAAAGCCCATTTTCTCTTGGACTGTCTGCCAGCAGCGCTTTTCCAGTTTAGTTTTCGCAATCCCCTTAAAGAGGGTTCTGTTTTCCCTTTTTCCCCTTTGCTTAACATATCAGTTTTCCCTTTTTTCCCCCCTCTCTTCCTTTCCGTCCATTTTTCCCTCTTCCCTTTTTGTTTCCCTTTTTCCCCCATTTTCAGGGAACTTCCCTGCAAATTGGATACTGTTGGAATCCCTGTGGCAGCTTTTGTGTAAACACAATATAAATATCAACGGAATGCGGATGCTGCTAAACCGCACTCTTCGCTTTTTTGCTGTATGACGCTTCGTGCTAATTAAGTTATTATAATAAACCAGAAATTACCTACAGCTCATTTGACTTTAAAAAAAACTTTCTTACGTCTTATTTCACTAATATTATTAAACTAGAAGAATTAACGCTGTTTATTTAGTTTAATTAATTAATTAATTCGACACCCTCCCCCCAGTAGCTTCTATGTAGTTACTTTTGTTAAGTCTTCATTTAAGTTGTTGAAAAGCTAATTAGCCTCATTCTAGCATAGTTGCTGTTGGCTAAAATTAGTCTTTTTTTTTTTCTTGTAAGTAAGTGTGGAAAACTTTTTGAAGCTTTTTCAGAACTGGTGTTTTGGTGTAGCGGTGGAATTAGCCATCTGCTTGGTTTTGCGGCACAAGGGAAAAAAGCTTTTTCAGCTTCTTCTTCTTCTTCTTCTTCTTCTTCTTTTTCCAGAAAAGTTTTCCATGGAGTTTATTTATTTTTCAAACAGAAGCAGGGACTCTCCCATGTGGACGATCTGTTACCAGAGTCTGTCTTATCACATAAAGACCCTTTTATCGCTGCAACATTTACAAGAAAAGCAGTCCAAAAAATCTTCAACTTTCTAGCTTTAAACTCGTTGGATTTCTAGAACCATGGAAGATTGTTTGATACTACTGGTACCACTGATAAGATTGATAACATCTATATAGGCCTTCAACATTTTTACAAGAAAAAGCCATTTAAGTTTTAAAAGTTTTTTTTTCCTTCTCTCTCGAAGCGGCTCCGTAAATGGAGGACATTCTTGAGATTTCTTGTCCAGCGGGTTTTCCAGTTCACTATAATAAATAGTGATAACAGACTGATAACACTGATAACAGGTGTGGGCCTAGGATTATGTTAAGTATAGAGAAACCCTCTTGGGATGTCAACATGGGACATGAAATATCGCTCTTCCCGAACAGCAGGAAAGCTGCATAATTCCGTGAATAATCTCGGTTTCCTAAGATAAGATGTTATCAACGTGTTATCAACATGTTATCATCATACAGGATGGCAGAGCTTTATGTAAGCCTCGTCTTTAGGGTCTCATGTTTCTTCTACCAGGTTGGACTTAAGCTGAATGAGAAACTCACGTCGAAAGACTGAGGACTCAGAAGGTCTCATAACTTGAAAAATACGTAAGAACATGGTCGTGTTTGGTCTCAAAAGAATCAGCAAAAAATCAAGAGTAGAATGGTATAAACGTAATGTAAATTTCCTTTATTCATAGCGTAGAAAAGCGTTGTCAAAGTTTAATAAAGCTTTATGAGAACTCGTATGGAGTCTCATATCCGAAACTCAGAAGAACGTGGTCATGTTTGGTCTCAAAATAATCAGCAAAAAATCAAGAGTCGAATGATATAAATTACTGTATACATAGACAATTGACAATGTAGAAAAATGAAGTCAAAGTTCAGAAAAATCTTTGTGAGAACTCAGATGGAGTCTCATAAATTATAAACCTAGACGAATACAGCCGTGTTTGGTCTAAAAAAAATCAGCAAAAAATCACGAGTCGAACGATGTAAAGTATTTAAGTAAAAGTAGTAACCAGCGTAGGAAAACTAAGTCAAATTTCAAAAAAAAATCTTATGAGAACTCATATGGGGTCTCATAAATTATAAACTTGGAAGAATATAGCCGTGTTTGGTCTCAAAAGAATCAGCAAAAAATCGCGATTCCAGTGATGTAAAGCAATTCAATATTAGTAAATTACCAACTTCTTAAATTCGTATCAAAGTATTAAAAAATTGCTTGAGGGATCGCATGTATTACTGCACGTATTCGCAGTAATGGACGCACTTGTACAAACACTTTGCAGTAAAGTGATAACACTTTGATAACAGGTTCATAACACGCTTAACAAGATAGTGTTAATCAGTGGGTGTGAATTTAATTAAGTCTGTTACAAAGTACTTGTTCCCTCGTACACATTCAGTGCGTGAAGGTCATATTCCATTGTAAATTTAAATTATAATATTAATAATATTGTATTAAACACTTTTATTGTAATAATACACTCATTTACAAAGCTATAAATATTTTAAAATAGACTTTAAAACTGGAATATGCGAAATTGAAAAATTTCGTATGGAAACTTGCGCCATCTAGCGGTCATTTTGTGAACTATTTTTAATTTATATTCTCTTTTAATTAATTGAGCACATTCAAAAATAATAATCATTTACAATTATGAATATAAATGAAGGATTAATGGTTTATCATAAAGATTTTTATCACGTATTATCGTATAACATGACACGTGTAACCTACCCACGTGACTTGCGTACACGTGTGAAATGAATGAACAACATGGCGATGGGTCTTCGTTTACATAAATGAATGAAGCCAAGGGAAAAAATAAGGTACTCGGCAATAAAATAGTAAAAGTTGTACGGTGTTTCCAGTGAAGTCTCGAACTGCTTGGACGAGACTACGGAAACTTTCTCTTCTTCCTTGTTTCCCCTTCACTTTGACCCAGTGCCCTGCAGAACGGACATCAGGTCAGGCAGAAGCCTCGATCCGAAAAAATATATTTTTCTTTCTGGTGAATCATACTATTATAATTTATCATTCATTTTTTAAGTAAGTTACAGTCTAGAGATACTGATAAGCTGATGATAACACTGGTAATATCATGATAACTAATAATAACAGTTTATAAGAAATGTCCGTTAGAGCGTGGGCCGCACGTCACTCGAAAACCGCAATTTCAAAAAAAATATTTTTTTCTGGTCAACAAGCGAATAATTATAATTTATTATATATTATTTTAATAAAATATAGTCTTGAGACACTGATAATCTGCTGATAACACGCTGATAACATTGATGACACTGTTGAGAGCTACGAGTCCTATTCCGAAAAAACGCGGGCCTCTCTATAGCGGACACCGTTATCAAATCAACTACAAATAATTTTGCAACTTTCTTTACACGAAAATGTTTCGCGAATTTTTTTGTGATTTTTAGACGTATTTTAAGCCCAATTCGGAAATACTGGTATTTTATACGCTTGTCCGTAGTAGTGGGGGCCGGTCTGTAGCGGCCTTTTTCAGAATGTCTTGTTGGGGAGCAAGGGCTGGAGAGCTGGATCGAGACCTGTTCGGAAGTGCGACCCAGAGAAAGCAGCATTCCATCAGAAAAAGAACACGTTTTGAACCGGGCGTTCTCTGCTCCGTAGAACGCCGGGGGTCCGCCACTCTTAAACCTGACACTGTTATCAACGTGTTATCAACCTGTTATCAAATATTATCAACTGCTTATCCTACTCTCACATACTGTAATCACTGTTTATAAGCTGTCAATGTTTTCTTATCTGTGTTATCACATGTTATCATATTATCTTTAGCGAGTTCCGAACCCCCTAGCCCGTACCTATATAAGGCCAGCGCTCGCGCCTGTGCCCGGCACAGTTGAGTTTATGCAGCCGAGGCGTGCGGTTCACGGGTAGGTCAGCTCCTGAAGCCAAACAGCCGGACAGTCGAACAACCGAACAAACGAACGATCGAACGGAAAAATGATTCTTAATGTTCGAAGCCGAATAAGAGAATGGCTCGAGAATATCGAAGCTTCTGGCGGTAAGTCCCTAACGATTCCATTTTGTAATAATAATTAATAATTTAAAATTCTCCTAGATCCTCGTGCGGCAAAATGGCTGCTGGTCAAGTCTCCATTGCCGATCGTTTCGTTTATCGTCGCTTACTTTTTGATCGTCGTTTATGGACCAAGGATCATGCAGAATCGCAAACCTTTTCAGCTGAAGAAGATCCTGTACGTGTACAATGCATTTCAGGTTGTTCTGTCCACCTATATGTTCACTGAGGGAACCCTGGCTGCCTGGGAATCGGGACACAACTTCCAGTGCCAGAAAGTCGACTACTCGGACAATCCCGTTGCTGTCAGGGTAAGTCAATAATAATAATAATTTATAAAAAATAATAATAATACTGATAACAGTAATAATATTGATTGATAAATGATCGATAAAGAGTCAATCTGTCAAATAGATGGACAGGTTTATAGTGCTTACGGGCGAATGCAACGGTGACCACCTGTTCGGTAGATTACAAATAACAGTAGTTAATGATATAAAGATAGTGATGATAACTAATAATAATAGTACTAATAGCTGATAAATGATCAATCAAAGTGTAATCTGTAAATATAGTTGGACAGGTTTACAGTGCTTACGGGCGAATGTAACGGTGTCCACGTATTCGGCAGATTACAAACAATAGTGATACACAATAATAACAGTAGTTACGGCTTCTAATGATTCATAAAAGTGATGATAACTAATAGTAATAATAATAATGAAAAATGATATTTGATCAATAAAATGTAATCTGTCAAATAGGTGGTCAGGTTTAGAGTGCTTCCGGGTGAATGTAACGGTGTCCACGTATTCGGCAGATTACAAATAATAGTGATACACATGAACAACAGCAGTCTTGAATGAACTAATAGTAGTAGTAGTAATAATAATAATAATAATAATAATAATAATAATAATAATAATAATAATAATAAAATTTAATTTTGGATTATTACAGATTGCCCAAGTGAGCTGGTGGTACTTCTTCTCCAAGTTCGTCGACTTGCTGGACACTGTAACTGAAATATGAACTTTTACCGTTAACTTTTACTTAATTATATGTATTTTGTGTTCTTTCGAAGGTTTTCTTTATTCTGCGGAAGAAAAACTCGCAAGTTACCGTGCTGCATGTCTACCATCACAGCACAATGGTGGTCATGACGTGGCTCTGCATCAAGTACGCCCCTGGTGGCCAAGGTAAACAACTTTCACTAGTAGTAGTAGTAGTAGTAGTAGTAGTAGTAGTAGTAGTAGTAGTAGTGTAAAACTAGTAGTAGTAGCAGCAGTAGTAGTAGTAGTAATACTATTAGTAGTAGTAGCAGTAATAGTAGTACTACTAGTAGTAGTAGCAGTAATAGTAGTACTATTAGTATTAGTAGCAGTAATAGTAGTACTAGTAGTAGTAGTGGTAGTAACAGTATTAGCGGTAATAGTGGCAGGCGTGGTAGCATTAATAATAGATGTTGTAGTAATAATTGTAGCAGAGGCAGTAGTAGTGGTAGCGGTAAATCGCAGAAGTAACAGCGGAACTGGTAGCAGTAGTAACATAAGTATTAGTCGCAGTAGTAGTACTAGTGGTTGTAGTGGTGTAGTAGTGCTAGCAGTTGTAGCAGTGTAGTAGTGGCAGATTTTATGATACTGGTGACAGGATAAGTATATAGCTATTCTACAACAGTTCCTATGCTACAATAGCAAAAAAAAGCAGTAGTAGTAGTAGTAGTTTTGCCAAAGCAGTAGTAGCAATAAGTAGTAAGCAGCAATTTGTGTAATAGACGTCACAGTACCACTATCAGGAATACTAGGTAGTAGTAAGTAGCTGTAGCACTAGCAGTAGTTGTGATAGCCGTAGCAGTAAGCATCAGCAGCACACTAGCACTGTTACTGGTGCAAAACTTGTAGTACTGACTGCACTTGCTACTACATTTATTATCTCTGCTACTACTTGCAAACTGCTAGTTCAACAACTACAACTACTGCCACCAAAACTAACAGTCGTACTACCATACCATCAGTGCCAATGTTACTAATTTTCTAGTAATCCCAGTTACTTGCTTATCCCAAGAACTAATGCGATCTCTGCTACTACTAGCAAACTACTATTTCCAACTCTATACAAGTCCCTCCTACCACAACTAGCAGTTATAGTCTTACTACTAATACCATCAATGCTAGTCTTACTACTTCTGCTTTCTCTATTAATTACTACTAATCACTACTACGTGCAAACTGCTAGTTCAACAACTACAACTAGTGCTACCAGACTAGCACTTAGTCTTACCACCAATACCACCAATGCTAATTTTACTACTTTTAGTGCTCCTAATAACTACTGAGCACTACTATAGAATTACTTACTCATTAATTATTTGTTTCTGTTTTTAGCAATGGTAACCGGCCTGCTGAACTCGTTCGTCCACGTGATCATGTACAGCTACTACTTCCTCAGCACTTTGGGCCCTCGAGTGCAGCCCTACCTCTGGTGGAAGAAGTACCTCACCCAGCTACAACTTGTACGGAAAACAAACACTATTTACTATCAACTATTTCAATAATGATATAAATTCAACACATACAAATAATCAAATTCATTTTTAGATAAATATAATATTAAATATAATAATATAATAAATAATAGAAAATAAATCAGTAAATACCGAAATTTAAATATTTAAAATTACTATTTATTCATTTTATTTTGAATTTTAAACATTTAAAAATTATTCTCTAATTTTATTTAAAATATAAAATTATTCTAAATGGATTAATTAGACTTAATTACTAATTATAGCATTTTTAACGATTTATTAGGCTTATTAATAATAATTAATATTAATTAATATTTTCTTAGACTTAAATACTAATTAAAATATTTTTAAAAATTTATTTAGGCTCAATTTATGTTAAAATTACTATCTAAAATCTATTCAATCTAAAAATTTATTTTCTAACTACATATAAAATACAGAATTATTGTAAGTGGACTAACTAGGCTTGGTTACTAATTACAGTATTTTCGGATAATTTATTTAGGCTTTTTTAGTAATAATTATAATTAATTGATGATTTTTATCAGACTTAATTACTAATTACAGTATTTCTGTATTACGAATATAGGCTCAGTTTGTGATTATTCTGGCACACGGCTGGTACGGTGTCTTCATCCAGTGCGAGTTCCCCAAGATCCTGGTCTTCTTCACGATGTTCTACCCGCTGACGATGCTCGGCCTCTTCGGCAACTTTTACGTACAATCCTACATCCAAAAGAGGAACAAACAAAAGTAGTTTTGTCTGTAATACCTCAAGTACTGTGAAAAAAAAATTTAAAAAAAATGTTGTTAAAATAAAAAAATGTAATTATTATAATACTTAAAAATCAAACAAAATGGCGTTTGTTTTCTGGTTTTATTCTATAGTATACAAGTTCATTGACATTTAGATTAGTCGTTCGGCTTAAACCGGTTCACGGAACCAACAGTAAAGAACTGCTGAACTGAAGAGAAGCATGTTATTTCTTATATATAATATATTTTTAAACTTTTTTAATACATTTTTTTCGGATCATTTAGTGGAAGAACTGGTCCTTGATGTTTTCTTCGCTCAGTTGGTCGATTCGGTTCGACTAGAAAGCCGGTTTTGAACCCGGTTTGTACCGTTACAAAGTGGGCGGTTCGAACCCATACTGGAACGCTAGCAATTTTTCAAACTTAATTAATATTCAATCAAATAGAAATACAATAATATGTTATGAATTTAGAAAAATTTAAAAGATTCTTGAATTTTTGGGGAATGATTCTGAGCTACCCCCAATAGAGAAAAGCTGCGCTGTAGTCAAACGTCAGAATGACCCTCTGAACGGTGCGTGATTACCATGGATTTAGCTGGATGATAGTGTGAAATTGGTCCACTGTCACACGATTCGTATACGCTTGAATTTTTCAAGAACTCAGTCATGCAGTATTCAGAGGGTTCACTTTTAACAACTAACATAAGTTCAGCTACTATTCAGCTAGCGATTCAGAGGGACGCTAGTGTTCAGCTACTTAGTCATTCAGTACTCAACCGTATCTCAATAGAGAAAAGCTACGCTAGTCAAACGTCAGAATGACCCTCTGAACGGTGCACGATTACCATGGATTCAGCTAGATGATAGTGTGAAATTAGTTCACTTTCACACGGTTCACACGCTCGAATTTTGAAAGAAATAAGTCATGCAGTATTCAACCCCTTACGCAGAGGGTTCAGTTTTGACAAATAAAGTAAGTTCAGTTACTATTCAGCTAGTGATTCAGAGGGGAGCTAGTGTTCAGCTACCTAGTCATTCGGTTAACTGTATGAATTTTTAAAGCCACTTCCGTTTTCTATGCTTCGCTGAGGAAACCAGAAAAATATACTGCATACATAAAAACTACAATAATTATTATAATTATATGAATTATTAGAAATTAAGTGAAATTTGGAGTTACTGCAGCAGAAATGGAAGGAGATAAATAACTTTTCGGGTAAATTGTGGGGTTCCTGGCTTACCAGTACGGTTGAGTACCGAATGACTAGGTAGCTGAATACTAGCTTAACTTACTTTAGTTGCTAAAACTGAACCCTCTGAATAAGAGGTTGAATACTGCATGACTTAGTTCTTTCAAAATTCAAGCGTACGAACCGTGTGACAGTAGACCAATTTCACACTATCGTCTAGCTGAATCCATGGTAATCATGCACCATTCAGAGGGTCATTCTGATGTTTGCCTAGCGCCCTCATTCTAATGGAATACGGTTGAGTACCGAATGACTAGGTAGCTGAACACTAGCTGAACTTACTTCCGTTGCTAAAAGTGTACCCTCTGAATAAGGGGTTGAATACTGCATGACTTAGTTCTTTCAAAATTCAAGCGTACGAACCGTGTCAAAGTGGGCCAGTTTCACGCTATCGTCTAGCAGAATCCATGGTAATCATGCACCATTCAGAGGGTCATTCTGACGTTTGACTAGCGCAGCTTTTTAAAGTGTTACGATGTGGATTATCGTATAAGTGTCATTTGTGTACAAAAAATGTCGTAAGTGTGACATAGTGTGTGTACATAAGTATGTGTGTATAGACGATTGTGTGTTTTATGAGTTATCGTGTGTGTATTGTGTACCCTGTTATGTGTTATCATCATGTTATCATGTGTTATCATCTATTACATATTAGTATTAGTAGTAGTAATATTAGTATCACTATTATTATTATTTTTTTCTCTACCACTACTACAACGACTACTACTACTGCTGTTAATACTACTGCTGCTGCTGCTACTGCTGCTATTGCTGCTACCACTACTATACTGCTACTACTCCTGCTGCTGCTACTACTACTACTGTTAATACTACTGCTGCTACTGCTACTGCTACTACCACTACTATACTGCTACTATTCCTGCTACCACGATTATTTCTACTGTTGCTGTTAATGCTACTGCTACTACCACTACTATACTGCTGCTACTCCTGCTGCTACTATTACTACTACTACTACTGCTGTTATTATTATTATTATTATTATTCCTACTGGTACTACTTCTACTACTACTACCGCTACTAATACTACTACCACTACTACTACCACTACTACTACCACTACTACTACCACTACTACTACTAATGCCATTATTATTATTATTATTCCTACTACTGCTTCTACTACTACTACTACTATTATTATTATTATTTACCGGATAACCCAATTCGCCGTTATGAAAATGACAACAAGAATCGAGTTGTATCCGTGTAGTTGTGTTGTCGCAACAAACTCGCATGTCGAAAAATACGTCCTGGTTCGGGTTATTCCATGAAAACTAATGACTGACTTTCACTTTCTGGGGGAAACCCTGAGTAATGGTCAAAAATATAATAACTGTTATAGTTCGGTGATCATCTTAATAGCAGATGAAGAAATAAAAGTAGTAATAGTGGAAGTAGCAGCTGTAGTAATATTTGTAGTACCATTAGTAGTAGTAGTAGTAGTAGTAGTGGTAGTAGTAGTAGTAGTAGTAGTAGTAAAAGTGGTAGCAATACTAGCAGTAGCAGCAATATTAGCAGTAGCAGTATTATTAGGAGTAATAGAAGTAGTAAAAGTATTGGAAGTAGTAGTAGTAGTAGAAGTAGTAGTGGAAGTAGTATTAGCAGCAGCAGCAGTAGTACTAATAGTAGTAGTGCCATTAGTAGTAGTATTTGTAGCAGTAGTAGCAAAAATAGTGGTAGTAGTGGAAGTGGTAGTGTTACTAATAATAACAATACCAAAAGTAATAGAGGTAGTAGTTGAGTAGTAGTAGCAGTAGCAGTAGCAGTAGCAGTAGTGGTAGTTGTTGTTGTTGTTGTTGTTGTAGTAGCCTCAGCAGCAGTGATCGTAGTCATAGTGCGGTACTATACTATACTGTGCAACTAAATCTACTACAGTTACTATTTTCTACATCGTCTATACTTACTACTACAACAAGTCTGCTGCAACAACTACTACCACTATGTAGTAGTTCTACATGCTAATGCACCAAAACGCATCACACTGCAACGAATGATAACAGATGATAACAGTTGATAACAGGTGATAACATCTTCGGACCCCCCACAAGAATGTTGTCCATACACTTCCGGTAACCACAAAAATCCAACCGAAACACACAGAACCAAAAAATTACGGTTAATTTTCCCGTTATTAAAAATAACACCGATTAAATTAATTATTATATATATAATTTAATTACAATTAATATAAAATATATCATATTACAAACTAAAAATAACCCAGGTAAAAACATTGCAGAGCTTTTGAGTTTTTTTTTTTTTTTTTTGAATCCCAAAAACTAGTTTTCCAAACTACCGTTCAACTTACTTCGTTAACTATCGCCCGACTATCAAAAAACTATCAAAAGTATCACAGAATCGAATCAGATCAAGAAAGTCTACGATAGAAAAAAAACTGAAAAGAAAATAAAATCTGGTTTTGGAGAAAACCGTGTCCACATACTCAGCAGATTTAGTCAGAAACGGTCAGAAAGTTTCTAACGACGTTTGAAAATTTTCCCCAGTGATTCGTGGACAACTACCAGAACCGTTGCAAAATACAAAATTCCAAGATAATCCGAAAATCCGGCTTTTTAGAGCGTGTCCACCTATTCAGCAGATTAGTCAAAAACAGTCTTGGAGCTTTGCAATTTGATTCAAACTTCGTTTCTAACGATTCGTGGACAATTGAGCATATTTTTGACCCGGAAAAGTCGTGTCCACTTATTCAGCAGATTAGTCAAAAGCCGCAGTGGAAGTTCCTAATACAAATCAGGACACTTTTTCAGCGATTCGTGGAAGACAATTCCAGATCTTTTTGATCCTGAACAACAGTGTCCACTTATTCAGCAGATTAGCTCGGAGCCGCATTAAAAGTTTGTAATACAACCAAACACTTTGATTTCAGCCTCTCGTGGACAGTTCCACATCTTTTTAATCCGGAACAACAGTGTCCACTTATTCAGCAGATTAGCTTGGAGCCGCATTAAAAGTTTGTAATACAACCAAACACTTTGATTTCAGCCTCTCGTGGACAGTTCCACATCTTTTTGATCCGGAACAACAGTGTCCACTTATTCAGCAGACTAGTCCAGAGCCGCGCTAGAAGTTTCTAATACAAATCGGGACATTTTTTGAGCGATTCGTGGACAGCGGAGAGAGGAAAAGGTATTTATTTCCCTGGAGGCTTTTTGCATAACATAACAGTACATTGGAGTAGTTTTTCCAGTTCGGTCGGTGCAGGGGCGGGTGGGTGTATAAATAAGAGTGGCACACGCGTCGCGTTTGGTTTCCAGTTTCCACCGTTCCTTTCTGTCACCCACACACAGACTACACACACAGCAAATGGTTCTCAACGTCCGCAGTCGACTCAGAGAGTGGTACGACATCTTAGAAACGTCCGGCGGTAAATTTTCAAACACCATTTGGATAATAGTATTAAGTTTTACTGGTCACTCAATGCCAAATGTGTTGACCAAGGTGTTGACCAGGGTGTTGATCAAATTGATGTTTCAGTTATATAACGTCTAGCCTCCTAAAACTTGTTTAGTAGCTTTTTTTTGTCATTTACGTTGGTCAACACATAGTTTTAGTCGCTAGGTGGCCTCTATTTTCGCAAAAGGTTTCCATCGTACGAGGTTCAACCTTCTAAAGCCTGTTTTCTAGCTTCCTTAGCATTCAAAGTGGTCAACACCTTGGTCAACACCTAGCTGTTGTCACTAGGTGGACACTATTTTGGCAAAAGGTTTCCATCGTACGAAGTTCAACCTTCTAAATCTTGTTTCCTAGCTTTTTAACCATTCACAGTGGTCAACACGTTGATCATCACCTAGGTATAGTCGCTAGGAGGCCGCTGGTTTGGCAAAGGTTGTTGTAAAATAAATTATTATAGTTTAATAATATAAACTTTAATGGAAAATTGTGAATCCAGGTGTTGACCAAGTTGTTGACCAAAATATTTTCCCATTATGAGATATTGAACCCTCCGAAACTTGTTTACTAGCGCTTTTAAGCATTTATAGTGGTCAACACCTAGCTATTGTCGCTAGGTGTCCACTATTTTGGCAAATGGGTCTAATAAAAGAAGGCATATTCTTTTACGAATACAAACTTTAATGGAAATGGAAATGAATCCAGGTGTTGACCGAGTTGTTGACCAACAACTGTCTCCGTTACGAGGCCTTCAACATTCTGAAACTTGTTTGTTAGATTTTTCTCTCGTTTACTATGGTCAACACCTTCTAATGTCCCTAAGTGGCCACCATTTTGGTAAGTGGTCTCAAAAAATAGATCAAATTCTTATACAGATATGGAAAACCCTAAATCCAGATGTTGACCAAGGTGTTGACCAGTCTTGCTGCTTCCATTACGAGACCTTCAGCCTTGTAACATTTTGTTTACTATCCTTTTTTTATCAATCACAGTGGACAACACCCTGGTCAACACCTATATTTTGGCAAAAAGTCTACTAAAAGAACCAGTTTTTTCACAAATACAAACTTCAGTGGAAAATTGTGAACCCAGGTGTTGACCAAAGAACTGTCTCCATTATGAGGCCTTCAACCTTCTAACATTTGTTTACTAACTCTCTTTCTCCATTTAAAATGAATAACTCCTTGATCAACACTTTGGCCAGCACCTAGCTATAGTCGCTAGGTGGCCTCTATTTTGGCAAAGGGTCTATTCAAATGACTCAGATTCTTTCACAAGCACAAACTTCAACTCAAGATTCTGAAATCAATTTTAGATCCTCGCATGTCGAAATGGTTTCTGATGACATCGCCACTTCCCATCTTGGGTCTGGTGGCCGTTTACCTGTGCATCGTCGTCTACGGGCCGCGGTTGATGAGGGACCGTAAACCGTTTCAGCTGAAGAAGATTCTGTACTTTTACAATGCACTCCAGGTGGCTCTGTCGGCTTACATGTTCACTGAAGTGGTCATCACCTCCTGGGAGGGAGGACACAACTTCAAGTGCCAGCGCGTGGACTACTCAGACGATCCTTTGGCTATGCGCGTAAGTCTGGACTGCTATCTACTAACTACTAACTACTGAGTAGCTACTAGCTACTACGAGTAACTAAGAAAGCAAAACTAGAAAAGTAAACGTGTGAATTATTTCAGGTAAACTTTATAGGTCTGGGCTATCCGGACAAGTCCAGCTACTAACTTATTACTGACTAACTACTGACTACTGAGCTACTACTAAGACTAATTCTGAGAAGTGAAACCATAGAGAAGTAGTCTGAATACTAACTAACTACTTGGTAACTAGTGAACGTTACTAGATGAATAGCTAAATTTAGTAAGTGCTGACAAGTTGCTGACTACTAACTGACTACTTACTAACTACTTATTCGCTGCTACGTAACTACTGGTAAGCACAGCAAAATGGATAAGCTACTTGAAATTAGTGCCAGCTTATGGATTACTCAGGTAATCCTTCAGCTGTTTTAGCAAAGTGCTGACAAGCTACTAACTACTGACTAACTACTAACTGACAGTCAAAGTTACTAAACTAGTCAAGTAATTAAGTTCGCTTCAGTGTCAGTTTGCAGATTCAGGCTAAATCATAGAACTAACTACTTACTAACTTCTAAGCAGTAGTTCAAACTATCAAAACTAAAACTTACAGTTTTTGTTGTTCTGTTGTTCACAGATCGCCAAAGTGAGCTGGTGGTACTTCTTCTCCAAGATCGTCGACATGCTGGACACTGTAACTACGAAATAACTACTTTACCCAAATTACAGTCATAGTTTCTAACTACCAACTTACTTAATTTTTTCAAGGTTTTCTTCATTTTGCGTAAGAAAAACTCCCAAGTCAGCGTCCTGCACGTCTATCACCACAGCACCATGTTGTTCCTCACGTGGCTGTGCGTCAAGCACGCCCCTGGCGGCCAAGGCATGAACTATTTTCTATTTCTAATACTATATTATATTAATATTTATTTCATATTAATTTTGTAGCGATTCTTACGGCTCTACTGAACTCACTGGTACATACGATCATGTACACTTACTATTTTCTCAGCACTTTGGGCCCCAGGGTTCAGCCGTACCTCTGGTGGAAGAAGTACCTGACTCAACTGCAACTGGTAAATTAATTATAGTAAATCTAATAATGCTTTTAAAGAAATATAATAATTATAAATCGATAGAGTAATGACTCTACTGTAAGCCTGTATAATTAGAATGTTGAATAATAATAATGTTGCCAAGCTCCCTTTTTCTATTGGGATACGGTTGAGTACCGAATGACTAGGTAGCTGAACAGTAGCTGAACTTACTTTCGTTGCTAAAAGTGAACCCTCTGCATAAGGGGTTGAATACTGCATGACTTAGCTCTTTCAAAATTCAGGCGTACGAACCGTGTGACAGTAGACCAATTTCACACTATCGTCTAGCAGAATCCATGGTAATCATGCACCATTCAGAGGGTCATTCTGACGTTTGACTAGCACAGCTTTTTTAAAGTGTTACGATGTTGATTATCGTATAAGTGTCGTGTGTGTACAAAAAATGTCGTAAGTGTGACATAGTGTGTGTACATAAGTATGTGTGTATAGACGATTGTAAAAAGGAAGAGGAAAGGTGTACGAAGATTATCTGATAACCTATGATAACACGAAGATAACGTAGAGATAACAGGTAGATAACAGTGATAACATGACCTAGGTGTACGAAGATTATTGGGAGTTTCGGACCCCCTGTTCATTTCGTTTCAGGTGCATTTTACGCTATACAGTCATAGGCCGCACTAAAATAATCATATTAAATACAATAATGCACTTAAATTAATACAATAATGATAAATAGATAGAACAATGACTGCACTATAAGACTGTACGGTTCAAATACCAATAATCGACTTGATTATAATATTTTTTTCATTTCGTTTCAGGTGCATTTTACGCTATACTGTCATAGGCCGCACTAAAAATAATCATATTAAATACAATAATGCACTTAAATTAATACAATAATGATACATAGATAGAACAATGACTGCACTATAAGACTGTATGGTTCAAATACCAATAATCAACTTGATTATAATATTTTTTCATTTCGTTTCAGGTGCATTTTACGCTATACAGTCATAGGCCGCACTAAAATAATCATATTAAATACAATAATGCACTTAAATTAATACAATAATGATACAAGATAGAACAATGACTGCACTATAAGACTGTATGGTTCAAATACCAATAATCAACTCGGTTATAATATTTTTTTCATTTCGTTTCAGGTGCATTTTACGCTATACTGTCATAGGCCGCACTAAAAATAATCATATTAAATACAATAATGCAATTAAATTAATACAATACTGACACAAGATAGAACAATGCTTGCACTATAAGACTGTACAGTTCAAATACCAATAATCAACTCGATTATAATATTTTTTTCATTTCGTTTCAGGTGCAGTTTGCGCTGGTGCTGGGCCATATGTGGTACGGCGTATACAGTCAGTGTGAATTTCCCAAGTTCTTGGGCGTCATTTTCATTTTGTATCCCATCTCCATGTTGGTGTTGTTCGGCAATTTCTATGTACAGGCTTACATCCGTAAACAAAAACTGAAATAAATTCACATTTTGCTATTCTCTCCCCGATTTCAAACAAACCATAAGTTGACACTATTTCTCTATTCCAAAGAGACCTTCAAACCAAAAAGGCCTCTGTAGACCACACCCTCTCTACTACGGACACACGTATAAAATAACTTGTGCCGTTAAATTTACTTAAAAATATGTCCAAAATTCAGGAAAAAATCAGGGAAACATTTTGGTACCAAGAAAAGTTGAAAATGTTTTCAAATTGGTTTGATACAGGTGTCCGCTTTAGTGAGGTCCGTTTTTTTGGAATATGTCCTATAATTACACCACATTTTTTCAAAAAAACTTTGATGATTCAGTACACGACCTTAATTGAGGTATTAATTATTTTTAGATTAATCTATTTTTGGAAAATGATACCCTGCTGACGAGAGTGTTTCCACTATTGCGGGGAAATTCCCTGAAAAAGGGCGGGGAAAATGGGACCTGAAAAAGGGAAGAAGAAGAGAGTAGACTAAAGAGGAAATCTTAAATCCTATATATTCTTGCACGTAGGAGGGGAAAAAGGGGAAAAGAGACAAGGGAAGAGGGGGGAAATGGAAAATGGAAAATTGAAAAGTGGCAACACTGGCTGACGTCCTCTTTCTCTTTTGAGATTTGTTGCAAGTGTTCTGCTTCCAGCATTCAACAGGACAAAAGAAATCCGCAAAAAGGAAAAACAAAAACTGGTCAATCCAGATTTCGCAAATTCTCAGAAATCAACTAACATTAATATTTTTCTTCACAATAAATTGCAGAAATTAAATCCCCACGATCAGAGACACATAGTTAAGAGTCCAGAGACTATTTTTTCCACTACTGAATTCCGCTATTACAGTAGTAATACTTCATATTTGGTATTATCATCGTGTTTATCAATAGTTCAGGCATACATTCGTGGTATTTTGCAAATTTCCAGTCGTTAATTTTTTTGTTGTAATTAGAATCAAAAATAAACCGGTAGTTTCAATCAGGGAAACTTTCTCAGCTTCAGGGCTGCTGATAACCTGCAACCCGTCATCTGCGCATTATTCAGGACACGCTATAACGCCATTCCACCCTCCAAAAAAAACCCTCATTATTTCTCAAAAATATTCAAAATATAATATTTTTACTATACATTTATATTGTTAAATATATTTCTGATTCCCCAGTTCGTTAGGAATCTTTTTTCAAGATTCTTGTATGAATCTTTACGGCCACTGAACTCTTTACCGACTGGTTTCTTAAATGTAATAGCAATCAGGTTGAGAAAAATTCTCCATAAAAACTCAATTCTTCAGCGAAAACCTGTATTTATTCCGTATCAGCTTCCTCCAGAACGATCCTCTGATAAAGACTGATTTCCACTATTACGTCCTAAAGGCTTACGATTTTTAACTTGTTAATTTGAATAGTAAATCAAACTTTTTCCCAAACCGGATATGTAGAAATCTGTTACTACTGACTACAAACTATCTTTTTCCATTCAAACTATTTCCGTATCACTTTTGTATTGACTTGACTATGGCCAAAGAAAAAAGAGAGTTACACACTTTTTTTTGGTATAGTTCGACGGAAAGCAACACAAAAAGAGAGAAAATATGGGAAAACTTTTTGACGGACTAGTAGTAGAGCCACGCAAAGATGGATGGAGAAAACTTTTAGACCAAAAAAAAAAAGAGAGAGAAAACTAAATATAACGTGTTTGCAGATTAAAGCAGTGCAGGACTAATATTCTATTCAAGAAATTGCTTGATCGAAATCTGATTAAAATTTTACTTCATCAACCCACCAGGCAAATTTGATAGGGTCTTTAAAAAACCTTTGCACCAAAAATTCTGTTTAAAAGAGATTCCCATAGTTATTTCTAATTTTTAATGTAATGAATTAAAACTAACTGCGAAGAACACGCGAAGGTGTACGAGATCACGTGCGGCTCGTGGCAAGACTGTTCGTAATACTAATCTTTCATTGTTTAGCACTGAATGTTTTGCTTTTTAAGTTATGGGAAGAGGAATTTCATAAGAGAGGATAAGAGAAGACATCAAGTTCGTTTCTTAAGGTGCAGAGGCGCTGTTATTGTAGAGGAGGTGCAGCGGGACGTGCAGCAGCTCGACCAGCTCGGGAAGGTGCGGCTCATTGTCTGACTTGATGAAACCGTGGCGAACAAGGAAATCCAGGGTGACAGGACAACTGGTGGTTTTAAAGTCATGCGCTAGGATCCTCTCCATCAGTTGGTCGACGGGGACCAGTTCGAAGCTCTCGACCTCCCCGTCTGCGTTGCAGGGAACAAAGTCGGGCGGAAGCTCCAGGTCGTGAACGAAGACGGTGTTCGGGAAAAGTCCTCGTTCACTTTCGAAGTAGAACCTGTGTTTCACATTTAAAACCTGAATTATTCGTGCTAATAAAAAGCAAGTGATGTGGTATTACGAGACTGAGCCGGCAGATTTGAGATTGAGCAGTAACTCTGGAGTAATGGAAGCCTCTTCCGCAGCTTCTTTCAGGGCGGTTTCCAGGACAGAATGGCCCACAGAAAGACCCCCACCGACCATATTGTCCCACTTGCCGGGCCAGGTTGGCTTGGTTCGAGCTCGCTTCTGCAGCCAAACGCTGAAACCCAGTTTGGGACAGCGAGTATAGCCCACAATGTCCACTCCATATTGCCTTATGCCAAACAGACCTAAGTAGAAAGACTCTTGTGTTGGTATTTTACGTTAATATTATACAAATAAGTTGTTTTACAGGTTGCGGATCGTTCCATCTTCATTAGCGGGGGATCAGCAAAGCCTGTTCGGACTTCATAACACTAAAAAACGAAACGTTAGTAAATGAAAATGTTTCAACGTTTTTGGTTGTACCTCGTCTCTCCATCCTTTAAGGGCCACGAACAAATTTTCTTCTCTCCACTGCCTTAGAACAGAATCTATTTTAGAGCTCCTCTCTTCGTACGTTTTCAACGAGGGGTGAACACAGACGCAACCCGAGACCGGGTCGAACAAAAATGCGTCAGGATGTCGGGTCATGGCTTCTTGAATCACAGGTCGCACCAGTCCCACTTGACGCCCACACAGAACGAGAGGCCTCGACTGCCTGATATTGCCTGCACGAAAAACGTTACTTTTAAAATTTTCCATAAAATGAGTATAGGATGCTGACCTTGCAGATAAAAGGAATTGAACTTCCTCGCTAGTTCCAGAAAGCGAGACATCTGAACGTTTGGGTTGTTTACGTGGTGTGGGTCAGCGGCTACGCTCGAAAAGGACACTTTAATGGGCGGCTTATCAATACCATTAGATTTTCCCTCAGTTTCTTCTTCCGTGTCGGATTTGACAGGATTTGAGATATTGCTCATAGGTGAGTTGTTTAAAAGTAAAGTATCGTTGGGATGTCTTGACTCCACTCGGCTAACAAGCATGGCAGTTACTTTTTTATCTTTGACTACTTTGATACCTAATTATATTTCTGGGGACCTGAATTTTCGTTTGCGGCAGAGATTCGACGTGAGAAAGGGTTAAAACTGAAAGCCACAAAAGAGGCCGGGGGTTTTGTTGATTGGTGTGTATATACGGGACTGCGTAGACATATAAATACAACGGCTACTGCATACCGGTCAATACACCATTGCGACGTTGCCAAGTATTTTTTATTAATTCATTTTCTTACAATTTAATAAATAATAATAAATAATCTTAATAATTATAATATAAAATATAATATTACCAACAAATCTTAAATTATTATTTATAAATAATAAAGCATTAAAATTAATCTAAAGTATAACTAGAAATTAATTGATTTTATTCAGGACATTAAAATAAATCTTATTACTTCGTATAAAATAAAATAAATTCGTATGTACATAATTAATAATAATATACAATAAATATATTATATAAATTCTACGAAAAAAATAGCAACATTTATTGATATCTATTATTATTTTAATCTCAATTTAAATTATTTATTATTTTACATTTTTAATGCGAGTCGACTATAAAAGATTAGGATTATTTAGAAAACAATAAATAATTCATAGATTTAAATTTCAACAGTTTATTGAGCTTGCTGATCATCCGTGAGAAAAAGCCAAAGATTTCAAATACCCACTCTCGACTCGCAACAAGTGCACGAAAGATTTCTGTATGACTTGAAATAATTTGTTATTATCCTGTTATTTGATCAGTTTAAAGTGTTTTGCTCCGAAAAACAAAATGAAGAAATTAGCATCAAAATTACAACTTGATACAAAAGACTGGCCTCGTCATAAGTTTTCCTCCTTTGAAAAAAAAAAAAAAAATACCAGAAATATCAAATCCACATCTCGAGATTCTTACATTACTAGAAAATACATAATTATTCAGAAAATGAGTATTTAATTAATTCTTTTTGGCAAATATAAAATCATTTGCAAGCCACAACGGGTGCGTGACTTCTGCGATCACTTCGTAGCCCTGCGCCGCCATGTAGTTGCGAATCTCCTCCTTGCCTTCCTTGTCGTGAATGAACTCGACGGAGAGGGTCTGCGAAAAAATCATTATCAAATAAATATTTTTATGTAAATATAGCATAACTGTAGTACATGAATCGTGACGCGATCCCAAGGAATGGTTTTCAGCACCGACAGCTCGTCCCCTTCGATATCGAGACTGAAGTAGTCCACTTCGGTCTGGTTCAGCGCTAGAAGTACGGAAAACAGCGGAAAGCATTGCACTTTGACATCATTTGTGTCGTCGTCTCCATCCTGCGAGATTCGGCCTATGTTAAAGCCCTGCTTAAACATAACTTCTCTGCAACATATTAAACAACGTTAAAATGATTAAACATTAAATTATTTTAGATTTCTACTTGGGGTGTGGAACTGGACTGAGACACGCAGATACTCCCCAAGCTTTCCTGTTTTTCTTTTTCAGCTTTTCGAAATTTTCGGGGTCGCCTTCAATGAGCACGCCCTTCCAGCCGAGCTTTTGCTCCATGTAAAGGGTGTTTGATCTTGTTTCGCCATCCAGAGCCCCACACTCGATGAAAAAGCCTCCCTGCTGAAAGAATAATTATTTGGTTGCAAAAATATTCATAAATGAATGAATTAGAACACTTACTTTATTGTTCAGCTCAACAAGGACACTTTGCGCCTGACCCATTGACGGGTTCTCAACTTCAGGATGTTCGAGGCTGACTGGTCCCTTAGACGGGGCGTGCAGGAAGTTTTCTTTCAGAATTTGTATCACGCAAGGGTCGGCTTGGTCCAGCGGGACGTCGTTTATAGCCTCTACATTTAAAATATATTAAACTAACGAACATTTTCTTATTTTGTCTCTTAGTACGCAAAGAACAAGGCCCCTCGAGTTTTCTGGAGAGCGAATGGTTGCGGAGAAATCCCCACTGCCACAGAACGAAGGCCACACTGAACCCGCACGCTATCAACAGAAGCAGGGGGCGGGAACGAGCCATAGCGGGAAACATTTTGGCACGCTAGAAATATTTCAATTATATTACATGAACAATAAACACTTTTTCCAGCGTATATACCTTCAATCAATAATGTAATGGCCAAGTCCAAAATCAGGGAAATGTAATACTATTTATTTCACGGCTGGTTTTCCTATACAGCTTCCATATTTGCAGAAAAAGACGAGATTCTAAAGATGAAATATTACAAGTTTTTTGCTGGTTTCAGCTTCCGTGAACTTTTTCGTTGCGTGAAAGTATCACGAAAGACTTTTCCGCCTACTTTCTCCTTCTTCGAATGTGGAACACAAAACATTCAACGGCACCGCAGCGCCACGATCGCGAAGTGGCAAAAATGTGAACTAAATGTAGGAATTTTAAAATTAATCAACAAATAGAGCTACCCCTCTAATGCGGACACGTGTATTACATGATTTTGGCGCAAATATATTATTTCAAAATTTTCAAAAAATTTAAGAAAACAGTGAAAAACTTCTGAGCAAAGAAAGTTCTTTAACATTTTTAAACTGATTTTGTAAACGTGTCCGCTTTACAGGGGCGCTCAGTACAGCTTTTTATCTATATTACTTCAATAATGACTCTGAAATAATATAACGGAATACAAAATCACTTAAGTTAATTGGATTTACACTAGATTATTATTACCTTTTGTTGCTGACCGAAAAACAAAGAATATTTTAATACGTAAAAAGAACTAGTACGTGGCTAAGCTAAATGATTATAAATCTGAAGCATTATATTGTGTCGGGTGTATACAGCACGTACAAGTCAAAATTAATCAGAATCGGTATTGTGTAAAAACTGCGAATAATCTTAATTTCGTCGAAATATAGCAAGTTAGTTAAAAGAATTGCGAATTTTGATGCTGCGTGGTTTATTATCCGTATAATACAAATTCCATTACGCACATACAACATAATGGGCTCTGTATAATAATTGTGAATACATAATACTGTAAGATCTAAGTAAAAGGATCGATCCTATGTCAATACTTTTCCAAGTGGCCAGAACAGTCCCGTTTGTTTCGTACCATTCCATTTGTTTTACAGGCTCTGCAGAATATTGTACAATTATAATACGATAATAATTGAAAATGTATTAGTATTTTTACCTGTGAAGTGACCGTTTGAGTAGTAGACTGGGTATCAGACGCTTTATCTCCTTCCTCGCTAATGCACAGCCAAGGTAGGGCTTCCTGCAAAGCCTATGAACGACAAAAGTTATTATTATCTCATCTGGTATTCATTTAAGCCCATTATACGGTCATTGTAAATGTCTCACCCTTCACTTAACCCTGTCAAACAACTTAAGTTCTCCCATGCAGCAATAAAGAAGCACAGATAGGTCATCCTACTAGATTCAGTGAAGCCAACTGTAGATGGCTCTGCTTATCAACTAAACAACTTAACCTGTCAAACCTGTCACTTAACCCTGTCAAACAACTTAAGTTCTCCCATGCACCAATAAAGAAGCATAGGTCATCCTACTAGATTCAGTGAAGCCGACTGTAGATGGCTCTGCTTATCAACTAAACAACCAAGATGGCGACGAGAATCAAGTTTTCCCGTACAGTAACAGAGAAATATAGATAGGCCATCCTACTAGATTCAGTGAAACCGACTGTAGATGGCTCTGCTTGCCAACTAAACAACCAAGATGGCGACGAGAATCAAGTTTTCCCGTACAGTAACAGAGAAATATAGATAGGCCACCCTACTAGATTCAGTGAAGCCGACTGTAGATGGCTCTGCTTGTCCACTAAACAACTAAGATGGCGACGAGAATCAAGTTTTCCCGTACAGTAACAGAGAAGCATAGATAGGTCATCCTACTAGATTCAGTGAAGCCGACTGTAGATGGCTCTGCTTGTCCACTAAACAACTAAGATGGCGACGAGAATCAAGTTTTCCCGTACAGTAACAGAGAAGTATAGATAGGCCACCCTACTAGATTCAGTGAAGCCGACTGTAGATGGCTCTGCTCATCAACCAAACAACCAAGATGGCGACTGAGAGGTTGTCGTAAACTTACCATACGATACTTGGGATGAGATATGGCGTAGATAATCGGGTTGTAGATAGACGCAGTCTTGGCAATCAGAGCAGGGAGACTAGTAACAAGCGGAGTGATGGATTCTTGATTGAAAAACAGTCCATGAAGAACAATGGCGGCATAAGGTGTCCACGTGGTGATCCACAAGGAAATGTTGATCAAAGCCACTTTGGCAATGCGGATTTCAGCGCTCTGTTTGTTCTGGTCCTCGTTCGAACGCAAGGAAGTAACGTTCATCTTCCTGGCCTGTTCCTTCAGTGATTTCTCGTGCTCGACAATAGTGCGGACGATGTGGA
Organism: Eulimnadia texana; assembly: GCA_002872375.1. NCBI lineage: Eukaryota > Metazoa > Arthropoda > Branchiopoda > Diplostraca > Limnadiidae > Eulimnadia > Eulimnadia texana. The sequence goes on from NKDA01000001.1 coordinate 4,425,395, forward strand.
AGTAGCAGATGATGATAATAGTCAGAGGGACGCAGTAATCGAAGAAGAACAAGCAAAGTGCGAAGGAAATGTTCTATAAAAATATTTTAGCTTAAGGTCTGAGGTTCTGTAGAATTGTGTGTAGACTTACTGAAGGATCTCGGGTGAGGAAATCGAAAGAACAAGACGCTAAAGTGCCTTCTGGAACATAGCGACCCCATCCGAAAAACGGCGGAAGACTCCAGCCGATGGCGTAGATCCAGCACACCAGTACCAGTACTGTAGCCCTCACTAAATCACATTATTTCTCAGTACAACGTCTAGATTGAAGTATGTGTATGGAAATACTTACACGAAGTCATACGTTTGCCTTTGAGGCCTCGCACAATAACATTGTAGCGATCGTAAGAGATGGCTGCCATTGTACAGATACTGCATAGTCCGAATATACCTCCTATTTAAGTATTCAGTATAGGCAAATAGTAGATTAGCACATAGATTAGTTAGTAAGAAAGACTGCTAACCAGTAGCGGCGTACAGTTCGCAGGCGAAAGCGCTAAAGAGCCAGATTCCTCCGCCGAAAGCATTGACAACGAACATGGGGAACTGAGACACCATCATGCACAAGTCCGAGAAAGCCAGATTCACCACGAAGATATTAGCTGGTGTCCTCAAGCCCTTCACCGTAGTGAAAAGGTAAAGCACCAAACTGTTTCCTGCAATACCCAACATTCAAAACCGTACAGAACTCTCTCAACATTTCACAGAAGTTTATAGGAAAAGCTAACCGCAAATGGAGATGATTCCAAGGAAGATGTAAGCAGTACCCAGCAGGAAGTACCACATGGGTTCGATGGGCGGATACTTCAACCAGTGCGGATGAACAAGATGACGGATCTCTTCCGGAACCAAATCAACGATGGAACTTGCCGGAGCAGCAGCCACAGCCGGTTGCTGCCGGAACATTTGCGCATCGATTTCGGTTCCGTTCATCTTTTGTTTTTTTTAACTCTGATGTCCTGCTGTAGAACTAAACTATTAACTATCACAGACAATTAAACTACCGAGTAAATTTGAAATGTACCTTTTTTGGCGTAGCAGAAAAGTGACTCTTGGCCTGTCTTGCCGGCGAGTAGCGGAGGACGAGGATCTTGCGATTGCTTTATATACTCACTGAAGAAGTCTTCCAAGAAGGATTATGAGTGTACAGCTATGTGGCTTCGATATTCTTATGTAAAAAAGTGTATGACACTGCTAATGAGATATAATAACAACGGTTTAATCCCATTTGACCCTTCAGAGCCCTGTGTAATAGCCTGGGCTGGACGTGTCAACCTCCTTATGGGCAAATCTTGTTGCTCCTCTTTTTTTTCAAAAACCAACAAAAGACTTACAAGTTCGTCTTGATAATATGTTACCTCAATATTCATCGTAAATCACAATAAATTCAAACTTAATTTTAATATTTAAAGTATCTAATCTAATCATATCTAAGTAATAAGATTAATCAGTCATGCGTCAGTACTGTATTGCTATAAGATGTATATTATCCTCAGCTACCCAGCAAAAACTTAAGGATAGTTTCAGGACCCTGAAAATATCCTGAAAAGCATATTTTCATAATGCCAGTCAGGACTCTGAGTGCAGTGAAATTGGCCCACTTCTAGGGTGCTCAGGACCGTTGACATTGGAATGCCTGAATAATACATGTTCAGGGTACTTAACAGCGTCCTGAAAAAACGCTTTTCAGGATACTTAATGGTGCCCGCAATAATCAAGATTCACTATAATCAACAACATTTTTTTTTACTCATCCACGATCGGACGTGGTTCAGGATATTCAGGAGGTGCTACGGATATTGTTCAGGATGTAGCCGACATCCTTAATTTTCCGTTGGGTAGGTTTAATTAAACAAAACCTTTAACTCATGAAGTTAAAAACTAGGTAAATATAGATAAAATCTAGGCCTATCTACATATCGATGCCTGCTGTGACATGTACGTCAAATAAACAAGCTTCTTGCGAAAAATAAGATTATGTGAAAGGTTTCGCTGCTTACGACAATTTGCGAACTAGAACTAGAAGCAAATTATGCTAAGTGTTCCTAGTCTTATAAGAATATCAAATCCTATTATATAGTTTTATGCAATACGCTAATTTGTAATAGGCCTAGTGGTGTACTATTTCTATAGTCTGGTGGTAGTCAAATGGTAATATGATAACATTTTATCAGAATTTTTTTGACGGTTCTTTACTAAGTATGATACAGAATAGAACAACAATTTTTCTGAACCGAACCGTGGGTACTACATGACAAACCGTACTTGAACCGTATTGAACCGGAGCCATTCATTTTCTAGGTTTACGTGCATATTTATATTTAAAAAAATCAATAAGCAATGGAAGAGATTATAGAACAATAAATTTGTATTAATAAAAATATAAAACGTGTAATATATTTGAATGTACGGAAGATTTAGTTTACAATTCTGCCGCTCGATGGCGCTGCTTAAAATTTTAAATTCCTTTCGAAGTTTAAATGGTCCGGGGGTGTTGTCCGACTTCAAGCTCACATAAATAATCTTGAAGTTTAAAGGTTGAGTTAATTTTGCATACTTTTGTATTTTTATGTAAAATAAAGTTAAAATTATATTTCCACACTAGGCATTCAGCGCTTTATGGTCTCGTGCAGCAACACGTGCTTGTATGCGCGTCTCGTTTACATAATTCACGACACACGCCTCATTCAAAACCTGCCTTGAAAAATCTAGTCGATTTTTAAGTTTTCACTTTCGAAATGGCTACTATTACTACACTCTACCGCAACTTTGATATTTGGCATAATAATATCAAATCCTTAGGAGGTCTGTATAAAGATTTGAACTTTTAAATCTAGATTTTAATGCAAGGTGGACGTTTTATATTACAGATCCTCGAGTAGCGGAATGGTTTCTGGTCAAGTCTCCCGTTCCCATCGTTTGCATTTTCCTGGCCTACGTTTTTCTGGTGCTCGTCGGTCCCAAACTGATGCAGGACAGAAAACCGTTCAATTTAAAGCCAATACTTTTCGTGTACAATGCATTCCAGATAGGTCTTTCAGCGTACATGTTTTACGAGTTCTTGTTGAGCTCCTATCTCGCAGGCTATGATCTCAGATGCCAGACTGTCGACTACTCGAACGACTCTCTAGCCCTGCGAGTAAATTATTTACGATTAACATTTGAATTCTGTTTTTAAGATTTTGTTTTTCAGATGGCGGACGTTTGCTGGTGGTTCTTCTTCTCGAAAGTTATCGATTTGCTCGACACAGTATGTATTGCAGTCTTAAATAATCAAATGATACTAACCTTCTGATTTCATTAGGTGTTTTTTATTTTACGCAAAAAGAACAATCAAGTCTCTTTTCTCCACGTTTACCATCATGCGACAATGATTTTCAACTGGTGGGCGGGAGTCAAGTTTGCTCCGGGAGGCCAATGTAAAACGATACATACATTACTAGTTGCAATTATCACATAAATATTTATCTTTATTATTGCAGCGTTTTTCTGCGCACTACTGAACTCGTTCGTCCACGTTATCATGTACACGTATTATTTCCTCAGTGCCTTTGGACCTTCGATTCAGCCATACTTGTGGTGGAAAAAGTACTTAACACAGCTTCAGCTGGTAAGTTTTGATACATTTACATGTGCAGAAGTTTGTAATGATAAATTCTCGATATTTTTAGGTTCAGTTCGTGCTGATCATTACTCACGTTTCGGTGGGAATCTACAATGGTTGTGATTTCCCAAATTTCTTGACTTACTCAGTCGTCGTTTACTGCCTGACGCTTATCGCTCTGTTCGCAAATTTCTACGTGCAGGCCTATATCAAACGCTCAAAACATCGCGAAGCCTCTCGCAACGGGACGAAGAAGCTACAGTAAAAACGCAAACTTGTGTGCTAGTCACTTTTCTACTTTTCAGGGAAGAAAAAACCAAAAGTGCAACTAAAATCAACAACAAACGACAGCATTACAAAGTTTTATTCATATCATAGTTTACAGTGCAGCTTTTTAAAAGCACAAATTTTCAGATGAATACATTTTGCTTTTTTAGTTTGACAATTTCTGTATTTTCACGTTTTCGTTTTCTTCCGATGAAGGGGAAAGATCAGATGACTTGCGTTTTTGGCCAGACGAACGTTCCTTTAGTTAAAAGATTAAAATACAATGAAAAAACATTTCATTTTTGTGTTACCTTGCCAGTGGCTTTTTCACGAGTCCACTGCCTCGCCTTCTCTTCGAACTGCGAACGATTAGTCAGAAACTCTCTTGCCTGATAAAAAGTACAGATATATTAATCTTGAAATAAGATTGATCGTTTTTTAAGTTACGATATCTGCCATTAAAGGATCGTTGGGATTCGGTTCTGAAAGCAGCAACTGAAGGGACGTTAAAAGTGTTGATAGATTAATCGAAGGTCTCCAGTTTCCCGCTGGCGGCATTTTCAACAAGTCCATGCAGATTAATCCATTGCTGTCAATATTTGGGTGATAAACAGGAGTAGTAAAACGCATCAACGGAGGTTCGAAAGGATATCTAGTCTCAAAATCATATTTTGAATCTTAATTTTGTTAATGTTTAGTGATCGAAATTTACCTGTCGGGAATCGTGATTGAGACATGGAAGATACCGCCTTCGTATGGCGTGCCGCTACTTCCCTCGAGAACTGAAAATGAAAAAGTAAAATTAATTTTGTGAGTTAATAATGGTTATATATATTTTGGTATTTATTCACCTGCTTCAAGGGAGTTGTTGTCGTTTTCTTTGGCCCAGCACGAAACCCCTGGCGGAGGCGACTTGAGAAGCATTTCGAGTTCTTTCTTCATTCTTGCTATTTTTTGTGCCATTCTTTGTCAATTACGGAAATTTCAGTGATTCGCTAATGTGTGTAAATAAAAAAGAAAATGGAACAATAAACTGCTACAGGATGACCTATCAACTGAGACAGGTAACAGAAATATCAAAACATTTCGTCTGATTTGGCGCCAAACTTTAAACGCCATCTAGCGGCACTATCTATAACTATATTTAGTTAGTACGTCGATCTACTTAACCACAAATTTTAAATTATTCTTTTCATTAGAAAATTAATGTTAACTATTAGAAATTCATGTATTTCCTATCTACAGACTACAAATCAAATAGCAAATGCAAATATTTAATAAATGAAAATATTAAGTCAGCTCCAGTTATAAGGAATAAACATGTTAAATATTATTAATCTGGTTCAATTTAAATTATCAATTTATCAACTATATGATTCTTATAAAAGCGAACAGCAATCCACACTAAGAAGAGTCCGACCAGTGGTGTTTTATACCGTACAAAGCACCGTAAAAAAGGCACTATTTCAGTTCCATTTCATAGATGCCTGCAACGGCCTTTCAAGTTCAAGGTCACCAAAAAGGCACCGCACAAGGCACCGTGGGTTTATACTGTAAAAATCTTCTTGGTTTTCGAACCCTGATCATAGTTAAAACCTTTAGTTCTCTTCACTATCTTAAACTCTTCCACGATGATCTTCTTATCTTTCCCCCCATACAGGGCGTACTCCAAAAGCGGACCTCACTATAGCGGACACTTAAATTAAATCGTCCTGAAAAAATTTTTTATTTTTTCTTATACAGAAATGTTCCTTGAATTTTTCTGAGATTTTTCAGTACGTTTTCAAGTAAAATTTGCGCACAGAAGTATTTTATATCCGTGTCCGCAATAGAGGGGTTGGTCTTCAGTGGATTTTTTCCCAATAAGATCTTATACATTGGAAAGGTTCCCCCCTTTTAGAACGTTCCAGCCCATAGTCCTATAGCGTCTATATACCAATCCTGCAGAAATAAGTTATCCAGACCCGTATTTCGATTCCTCCGCTACAGTCGCTTAATACAACTCAACTGTGTGTACGTCTTGGTCTGCTTATAATCTCTCTAAGGTAAACTTTTATTAATCTTTACCACGAATCCTTTCTTATCGATTCAATTGCAGCCAAGTCCCTAAGAGCTTGGCTACAAGTTAAATGAGGTTATAATATTTGAATTGTCCGATACTTTCGTCAACGGCCATACCACGTAGAAAGTACCCGGTCCCGTCAGATCCCGGAAGTCAAGCTACGTCGGGCCCAGTCAGTACTTGGATGGGTGACCGCCTGGGAACACTGGGTGCTGTTGACTTTTTCTATTTTTTCGCATTAACTTTAACGTTTAATGGTCTTTTTTTCTTTTTATAAACATTAACTCTGATATTAAACTCTCTTTTTTCCTGTTTTTTTTTTAGCATTAACTGCAACATCAACACTAATGGTAGACAATTAAATTAGCTGTATCAAAGACTGGATCAGACATTAAACTTAATAGTCAGTGATTAAGGAGACAATAGACTAAAGTAAGTTCGAGGCTGAACCATTGATTAATTTTCTTATTGTGTTGTATCTAGTTAATACAAATAGATTAATAATTAAACAGATCTGGAAAAATTTCACTTTATTTTCATAGTACTATATACATACAAGTGAAGCATCAATGTTTAATAAACAAACCCAACTACATTCGAAATACAAGACAATTTGATTTTATGTTTCCGTCTCCGTCCTCGTCTTTTTAGATTCGCTCTTTTGCTTGCCAAATTCTTGGTCGATCCTCTCCTTAGCTCGATAGACTTTCGATTGCAGGTAGAACGAGCCGCCTTTGGCCTTATCGTTGACGTTGAAAAGATGCTCGTACTGCTTCTGAACCTGCTCGGGATCCATATTATCGACATTAAGGATCTGCATGGCCTCTTCCAGCGTTATTCCCGTTTTAAGGTTTGCTTCTGCTCGAGCCAAACCCGCCTGTCCGCCTCCCGCTCTGCTGGCCGCTTGCTGACTGGCGGCGAATTCTTGTCGCAAGGCTTTTGCGAAGGCTCGGCCGACAACCTGGGTCCCCATTACAATAATCTGTACCAAGTATTTAGCCATTTTTTTTCTAGTTGTTTGTCGCTACGTTGAAGATTAATACTTCAACTTTTTGGGAAAAAATTGAAGATTTTAGGTCTTCTTGATTGCCTAATCAAGATATAGAGACGATTATTAAGAAACAATGCGTGGAAAATTAATAATTTTCCAAGTTGAATCAACGTGAGAGGTTATGCAAAGATGTTGCCTAGCAGACGAAGTTAGGCCGAACCTACCAGATCGAATCCGAATCTAAAATATTTTATTATTTAAATTATTTTAAAATTTCATTTATCTGAATAATTATAAATATTTAATAAATGGCTTTAATATATTTAATAGACGTTTGTTCTATTTATTTTCGAACCCCTTCTTAATAAAAGAATAGCACTGCTTCGCGCTTTGCAGGGAAATTCCCTGAAGAGGGGAAAATGGGGGTCGGAATAAGGAAAAAATAAGGGAAGAGGGAAAATGGAGGGGAGAAGGGAAATTTAGCAGTACACATGTATATTTTATCAGGGAGGGGAAAAATAAGGGAAATTGATCTCAAGAGAAGGGGAAAAAAGGGGAAACAGTGCCCTCTTTAAGGGAATAGGGAAAACTAAAAGAGGGAAACGACAGCAGAGGCTTCTTTCACGGCCATCTGTTTATAACGGCATTTACAAACTGCCAAACCTGGGCGCACGAGCTGAGGATCTCGCATTACGTTGTAACGGTCGCTGCCACATAAGCCACCCATAAACGAATTTACCTGGCTTTATGGGAAACAAAAAAAACATACACAAAATTGTCCAGTAAGTTTAAATTTCTTATCTTTCCTTCTATCAGTCTTGGATTTAAAAGCCCTGATAAGAAGCTAGAGGTTTTTAAACAGGTCTATGCAAGTTCATTATTTATCAATATGGCTGACCTGTCAAAAAAACAAAAAATAACAGTCAATTAGGCTCTTGAATAAACTGTTGACGTAACTTGTTTTTCTTTGCTGCACGTTTTAATGACTTTTCCGTATGTTTTGGGTTTTTTCGTTGAAATAGATTACAAACACTTCACGTCCAGACTAGTTCGAGCTAAGATTCAGCGTTAAGTTGTCTGTATATAAAAGCAGTTAACTGAAATTTGTACTGAATTCAGATTTTCCTGCTTCGCTTTTCTTGTTCATAGCTGAGGGTAAATTTTTCCTTTATGGAATTAAACAACAGGAAGTGTCTCGCGTTTCACCCATTCAAATGCAAATCAGAAATTCGCAACATTTCACTGAAAATAATTTGGATTTCATTTTTCATTTTACAGATTAATCCCATTGGTGGCCTTTTGTTTTTTATAACCAACCAATCATGAACGATTCTTATTACCGGCGAGTGGAGCAGGCTGTTCTGCGAATCAACGGCAGCCCCAATGCAAAACCAGCAGCCATGTCGGTAAGGCGTTTCTTTGCGAAAATTATGATGAAAAACTTGAATTTTTCAATGGAAATGTTTTTAGCCTTCCAAATACAGGTCACCAATTCGGGGCGGTGGCGATCGTTTCATCCCTGTGCGGGCAAACAACAATTGGGAGGCTGTGTTTCACAGCAAACAAGAAAACGGTACAAAACGAAATGCCAACGGCAGACAGAATCGGGAAACCCCGGCCAGTCTGAACGATAATGGCAGAGATCGTCAGACGTACAAGTGTCTGCTCGCCAACGAGCTTCTGAACGCAGGAATTGAAGATACCAGAGACGTCCCGAACAATGGCCTTAAACCGCAGAGACTTTTTAACGTAACAATTTCTTTCCTGAAATTAATTTAAACTCAAATATTACTACAACTTATTTATTTATTGTTGTATTTGCTTAAATATCCAATATTTACTTAATTTACTTTGACTTTGTGAATCTCATTATTTTTTATGAATTTATTTTGTGTATTTTTACATATTTCGTTATATTTTTGTATAACTTATACTTTTTCATTTGTAGTTTCAAGTGAGCGAGGACAGGATCGAAAACGAAGTCCCCACCTCCTCGTCGTCGCTGACTCCCGCCAGTCAGAAACTGATGCAGTCACCTCGGAAACCAACCAGGAAAATTCCTAAAGTACCTTACAAAGTACGGTGACATTATTTTCAACGTAACTATTTTTAATATTATGACTTAATATTCGTGGTTAGTTTAGTTATTAATGTTTTGATTTTCATTTTAATCATCATTATACTAGTATCATTTCTAGTTTTTTCTTAATTTATTTCAACACAATCTGAGTTGCTATGTTCTTTTTATTTTTCAAAAATTTCATTGGAGTTATTTATTTTATTAATTTTCATTATTTTGAACAAGGTTTTGGATGCACCCGAGTTACAGGACGATTTCTATTTGAACTTGGTCGACTGGTCACCACAGAATGTTCTCAGCGTTGGCTTGGGCGCCTGTGTGTATCTCTGGGCCGCCTCGACAAGTCAAGTATTTCATTTTATCCAAAACGTTTCAAATGATGCATAAAACATCAAAGTTAACAATAAATTCTACCCAAAGCATTTAGATATTATATGTAAAAAATAAAGAATTAAAAGAATATTAAACTTGTAAGTAAATTTTCCTCAAAACATTTTAATATTATTATTAAATTGTCGAAATGATGAGTTAAAATTCTCATGAAATTTATTAAATCTGATTAAATAATTGGTTAGCTAATATATCCTGTTCTCATTTACGTTTTCTGTTCCCTTCGAAAGGTTACCCGGTTATGCGATCTCGCCCCAGAAGCCGATTCCGTAACTTCTGTAGCCTGGGCAGATAGGGTAAGACAATTCACTGTGTAGCTAACTTCAGATTATAACTTTCTGCTAATTCTTGTACATTGTAATTCTATGAAATATTTTATTTTAGTGCAACCACGTGGCTGTTGGGACGCATCGTGGAACAGTGCAGATTTGGGACGCGGCTGTGGGCAAGCGGCTCTCGATGCTCGACGGACATGCGGCCCGAGTTGGTGCCTTGGCCTGGAACGGAGACCTCCTCGCGTCAGGCAGCAGGGACCGCTACATCCTGCAGCGGGACACCAGGACCCCCCCGACGGTTGCTCAGCGCAAACTGGCCGGCCATCGGCAAGAAGTCTGCGGTCTCAAGTGGTCCCCCGATAACCAGTACCTGGCGTCGGGAGGCAATGACAATAAGCTCTTCGTCTGGGACCTTCACTCCCCGAGACCCGTGCAGATGTATACGGAGCATTTGGCAGCTGTGAAAGGTATAGTATGGTTTAATAGCAGTAGTAGTAGGAGGAGGAGGAGTAGTAGTAGAAAAGTTAGTAATGGTATTGATAGTTGCAGTTGTAGCAGTAGTAGTGGTGGTGGTGGTGGTGGTGGTGGTAGTGGTAGTGGTAGTGGTAGAGCAGTAGTAGTAGTATCGGCAGCAGTAGTAGATGTAGTTGTAGTAATAGTAGTAGCAGAAAACTCAGTAGTAGCAGTAGGAACGATACCAATACTTTTATTTACTAATTATATCTAGCTATTGCTTGGTCCCCGCACACCCATGGTCTTCTGGCCAGCGGCGGAGGGACAGCCGACCGCTGCATTCGATTCTGGAACACGCTAACCGGCCAGCCAATGCAGAGTGTCGATACCGGGTCTCAAGTATGCAACCTGGCCTGGTCCAAACACACGCCAGAATTGGTAATTGAATTCTTAAACTAATTCCAACCCAACGCAATAATAGCTTTATAATTATAATAATGCATGAAAACACTATTAATGTAGCTACCCGCGTAAAAATTTACTATAGCTGTAAACTATAGTGTGGCATTCTAGTAATTTGCAACATAGTATATGGCTTTAGTATAGTGCACTATAATAAATGTTCACTTGGGGAGAGTAACAATCAATAGTACAACAATATTAATATTTAATATATTTTACCCTTGTGGGTGAGCAGGTCAGCACGCACGGCTACTCGCAGAACCAGATCCTGATCTGGAAGTACCCAAGCCTGACGCAGATCGCTCAGCTGACGGGCCATTCATACCGAGTCCTGTATCTCGCAATGTCGCCCGACGGAGAGTCTATCGTCACTGGAGCCGGAGACGAAACGCTAAGGTTCTGGACCGTCTTCAACAAAACCAAAACGCAAAAGGTGTTTAAATTTCAGTTAATTAGTAAAAATTTTAGTTAATTATTTGTATATGTTTTTTTTTTGCAGGAAAAAAGATCTGTATTGAACCTATACTCTCGTCTTTTGTAAGAAACGAACTCAAGAGAACTAGGGGAAAATTCTTGTCAACTTTTTCTTCTTTCTTATTTGCTAATTGAAATGAAGAGAAAAACTTTTGTGTAGTTTTTCATGTTTTTAATATTTCCTCCTCGATTATATTTCCCGCACTTGTTTTAATTACTGTTTAATTTTTTCCCCCTTCTTGATTAACGTTGTGTAGAAGGAGTTAAAAAAAAACTGAGTCGTATTCGAGCACCCCTGTTTTTCGTTCGTACTTTGTTTTTATTCGTCGCTTGTGTTGGTTTTCCCGTTACGAAAATTTCTGTATGGTTTGTCATTTAGACAGTTCGCACACATTTTCTTTTTCTGTTGGCTTTCGTATTATCCCTCTGAAAAAAGGAAATGAAAATTAATTTGTAGAAAGCAGGAATAAACGTTGGATATTAAGCAAAATTTATGATTATTTTATTCATCGATTAGTCATAGATATATCGTGAAGGTATATAACAATATTATTATTGAATTATAATGTTCGGGTTCCTTGGTATATCTGGAGTACGGTGTTAAAATAATATTATAAACTTTTGTTCGTCAGTTAAATCTAGAAAAGTGCAGTGTATTACAGCAATTTGATTTATTGTTTTTATTGTGTACTATTATTATTTTCATGAATAAACAGTAATTTAATTTTTAGAAAATAAACCTGTCCATTATTTTTAATCCGTAACTAAAATATACACAGCAATGCTTCCACTGTGTAGGGAAATTTCCCTTAAAAAGGGAAAACTTGGTCCGAAAAGGAAAAATAAGGGAAACGTCATAGAAGATTTAGCTTGGCATCCTGGATGGAGGGGAAAAGGATTACTCGATATCTACAAGAGAAGGGGAAAAAGGGAAGTCCTTGCCCTCTTGAGGGAAAAGGTAAAACTAAGCGGGAAGTATTTAATCCACAGGTTAGCAGCACCCCAAAGTTTTTGTTACAACAGCAAACGTCCATCCACGCAAAACTTTGCCACGAAAATCTGACATTTTAATTTCCTTTATTATTTTCAATTCAGAATATGAAATAACAGAATAAAAAATGGCGAACCGAACTATCAAAGAAGCAGTTTCAGTCAAAGGCACCAACCCGCAGTATCTCATCGAAAAAATCATCAGAACCAGAATCTACGATTCGAGATACTGGAAGGAAGAATGCTTTGCGCTTACCGGTAAAATAAACCCAGTAAATAATACAATATAAATCTTATAAATTATCATTATTCCCTGTATAGCCGAGTTAATGGTCGACAAAGCCATGGAGCTGCGTTACGTTGGAGGAATTTACGGAGGAAACATTAAACCAACTCCGTTTCTCTGCCTCGTCCTGAAAATGCTACAGATTCAGCCAGAAAAAGACATCGTTATTGAGTTCATAAAAAACGAGGATTTCAAGTAATTTCTTCGCTTTTCGGTTTTGTAAAGACATTAGTTGTTAAAACGTCAAATTTTCAGGTACGTCAGAGCTTTGGGCGCGTTCTACATGCGTTTGGTGGGGACGTCGATGGAGTGTTACAAGTATCTCGAGCCACTGCTGAACGACTACCGGAAACTGCGTTTTCAGAACAAAAACGGAAGTATGTTTTTCTGTAACTTGTTCGTTTTTATGATTCTCTTAAGTTTTTGTGTTGGATAGAGTTTGAACTTCTTCATATGGACGAATTTGTGGACCACATTCTGCGGGAAGAACGATACTGTGACGTAATCCTACCCAGGATACAGGTAAATGCGTTAGTATTAATGAAAACATAAATTATAGACTAATATGTGAATTTTAAATAGAAACGTCACGTTATGGAAGAGGCGAATGAAATCGAGCCACGAGTCTCGGCCCTGGACGAAGACTTGGAAAACGAGGATTCTGACGAAAGCGAAGACGAGGACGAAAAACGAAGATCGCTTTCTCCTCCACCCCCTCCTTCGATATCTCGAGACAAAGAACGGGAAAGAGACCGTTACAGGGAAAAACGAGACGATAGAGGAAGGGATCGTGATAGAGAACGCGATCACAAGAAAGGTTACGAACGAGATAGGGATAGAGAACGAGATAGAGATCGCGAGCGAGAGAGAGAAAAACGCAGGGACCGGGACGACCGAGACCGAAAACGTCACCGCAGCAGGTCCAAATCGCGAGACAGAGGCGATTACGAGCGAAGCAGGGACCGAGAAAGAGACCGTGACAACCGCAAAGACCGAGAAAAGGAGAAAGACAAAAACAAGAAGAATAAAGATCGCAAAGGAAAACAAGAAATCAGCGCTGAAGAGCAAGAAATTGCAGAAGCTAACGCCCTGCGAGCCAAACTGGGTCTCGCCCCTCTCCGCCGTTAATTTTCATACTTATGAATTATACAATAATACACATTTTCAGGAAAAAATAATGTTTATTTTGGTTTCCTTTTTGAAAAAATAAAATTAAAAAGAACTAGCTAATGAAACAGGGACGTATCACAAAGATAACTAACTATTATAATGATTTGTATAGTAAATTGTTAAGTACTGAAGCAAGAATCAATCCCAAAGCTTTAGCCTAACTGTACGAAAAAAAAAAAAAACATTATTGGCGCCAAAAAGATGAAGAAGGTTAAATATTTCTTTAATTTAAATTAGAATGCGGATTTTTCCCGGACGCTTATTGGTTGGTTTGTTGGATCATGTTTTCCCACTGGGCGATTAAAGCACTTTTGCGACGGGGTCCTTGGTTCAGCGTTCTGCTAACGGGCAGTTTCGAATCTTCAGCGTTCAGCAAGTCGGGAATGGAAACGGCTGATTTGATACTGGAGTGATTCCTCGACCGGAGGTACGAGCGAGTCTCGGGTTCGTCTTCGGCATCGATCGCTGCGAGGAGGTTCGGCTGGGATTTGGCGAACAGCTTCATGCGGTTAGCCCTTCGTTTTCAAAATACAAAACAGAAACTCGTTAAACTCAAATTATAATTCCAAGTTAGTTTGATTAGGTACCTGAGCTCTTCCTCTCGTTTCTGCATTTCTCGCAGTTCCGCTTGGATCTTCTCTTCGGCAGTCGCGTAAGTTCGTCGCGGTGGAGGGTTACGCAGCACTGGTTTCGCTTCCTCGACTACTGGCTGCACCTCGTCTTTGTCGAGAACAGCTTGAAGAGACGGGGATTGATATGACTGCTCGCGAGAGGCGGGGTGGAAGCCACAAGACCATGGTCACCTTGAGATGACCGAGGGGTGACTTCAGCATGACCTTGAGATGACCTTGGCACAGCTTCAGCGTGACCTTGACCGGCTGGGGCGAAAGCAGACTGCGTAATAACAGGCATACGACCTCTAGTGGCTAAAAATTTCTGCATAAGTCCGCGCTGGGGTCCTACGGGATTGCTGAACTTCCGCAAAGGCTGCGCGGGTAAAGCGTTCACTGGTCCGGTAGTGGAAGACAGGGCCCTTGTGAAGTGAGGTCTCGACTTGGTGATTGGTTCTTCGTCGATCTTAGTGGGCGGAGCTTCATCCTTCTGGATAACAGCGATTGGCTGGTGTTCGTGGAAGAGGGAGGGAGTTGAAACGGATTTGGCCAATGGACGTCGTTCTTTTGGGGCTTCCGGTTCAGGGAATGAATCTAATTGGCCAACGCGAGTCACTTTGTCGTCAACGCGGTCTTCGGAAGTAGTTTGAATAGTTCCGGCGGAAATGAGTTCCTTCTCGCGCTCCACTGTTTCCTCGATCTCCATCTGGATGCGGGAGGTTGCTATGCGGTGCTGTACGTCGCGCTTGTCCGCACTGGTCATCCGAGTCAGTACTCGATGCTGCTTAATTCAGAATATTAAATTAATAGTAAATAATGTAAAAAAAAAAAAAAGAAATTGTGAAATAGCTACGGAACTTACTTCTTTGTCAGTAAGTTCTAATAATTATAGTATCATAATAAATAATTTTAATATAGTATAATAATATAATAAATTAATAATAATACGTCTTTATCGGTGTTTTTCTGAGTTACAGCAGCAGCCCAGGCCGGGACTCCCTTCTCTCGACGTAGCGCTTCTTCTCGTTCCCGAGCCAAGCGGATTTCTCGTTCTATCGGAGTCTCCTTCAGGACCCTGAACAAAAGATTAACCAAGAAGTACAAAATCCAGGATAAGGGTGAAATATTATTAAGAATAAAATCTAACGTATGTTATATATAGACATTATTATTGATGTTTTAATGAATGAAATTTAACCATACCCGGATGTTTTATCGTAATTAGATCGGATAACTTGTTAATATGAAATAGAGATATTAATTTTGTGATTGTAATCCAAACTGTGTAACTGAATCTATTGTGAAAATGATCGCATCCGTAATTAAATATACTGTTAGACTTGTAATAATAATAGTGTTAATAATAATGTTTATAGTAATAATGATTAATAAAGTAGTAGTAGTAGTAGTAGTAGTAGTAGTATTAGTAGTAGCAATACTAAAATAATAGTAGCAAGGAATAATAATGATATTAATAATAATCAGTATGGAATGTATAACCGTGGTATAAGGCAATAGGCTCTAAGACTAAGCCGAAGATCAATGTTTCCACTTTTGCAGGGAAATTCCCTGAAAAAGGGGGAAATGGGGTCTAAAAAGGGAAGAAGAAGAGAGAAAAGGTAAAGAGGACATGTAGACCCTGTATATTCTAGCAGGGAGGGGGGAAAAGGGGAAAGATAAGGGACGAGGGGAAAAAGGGAAAACTGAAAAGTAGAAACACTCCCGAAGATGAAACAAACATAAACATAATACTAATTATAATAATTAAAATAGCAGTAAAAATAATAATAATAATAATAAAGTAGTAGTATAATAATACAGAAAAAAATGAGTAAAATTATAATAGATATATAATACAACAAAACAATAAAATAAAATATTTTTCTCTGTCAACAAGGTGGTGTATATACCTGCGGTAGGCAGGTGTGGATTCCTCGTCCTCGGGTTCATCAAACGGTTTGACGATGACTTGCCGTTTGCCCTTGTAATTTGCCGGCGTAGTGGCAACGCTGGTCACGCCATCCCCAACACTCAGCACATGGTCCCCTGAACTGTGGCCCGAACTCATGGAATCCATGGACTGCGTCCTCTGGTGCGGGAACTTTGAATACTCCGACGAGCCTTGGATCATCTCTGGAGTGGCTACTCGACTATTTACCATTATAAAATCAAATATTAATTAATTTTATTCTGTTAATTAACTGTGATTAGCTGATTAAAGACCTGCTGTTGGTTTCGCTGATGAAATCTCGTTCTTCGCTCGGAGTTTCAGTATCAGAATAGTGTCCTTCATCGATGGTAGGGATAGAATTCATATTATCAGACTCTTCCGTGTTGTCCTGCTTCGTCAGCAGCTTTACCCGCTGAGCACGAAGCTCTTCTTCCCGCTGTCTCAGCTCGCGGATCTCCTGAGAGATCCTCGCCTCGGCTGGAGACAGATCAGCGCTAACTTCTGAGCTAGATTTTTTAGTTTCGATGATTTTCTTGTCTTCCACGGCTTCTGGAACTTTCTTCAGCGGTGGGATGTTGTCCTGGAAGTCTTGAGGGATCGAGACTTTGCTCGGAGAAGTTTGGGAGTTGTCCGGGTTTTGCGCAGCGCCATTTCCCGCTCAAAAGCCAGAGCTTCTTCCCGCTCTTTCTGCAAGCGGATTTCGCGCTCGATTAAAGTTTCTTGCTGGTTAATCTTATTGGATTTTCCTACGGACAGTTCATCTTCATGCTCGATATCTAATCACATTTTAATTATCATTAATTTGAATAATAATAAGATAATAGTTCAGATACCTCTGTTGGAGTAGTCATCAGTTTGGTCGAAATAAGTCGCAGGAAAATTTGAATTTTTCTGTTTGAGTTTCGGTTCTTCCTTCACTGGCTCCGGTACAATGCCTTGGTCACGTGTTGGACTTACTGTGGTCAACAGAGGGTCTTCATCAAGTTCTACCCCCTCCACAACGACAGCCCCGACTTCGATGAAGTCGTCCGTGAAATCTTCAAGTCTCACGTGACCGTTGACAGTGACTGGCGCGGACTCGAAACCTGGTGGAGGTTCTAGAGCTGCCGACATTTTGTTGTTCAGTCCCAGCATGCGGGCCTCCCACGACGATTTGGTCTTCTCCTTGTTGGCGAGGATCGACTCGTAAACGACTTCACCTGAAACGTAAAAAAAAAAACTATCTTAAATCCGCTATATTTTGAATTGCTGCCCGAGGCTAAATGCAACAGTTGTTGAAGTGTAGTAGTAATAAAAACGCGAATCGATTATATATATGAATAGGAAACCCTAAAAATGTCGCCACAGGTTATG
Source organism: Eulimnadia texana (assembly GCA_002872375.1). NCBI lineage: Eukaryota > Metazoa > Arthropoda > Branchiopoda > Diplostraca > Limnadiidae > Eulimnadia > Eulimnadia texana. Next base: position 4,442,853 of record NKDA01000001.1, read on the forward strand.
GGAAAACTTTTACGAGTTCACGTTTTTCCGGCCTGCCTGTCACGTTGTTATAGCATACGCTTGTCCCCCACGTAAAAATGGGTCCGAGCAATAGTATTTTGTACCGTGCACAGCACTGTAAAAAGGCACCATCACAGTGCCTTTCCGTGCTTTTCTCAGTTTCTTTTCCTAGTGACTTTTTCCACACAGTTACCTCATCGCCTTCATGGGCTCTGATTTTAAACTACGTTCAAGGTACACCAGTCCACGGTCACCAGAAAGGCACCACAAAAGGCACCGTCATTTTTACCTGGGATCACCGCACATTGACATTTCTATCTTGAAAGCTTTAACTATTTTATATCTTACCTGTTATCACAGGTTACCATGGGTTATCACGTGTTATCAAGTTAATGGCAGCTGTACACCCTTTGTTGCGGGTTGTAAATCAAACTTACCGGCAACCGTAATTTTTCATTTGACGAAACGGGGGGAAACAACCCGCCCTTTTCTGAACAGGAAACACTTCCTGCCCTTGTTTAGTTTTTCCCTGTTTTTTTTTTCTATTATAATGTTTCAAGAAAGTGAAATTTCTAATTCTTCAGTTTAGTTAAAAGACGCCATTTAAAACTATTTAGTCTAAGCCACGATCTCTGGCAGACCTGAACAGAACGACTTTTAACTTTCTACAACTCTGATTGGTTCAAGTCTGAGCCAGCTTTTGAACCTATTGGTCAGAGTTCGTCCTTCTACCAATTAGGCGCAGCTAACCTATGACGTCACTTTACGCGGACCAATAGATTTGAACTACCATTCATTTAGATAGACCACATGATCTTTTATGGCTTTTTTGACGGTGTTTTGTAATTAATAAAGGAAAAAGATTAGGAAAAAATGGAAGTATGTTATCGTATTCTGATAGCAAAGTGTAATAAAAGAGCTTTTACACAGTCGGCACTTGATAATGGACTTTAACATATCTTGTAAATGTAAAATATTTCTGTTATTTTGTAATATGATTTTGTCATAACAAGTTGATTACAACAACAACAGCAGGAAATTCCCTTCCAACGTAATTAGCTATCGGCAAGTGAATCAACAATTTGCGGTAATTTTTCCAATTAAAACAACTAAACTTCAAATACCTTGAACTTCTTAGTTTCCTTCACTCACTAAAACGTTGAATCCAGTGTTAATATTTCAGTTTAAAACACTAATTTTAAAGCGACGTTTACGTTTTGATTGTTTCGTAGAAAAGTTCGGGACAAAAGCTAAAATGTTTGTGTCTGCTGGCAGGTATTCAGCGTCACTGGGTTACCGACATTCAACCTGCACTTTTTCCCAGCGTGGAGGGTTTACCATAGTATACCGCGCGCCAAGCAAAAAGCAGTGCAAGAAAAGTATACGGCCGCAACACCTAAGAGTATGTCGCTTGTATTACGCCTGACGTTAGCTGTAGTCTTGTATTCCCGCCTCTTTCTTCGGGACACCTAAGTATAGCCGCTTTTATTTTCGCTTGAAGAGGAGTACGCAAAGCAAATCAGCCGCTTTAAGTTAAAACTGGCGCGGAGTGAAGCTACAGTACAATGCTCCCACCTGGCTCTCTCGGAATTATTATTAAGCAGAAGTCTGGTATTTCACAAGAGAATTCTACAAAAATTTCCAAAATTATTTTAAAACTTAGTGCAATTTTTAGATACCTACTAAATATTATTATAATGTAAATAATACATTAAATAGTATAAATTATAAATAGCTGAAAACTAATAGACAAATGTAAACATAGTTTTCTGCAATGTATGAATTTTAAAATAAAACTTAATTGATATAGCTAGTAATAGATTTAAATAAATAGTTATAATTAAATAGATTAGATCAGTTGATACTATTGATTGCAGTGTTTCAATTTTCAATTTCCCCTTTTGTCCCCTCTTCCCTTATTTTCCCCTTTTTCCCCTCCGTGGCACCAATATGTGGCTGTGTTTCTAGGTTTCCTCCATTCCTTCCTCTCATATTTTTCCCTTCCCAGACCCCGTTTTCCCCTTTTCCAGGGAATTTCCCTGCAAATTGGAAACACTGATTCATTGTGCTGGGGATTTGAGGGGATAGTGGTTTCCTATTGATGGAATAATGATAGTGTAAAATAGTTTGAATAGTGTGGGAATCAATAGTTCATTGTCTGCAGTCGATTTCTTTTGTCTCAAGCCGTAATTTGAATAGTCAACGCCCCAGAATCACGCAAAACCGGGTCAAGGGGTCAAGAATCTTTTCTTCAAGAATCATAAGGGAATCAAGATTCTTGCTAAGATTCTCATGATTCTTAACAAGATTCCTTGTTAACGCGGCAATCTCAGTTTTCTATCTTGTCTTGTTGTAGCGTTATCAAAGGTGTTATCCCATGTTATCACATATTATCAAAGTGTTATCAACCTGTTCCCAGAAGAAAATAAAAGGGTAATTTGAGGACCCTGAAAGTATCCTGAAAAGGATATTTTCAGGATGTCAATCAGGACTCTGAGTGCAGTGCAATTGGCCCACTTTGAGGATGTTCAGGACCCTCACATTGGAATGCCTGAATAATACATGTTCAGGGTACTTAACAGCGTCCTGAAAAAACGCTTTTCAGGATACTTAATGGTGCCCTCAATAATCAAGATTCACAATTCTCAACACTGTTTTTTGTACTCATCCACGATCGGACATGGATCAGGATATTCAGGATATGTTACGGGTATCGTTCAGGATGTAGCCGACATCCTTAATTTTCCACTGGGTTATCACACTGTTTGATTAACTGGGGTCGAAAGAGCAGCTGCAAGGCTTCCGTGTAACCGTTCCAGCAATTAGGATAATGATTGATAACACATGATAATAATCTCAAACGATTATAAGTCGTGACATTAAATTACTTCAAGTCTGAATTATAGAAAATTACATAATTTGTTCAAAAATTCGATATTTAGTCTGTTAGATTTTAATATAAATATATTATTAGTATTCTTATGATACAACTGAAATGTAAAAAAAATTAACAATAAAAATTATATTATCAATGTTTCCACTTTGCGGGGAAATTCCCTGAACAAAGGGAAAATGGGGTCTGGAAAGGGAAAAATAAGAGAAGAAGGAAAAGGGAAAATCTAAACGTAAGGCCCGTATTCTAGTGGGGAAGGGGAAAAAAAGGGAGAAATAAGGGAAGAGGGGAAAAAAGAGGAAAATGAAAAATGGAAACACTGTATCTTATGTACAACTAGAAAATTGAAAAAATTATATGATTAAATTATTAAATGGATAATTTTATATTTGTACCGAATTTAGTGAAGAATGAAGAATCACTTTGCAGGGAAATTCCCTGAAAAAAGGGAAAATGGGGTCTGGAAAGGGAAAAATAAGAGAAGAGGGAAAAGGGAAAATCTAAACGTAAGGCCCGTATTCTAGTGGGGAAGGGAAAAAAAGGGAGAAATAAGGGAAGAGGGGAAAAAGAGGAAAATGAAAAATGGAAACACTGTATCTTATGTACAACTAGAATATTGAAAAAATTATATGATTAAATTATTAAATGGATAATTTTATATTTGTACCGAATTTAGTGAAGAATGAAGAATCACTTTGCAGGGAAATTCCCTGAAAAAAGGGAAAATGGGGTCTGGAAAGGGAAAAATAAGAGAAGAAGGAAAAGGGAAAATCTAAACGTAAGGCCCGTATTCTAGTGGGGAAGGGGAAAAAAAGGGAGAAATAAGGGAAGAGGTGGAAAAAGAGGAAAATGAAAAATGGAAACACTGTATATTATGTAGAACCAGAAAATTGAAAAAATTATATGATTAAATTATTAAATGGATAATTTTATATTTGTACCGAATTTACTGAAGAATGAAGAATCAGATTCATACGAGAATCTCTGATTCTTTGCTAGAAACACTGCTGGAGAAACGATGGAAGTCATTTGGATCCTCCAGTGTTGAAGATGGACAGCACCAGACTAAAAGAGTCATCCACTTGCTCACCCAGTCTTATACTTGATGGCTCAAGCGGTTCTCCTAACATCCCACACAGGTGTTATCAAGTGTTATCAACTGTTATCATTATGTTATCAAGTGTTATCAAAATGTTTTCAGGGCAAGAAAGGCGTCTTTATCAGTGGCTGAAGTTGTTTTCTGGACTTTTTTTCGGCTGTTATCAAGTGTGTTATCAGGTGTTATCGCCCGTTATCAAGTGTTATCAGCTGTTATCACCTTGTTATCATCATGTTATCACCCCGTTCCGTTTCAGTAGTTTGCCCAGAATTCGTTGTTTATCTCAGGTAACAAGCATGGCTGCTGGATATAACTGTTTCTCTTTAAGGGGGTCCGTAACTTCTGAGTCCTGTCTTAACAGATTGGCTGATAACTTGTGATAACATCGGGATTTTTATGTTAGTCCTGAACCCCCCCCTGAACGGCCGCTAGCTGTTGAAGCTGTGAAGCACGATTCCATGACGCTGGCCTGTAGACTGGGGCCAAAAGTAACTGAAGATTTATTGATTTATGACAAAACTCTGCATGATTCTTGATGAGATTCTCAGTGAGATTCTTAGTGAAGATTCATGAGAAGATTCTTGGTATAGATTTGGTCAGATTCTTAGTGAGATTCTTGCAAGATTCTTGAAACATTTTCCAATCTAGAGGTTCTTGGGGTTCATGGATAAGTCTTGAGATTCGAGGGTTATCTTCGAGATTCTTGGGTAAGATTCTTCCAAGATTCTTGGTTTTTATACGTTGTGATTCTGATGAGATTCATGGAAACTGTAATTTCCATATTACTCCAGATTCTTCGTGACGATGAGGAGTGGTAAAAACTTGGTAACCGGGATAAATCATCGCCGCAAGGATCTTTCCAATGTTTTGACTAGCGCTAATGCCAGCATAAAAGGCCGCTCAAGACTAGCCCCGCTACTGCGGACAGTCTTATAAAATAGAGTTGTGCGAAAATATTTTTCAAAATACATTGAAAAATTACAGAAAAATTAGCGAAACATTTTTACGTAAAGAAACTTTGAAAATCTTTTAAGTCTGATTTTAAAACGGTGTCCGCTATAGAGAGGCGTTCATTATAGGGCAAATGCCATAAAGCCAAAGCAAGACAAGCCCCGCTACTGCGGACAGTCTTATAAAATAGAGTTGTGCGAAAATATTTTTCAAAATACATTGAAAAATTACAGAAAAATTAGCGAAACATTTTTACGTAAAGAAACTTTGAAAATCTTTTAAGTCTGATTTTAAAACGGTGTCCGCTATAGAGAGGCGTTCATTATAGGGCAAATGCCATAAAGCCAATCCAAGACTAGCCCCTCTACTGCGGACAGTCTTATAAAATAGAGTTGTGCGAAAATTTTTTTCAAAATACATTTAAAAATTACATAAAAATTAGCGAAACGTTTTTAGGTAAAGAAACTTTGAAAATCTTTTAAACTTGATTTTATAACGGTGTCCGCTATAGAGAGGCCTTCATTATAGGGCAAATGCCATAAAGCCAATCCAAGACTAGCCCCTCTACTACGGACAAGCTTTTGAAACATAATTGTGGGAAAATATTTTTCAAAATACATTGAAAAATTACAGAAAAATCATCGGAACATTTTTATATAAAGAAAGTTTGAAAATCTTTTAAACCTGATTTTATAACGATGTCCGCTATAGAGAGGGTGCGCGTTTTAGCTTGTGCCTTAAAGCGCGGACTCGATTCACGAAAGATGGATTGAACTGTCAAAACTTTCTGTCAGCAAATCTGTGTTCTATAGCCTTGAGATAAATCCTGATAATTATCGTATGTCCCCAATCTTTGTTGTCTATGTTATCAAGCGTGTTATCAAATTTAATCACCTACAATTTACTTACTAATGAACGAACTAATTAAGTAGTACTATTTGCTGTAATGCCTCTATCTATTTAAAGACTTTAGTATTGTTTGTTATTAAGCTGTTATCTTTTTTTTTAACAGTTAACAGACTTCTTATTTTATTATTTTGATTTTTGAATACAAACTTACTTTCGCCATCTAGCGGTGCTTTCGGTACTTCTGAGCTGTCGTCCTCAGCTTCTTGGGAACGGCGCAACCAGTTGTCGATTCGCTTGGGTTTGACAGTTTTCTTCTGGTTCTCGATCACCTGCAGTCTCTCGCGCTCCAGTTCCTCGAACGAAACGCCGTCGTCCTCCAGCTCCAGCGTCTGGTTGCGGAGGACGTCCCGGCTGCGCTGCTCCTTGACGTGATGCTCCACAATCTTCGAACCGATGTTCTGCTGCTTGGTCGGAGTGCTCGTCGCGCTTTTCGACAGATTCTTATCCTCCACCAGGGCGGAGTTGTTGTTCTCTTCCCGGTAAAGACTCCTCGGTGCTGGGGAAGGTGGAAGAGTGAAAGAAGCGTCCTCGACTGGTCTTATGGGAGAAAGAAGAGCAAAAGATGGCGGTGGGGACGAAGGGATTTCTGGAGGTAAGTCTGGAACATTTTCGTCCACGTCGAGAGTACTATCATCCGAAGGTTTGATATCTTCAGCAATGGCGATAACTTCTTCCAGTTGTAGGTCCGCCATTTTCTTTCTACTTGGTTCTCGTTTGTTTCTGGACTTTTCCTTTTTAACTGTTTTCCTTTTCGAAGATTTTTTCTTTGGTTTCTGTGGGCTGTCAACTTCTTTCGGAGCTGGTTGTAAGAGGAAAGCTTTGCTCTCTTCTTCCAGAAATTCGAATCTCTGTAAAGTCTCGCTGATTTTCTGTGCTATGTCGTCTGCACTCGCCTCAGGCGATCCTCGCTTGTTTACGGTCTTGCTATAGATATCGTTCCTCGCTAGTTTTGTCAGATAGACTCCAGAGTCCGGACTTTTGGATGCTGGGCTCAAACCCGCTGAAGAATCCGAAAATTCTGGTGAAGCTAGTAAACTTACACTACCCGAACTTAGCTCAGATTTCGGGTCTTCGACATTCAGTACCAAGTTAGAGTAGATCTGTGTAGGCGAATCGCTTTCTGTTAGATTTCCGACACTCAGAACCAAACCCGAGAGCTTTTTACTTTTTCTGCCGCTAGGGGACGGGATGTTTGCGTAAGCCTGCAAGTCGTCAATGTTCTCGTAGATGTTAGTGTCGTATAAGTTGTCAGTGTTCTGATACAGGATTTCTTGCTGCGTTACAAGCGGTCTGCGAGGAATCAGTTCTTGGTATAGCGGATCGCTCGACTCATTGGAGTCTGAGTCTACAGCAGTGGATTCTAGGGATTCGGCAGGTAGTGGTGGTAGCGCAGATTTTGCTCGGAAGCTCAGCTGTCTCACGACTCCGATATAATCGCTCACCGCAGTATCGAAATCAGCCTGCAGATTCCCGCTGAGTTCTCGGCAAACAGAACCCTGTCGCGACGTCTCGGTCTGGAAATCTGTGCTTGAACAGTCAGCGGAAAACAGATTCAAAGTTGTCGCTGAGTAGTGACAACTATCAACTTCAGGGGTCTCTTCAAACACGAGCGAATTGCGACGTTGCCGATAGCAGAGGCCTTCTGCGGAATCAACCTACGATGCGAATCAGACTTTTATTTTAATATGAATAAAAATTTAAATTTGTACGATTTATACTACTATTCTTTGATGAGAGTAAAACCTAAGAATGTAGTCTAATACCTCATTATGAAAACTGAAATTATTTTTGCTGATCTTAGAATTTGCAAACTTCCAGCTCTTTTTGCTGGACAATCCAGCAAAGGCACTCATAGTTTTAACTTAAAACAATTAACACATTAACAATACAAGTTTTTAAAACAGTAATAACACAACTTGTCGCTCACGAACGTCGGTAACAACTAACGAACATTTGCACATGCTCTGAGACACTTATTGCCTAGTTTTTTTTTCTTTTTTCCACAATGTACCGCTTTGTTTTTCGTTTTCTTATTTTGAATCGTCCAGTTTTCCATGCAACAGTTGTGCAGCGTAATTTTTCGAAAGCTTCTTGTGCTACTCTCTGCCAGAGAAACTGGAACAAAGGGACAGACACAGCAGAATACTCAACACATTATTATATTATATTATTACTATCGTTTAATAGACTTTCAGATTATTATATTTGATTTATGTTTTATTTGATTAACGAGTTTGAATAATATTTTTTAAAAAATTTGGAAATTTTCTCCGTATGAATAAAATCGATAGGAAAAAATACTTTCCAGCAATAAATAAGTTTTTCACTAAAAACCGCAAATTTCCATGTTTTTTTTTAAATATGTATCCCTTTCTTTTACTAATAATAATAAACTTTATTGAATATAGATAGTTCTCGCATTATTGATTGCAATAACGGATTATTCGAATGACTGAATGAACCAGCGAATGAATGGAGTAGTTGGTAGTAGTGGCTTTTCCGATAGTCGTAAAACCGTTAGATGACTACACACCAATTAAGTGTCTTATAATAAAGTTGAAGAAAATTTTTATGGACTGGTTTGGTGAGAACATCTGACGCACTGTTCCAGTTTTTCCCGCTGCCATTTGTCAGCAAAACTTTTAAAATATAATAATAACATCAAACAGCAATAAAGTAAAATTACTTGCCTCCATTTCGCTACGAGATTCTTGTTCAACGAAATCTAGATCAGTCACAGGTAGTCCAGGATCCTGCTGGAACATTTTGGAACTAGCGGAGGTACCAGAGTGTTCCAGTAGAATTGTCAGGACCCTCTTTTATGGACAAGTAACGTTTTTTTTTTTTCTTGCCAATCATTACTGAAACGCTCTGCTTAATCCTTTGTGGGGAACGTATATAGTGGGAAGCTGTGGGAATACCGTGGGAATACCGTGGGAAACCCTGTGGGATTCTTTCTATTGATTCTTTTATCACTTGTTGTTGTTCCAGCAAACGCTTCACTGAATCGAAACTTTGAATAAGAAACAATATTCCAAAGTACCGAAAGCTTTTCATACCGGGGGAATTGATGAATTAAATATTTTATTTATGTTTATCGATAGTATTTCGTTTTACGAGAGTTGCGAACCCCTCCGTGTTATCGTGTTATCAGCCGTTGTGTACTTGAATCAAGGATCTGTGTTATCCGTTGTTGACACTAAGGATTAAACTAGAAAATAAAAAATGATAAAGAATCTAAGGAATGATTCCTGAATCTAAGAATCTGTCAGTCTTGATATAACACATTCAAAGAATCTTATAAGAATCACGGTGAATCTCAAGAATCTTTTATTAAGATTCACACAAGATTCTTGAAAAGAATCTTGATTGTAAGATTCTGTCTCGTTATCTTTGAAAACTTGTTACGAAAACCTCTGTGTTAATCTCACTGATAAAAACTGACTTTTTCTATCAGAAAATCTAAGCCCCAAACAACATTCCACATCAAAGTATGACATTAAATAATGCTGAATTCAATTAAATAATAATAAATTATACTCTAAATCTTGAAGTAACCCCTAAAATAATCTTTATTATATCCCAAATACACTAAAGTGAGTTATCATCAATGGCAAAAACTTACGTGTGTTGACAAGGTGTAGGACAAACGAGCGCTGAAATGAGTAGCTGTCGAGTGTGTGGACAGGGACTTTGAATTGAAAGGGCGCTTTTAATGGAGCTGTGACAATTGCTTCATGATCGCACATAAGCTAGACTCACTGTATCACACTTTTAGGGTCCGATTCTTTATTCAAGGACTCGTTTTCTGGACGCCATCATAAGATTGCGTATTATCGGTTGCCATGGTTACCCCAAATGAGGGTTCTATTGAAAGCTGAAACTCCTAAGAAAGTGTTATCTAGTGTTATCAGTTGTTATCACCTCTTGTTGTATAGACAGTTGTGTTTCATAGTACGTACTGCGCAACTTGTTATCAGTTGTTGTCACTTTCTATCACCTTTCATACCTGATTATCATGATTTAGCATTGTACATTGTCCGTTATCGTCACTTGTTATCAAGTGTTATACTTACGTAATCGATACTTTATTAACTAATCTTATAATCGTGTTATCGTCATACAGCCATTTCTATCTACATTTTATCACTTATCATGTTCTAACATTGCCTATCTTCACCATATTAATCAATTATTATCATCTGTTATCACTGTAAATACCCGGTATGTTTCCAGAAAGTAGCGAACCCCCCTTCAAAAACAAAATGGCAGCCATTTTGAATAATTTCCCGATAAGAAAACACGCAAACTAAAACAAAACTTGTTTTTACGAAATGACAACTTGATAAGATTCTGAAGAACCATGATTTTTGATTAATAATTTAATCATTATAATCTATACAGTATAGTTTAATCTAATTTAAATTTAAGTTTCACAGTTTATTGAATTAGTTGTTGATTGTTGGTCGTCCGTAACGGCGAAGCTGTCAACAAGGCGAAGGCCGCCGTGCGAGAAAACCGTTGGCGGGATGCAGGTTAGCAGTCACCTCCAATCAAATATTTTTCTTTCCTTTTTCATCTCCTTGTCTCACTGTAAAATGTTTCAACTCTAACCAGTGGAATATATACCGAAAATAGGAACTTGGTGATTGTAGATCAAAAGACTGGCGTTCAGTCAGAGAATTTGAAATGATTCACAGCAAATGATCCTTGTGAGTGTAACACCAATGAGGCGGTAAGGATTTCTCTCGGTGTTTTAATGGATCCCGCATTCCAGACTGTGCTTTTAGCTTGGCTTTCGGCTGAGTGTATTCCCGCCTGTGCTTACTTCTGTTCCAGTCCGCAGTTCTCTGTCAGCCTCCGCACCTTTGGTCCATGCCGACTGAACTCGTGGAATCCTAGTGAAGCTTACTAACCTAACTTTGGTTATGTGATTCTAGTAAAATGCTTCGAACAAGGAAAAAAGATGTGCGACTCAAACCGAACCGAAAACTGGACAAACGTTCCAGTCGGACTATGTTGTTCGAAAACGAAGAACTCCGTTTGCGAACCATGGAAATCAACGCAGAAGTGGAGAGAGGTCAGAGTAGCATAAAAAAACTTCGCCGAGAAAACGATCATCTGCGTCGAGAGATGTGGGCACTGCGAGAAGAGTACGAACGACTAGAAACCCTGTTAAAAAACCTTGATCTAGCAGGTTGTAGTGCCAACGGGGACGTTCAAAGACGCCAGACGATACGCCTGATTATGCAAATGGTGCACAACACCCTTATGTGACAGTTAACAATCAAGGAACGGATGCCAGTAGCAAGACAAGCGAGTGTTGCCACGCAAACAATTGCCACTTGGCACCTAACGGATCTCCTCCTTTGTACGTGGAACCGGCTGAATGGTGTAACGTCGAAATTGATAATATGGAAAACTATCAAAAGGCGTACGGTCGAATGCCGAGACGCTGCAGTTCAGCAGGGACCCCAACCCCGAGGTCTTGTCTCAGCCTGAAGGCAAACACAGGACCCACCATCAAAGGGGATAACCTAAACATGAACGAGGAAGACGAAGACGGATATACTGCATGTTCACTTTTGCTCCCTGATCATCCAGAAACAACACAGCTGGAGAAAAACAGTCAAATAACTCTCATGTTTAGTCAGGGGCTCGGCGCTCTTCTCCCCGGGAAGCCGGTTCTATGTCCAGTCGGCACGACAAACAAGCCTTACCGCAAATTACTAATTTAATTGGGCCGTTGCCAGAATGCGAAGAAAAGAAGGGAGAATATTTGATTGCCGGTGATCCAGCTGTCAGGCAAGGAGTAGCTAATACCTCAGTCACTCAATCAGACAGTCTGGGACTAGTGGAAACTAGACCAAAACATCAGGGAGAAGATGCAGAGTTTGGATCAGCTGATGACTGCAAGCTCAAAAGATGGAGTTCGGTCGTCATCAGACAAAAAGATGTCTCTGATCCAACACGATTACGTACTGTACATCCGCTTACAATCGCTTTCGACCTGGAAGAACATCCGTCAGTCGGTGATGTTTCAGTACAAGATATCATCGACCAACTCGAACATCAGTTCAACTCCCAGCTCACTTCGGTTCGGGTGGTTCGGGTGGTCGGTTCGCTAGTTTACGTTAATCTTGATCACCAGTCTTCGCTACTAAGGCTGATTGATAAAGAACTAGCCATTCTTGGCGTCCACGTACACTTAGTCAGCGCTTGCCAAGACCTTGCGGTGATTGCAGTCAGCGGAGTACCTCATTACATTAGTGATAAAACAATTGCTATGCTCCTGTCGGCTTTCGGAATGATTCTAGGACAAGTAGAACAAAGATTTTATAAGGGAATCGACACTGGAGAACGACTAGTTCGAATCAAACTGAAACAAGACTTAGGTTTGCCTAGGTTCTTAACAATTCGAGGTTGTCGGATCCCGGTTCAAGTTCTAGGGTCTCCTGATAGGACGCCAGCAGACGAAACTCGCAAGAATCTTCAAGAAAAAGAACCATCAGACGATAATGAATCACTGAACCAGCCAAAGATTGCCAAATCTTTCAAGTACCGCAGTCAGCTGAGTATCGAACTCCATAAGAAAAGCAATAGCAACACTCCAGAACCTCGGCGGAAGGAACTGGAAGAACCGAGCATTTTGCAGAATAAACCGTTAGAGACCACAGAATCTCCCACAACTCCTCGCGTGAATTTCGGGATCTCCCATCCGCACAAACAGATCTTCCGCAACCAGGGAACACTACGCCCAGTACGATCGAAAGATCCACGACGAAAGGGATCCTCCGCAAGAATTTCTTCGGGCAAAACGTTAAAGACAAACACAGAGTCTCACGCACAGATTTCAGTTCACGAGGCAATCGCACACCAGAAAGAGATCGGAAGAGTTCAGTTTTCAGTATACGAAGACGTAAACAAGGAATCGTGCATCTAGAAGATTCGTGTGACGATTCACCAGCTGCAGGTTTAGAAACTTCTGTCGCCGGAATCCACCGCGCGTCGCGGCGCGATTCGGAAAGCAGCTCAAGAAATCGCGACGAACTGCCGTGGTGTGGATGCTGGGGAAATGGCTGTTTGTAACATAAAACTTAAACAAAACTCAAGTGAATTATTAAGTTTTCTGTGAATAGTTTCCATAATATTACGCAAGACCTTCAGCACATGAAAAAAGTGTGAAAAATCTCAACAAAGAAGGCTGCAAGACGTGGTTTGTTTAACTTTCTTATGTTTACATTCCCCCCTTCTCGAACAAGATTTTACGTTCTATTTTTTGCTATATAACCAATAGCCCCCAGTTTCATATTTACTTGAAAAAAGAACTGAAAATTTCAGTGGTCCACTCTGAACTATGTCTCTTAATCTTCCGTTTCTTGTATCTTTGTTATTTCATGAGTTGTTAACATTGCTGAACTGTTCTGAACCGTACTGAACCGGAACCATTTTTTCTGATGATTACCGCACATCATTTGTGTTGTTAATAATAGTTGAGACGTGTAATGGTCATCAAATGTACGCGTGTTTGGTTATGTTGTGTTTGGCATGTCTAAACATATGCAGAACACATAAACGAAAACCCAGTCTTTTTGGCTTTTTCTATCTTCGCCTTCAGTGTTTATTTATCGAACATTTTTCTTCTTTGCGGGTAGACCGATCACGTGGGTGCATTAGCAAATCGATTAGCCAAAGGGAAACGTCACTTAGCCCCTGAAATCTTACAATCGATCTAACTGTTACTTGGATAATCTACATCGATAATGATGCTACTATACACTCAAGCAACACGTTCAGTGCACAACTTGGTACCTTCTGGCTTCTGGTAAACAGATATAAAGGCTTTGAGAACTGTTTAATTTCCTGCTTAGGATCAGATTCTCTTGCATATCCATCTGGAAAGCAGATCCTCAGACTTGCCTGTCTATTATTACTAATAACTGATTTACCGATTACACAGTAGACTATATGATCCAGCATTTCTGGAATTTCTGTTCCAGATTGAAATAGTACGTAAAATTTTTGGGCTGATTTTTATGGGTGTAAAGCATTTGCCCATAAATTAGTACTGTTAAATCTTTCAGCGATTTCTTTTTCACGGCTGGAAGTGTTCCAGTGAAATAGCTACCAAGAAGGAAATTAATATCTTCAGTAATAATTTCACCAATTGCTTCTGGAACTGTTTCCAGTGTCTATTTTCGTCACCTAATACGTATTATATGGTCTATATATCCACAACATAATCCCTATATATAGTAATACAGTTATGATATAGTTTTAATAAATGAGTGATTTAATTATTGATTTTAATTAATAATGTATGAAATACTTTAAACAAAATTAACAACAAAATAACGGATTAATAATAAATTCGTAAATAAAATAATTTGACGCATATAAAATAGTTATAATTAATATTTGGGTGATTCAAGTGTAGTTATTAATGATAAATTATTTGTAAAAATATTTATAAAGAAAAAATAACAATACAATAATATAATAATAATAAAGTTTTACTACATGTAAAATATAATTTATAAATAAATAAAATTTTATAATACAATAATATTGAAATAGTATTATTAATAATAAATTTTGGGTAAAGTATGATATTATTTTTGACCAAGCATAAGCAATAATTGAAAATATTAACAAGTAATATAACATGACAAATAGCATCAAGAAACTTGGTAATAGTATAATTATAGTTTATTTAACATATATAATAGTTAATATCTACGATTTATTTATAAATATCAAATAATTAAATATTCAAATATTTTGAAACAAAATAAGCATCTGGCAACGCTGCATATATTGTGCTTGCAGAAGACAACACACATGACCACAGTATATAGAGAACATTCAGTAACACGGCAAGTCCTATCCCCCTCATGCTAATGCTGCGAGCGCGAAACTAGCGCCAGATTTCTGCGGATGAGTGTTGTCGGTACTACGAGCCCTCAAAGCCTCAGCCGCCCAGCCTTAGATTTTCTCAATGCAGCCTTAGTACCAACAGCAGCCACCAGCAAAAATCTGGCGCTTTTTCTGCTCGCGGCATTAACATCGGGAGATAGGACTTACCGTGTTACTGAATGTTCTCTATACTGTGCACATGACGAACCTTTTGTTTTATTGTTGTTTGATACCGGACAATAGTCAGAACCCTACGCTGTATTAAAATATATTCGTAGGACATAACATATTATCTATTGATTTACTATATAAATTTTAATGAGTATTCATTGTACTATGGTTGACAGATTAGGAAACAAGTTTCCATATAAACAAACATGGAGAATAATTTCAAACCGGGCGACCGGGTGTTTGCCAAAGTCCGTGGTTATCCGGCTTGGCCGGCCCGTGTTGACAGCATCATGGAAGTGCAGGGCAAGACTCGGTACCACGTCTTCTTCTACGGCACCTATGAATTGTAAGTTCTGCAGCTTTTAACGCTACTAACGATAACCCTGTAGCTAACATAGACTGAGTTTAGACATTTGCCAAACAAGAGGCGGTCGTTGGCGAAATCAGTATCAGTCAAAAATCAACTCCCAGTTTGCTGTAAATTGCAAGAAAAGAGCAAAGTCTTGCATTTTAGCAATATTTTGGGATATATTTATTCACGTAGGGGCCAAACGTTAATTTTTGCAGGTGTTTAATAAAGCGTTTTGCGATTTATGCTCGATCCTTTAGATTAACAAACAGGTTGGCCGAGACTGAAAGTTTAACAGTTTAACTTTTCAGTGCAGATTAAGACCTGACATCCTTTGTTTTTGTGTTAATCACATTTTTTAGTTGTACTTGAATTCTGGTGTAAAACAGAAATATTAATGTAAATTTATATTTTTTAGTGCACAGTTGAAAAGTGAAGATCTTCACCCGTACGAAGAAAACAAGGAAAAGTACGGGAAGCCTCAAAAACGCAAAGGATTCAACGAAGGGCTGTGGGAAATCGAGAATCGGCCAAACGTGGGACTTTCCGACGAAGACGGGCAGCCAATTTCCATGGTAAACAGAGCCTGCCACTTTTATTTAACTAATTTTCTTTATAAATTAACAAGGAGTACTTAATACAGGGTCCAGTTATCGCAAGTCCCGAACCAGACCTCGACAAAGAAGAAACTTCAAGAAATCGTTCAAACTCTGTCACTAGGCCAAAACGTCGGCTGGAAAAAACTACGGTAACTCATAACTACTTCTTTCTTATAGCTTTATATACAACTAACAAAGCAGTAAGTAGTAAATAGTAAATTTAACGAGCTAAGAAAAGCCACGAATTTTTTCCCTACTTGGTTTTTTGGTTCTTTGGGTGTAATTTTTCAAGGAAGCTGAGTCAGAGCAGGAGCGGGTCAGTCGCAGCGGTCGAAAGATCAGACCCAAACGCTTTGCCGACGAAGACGTGAACAGCGAACTCGAAGATTCTTCTTCCGCTTCTCCTGTCCGTTTCACTGGTCTCGAGGTCTTATTTTCTATTTCTTTTTTCTCTCATTTCGTCCATGTTTCTTTCTTCTTACTAGTTTCCTATCATTTAACAGGCAAAATTTATGTTTTCTCACGTATTTTGATGTTTATTAGACTTTTAGAAATATTTTATTCTTAGGAAGAAACTACGCCAGAAACTGCCGCTGAATCTCCAGTCGCTAAGCGCAAGGCAAAGGGGAAAATAGCGAAACCTTCCACAGAAGAGCAGCCCCTGATTAACCCACCCGAAAGCGAGGCCCCTGATGAAACACCAGAAGGGGAAACCAACGCCCCTGAAGAGCCTATACCCACTGAGGAAGTATCAGTGGAACCTACGAAAGAAGAGGAAGAAACGCCGAACTTACCAAAAGTATTAGTATTAAAAATAATGAATATTAATAAATAACGTAATTTAGTAAATTTTATTAAGTTTGTACATTTTCTTACACGTTAAGTGCAATGTATGTGTAATAATTAGACTTGACACGCATTTGAATTTAAATTTAAATGAATATTTTGTGATGTTTTCAGAAAGCCAGGGTAGAATGGGACTGCAAATCCTCAAAAGACGCTAGCCGAATTAGCGAAGCCCTGGAAAACAGCACTCTGCCCGAAAACTTGAAGTCTCAAGTGGACGCTAAAGTAATCTAATAGTATTATTATCAACATATTATTATATTATTATTATATTAGGCAAAGTCTGCAGCGGCCGCTCGACAAGAGAAAACTAAGAGACTGTCTGCAGAAAAGAAGAAAACTAAATTACGTTGGCTGAAAACTGAGGCCCGAATGGCTGAACTCGATTACCGGCTCAAAGACAGTCTCAGTGTCACTAAACCCAAGTGTGACGCTGCCATTGAAGTCCTCGATGAACTGAACCTCTTGCCCGTTGCCCCGCTGATGCTGAAGAAACATCCGTATATCGTGGATACTATTCGAAAAGTATGGGGAAAAAAATGGAATGATTATAGTACTAACTATATAATATAAAATAAAGTGGATGAAATTTATAAGTAACATTTAAGATATACACATATAATATAAACTTGTAAGTTGTAAAATTTATAATTCATGTAATAAGTGACGTATAGGAAATATATAATTTAAGATAAATTTAAGGCAAGATAAATAATAATACATAATGTGTACAAATATATAAAGTATAATACATAATACAAATGTTTACGATATATGAATGCAATGTGAATAATAAGAAACAAAAGATGAAGTAATAGTAGTAAAAATATATCATACATAATATACAATAAATATAACGTAACTAAATATAGAGAACTAAGCATACAACTAGTGATTTTCATAGAAGTATAAGAGTGGAATAAAAGTAGTTATAATATATAAAACATAACAAATAATGATGATAATGATAAAAATTCCTTCACTTCTAATCGATTTTCTAAACATTTCTGGATGTTAGAAAAAGACAATATTTATTTTTCAATCAAATAGTTGAATTATTTCAATTATTTTGCTCGTCTTTTCATTTCTCCATTTTTTTCTTGATGTTACGACTTACTTTTATCCTCATAATAATTAAACAAAAAGATATAAGTAAAAGTTTTCTTAATGTATTTATAATCTACTTATTTAGTCTTTTTCTGTGATTTAAATTCTGTTTTTTGTTAAAACTCAGTTATTATTTTCAGTCATTTTTCTTGTTATTAAATTACGTTAGTATATTAATATGGCTTGAATTTTGCAGTTGAAGCGATACATTGGTCCCAAGGAATCTCCCGAACACACTGAAGAGCAGCGGGTAACCTATATTCCCTAATATTACTTAAGTTAAAATGAACTGACATATTTTTCTATTCAAAATAATCATTAATATCATAGTTTTTATAAATTTATTATTCGTACAATTTGAGTCTTGTTGAGTCTGTTGTATTATATACTAGCTTTATAATATTATTCAGGGTTCCCACCGACCTGGAAAACCGGGAAATCAGGGAAAAGTCAGGGAATACAGGGAAATATCAGGGAATTGGTAATAAATGAGGAAAAGGTCAGGGAATTTGAGTTGCTACTCCACTTGGTTTCCACTCAGTTTCAGCTAACCTTTGCTCAAGCCTCTAGTGAATAACTTCTAGAAAGCATAGTGCGTTTAAAAGGTCAGGGAAATCGGGGAAAAGTCAGGGAATTTTATTAAGATTTTTCAGTGGGAACCCTGTTCTTACTATTAACATTATTATATATTTTTATTTCTTAAACAGGCTCTGTACAAAAGCAAAGCTGAAGTCATCCGCAAAAAAGCTGAAATGATTTACGAAAAATTCACGGTAACATTCTGTTTCCGATATTTTCGTCTAGTTAACTTATTATACTAATTTTTGAAATTTGTATTTTCAGCTTTTATTCCTCACGCCGGACGGTAAGAACTTCTGGGACAGTTTCACCGACCACGTTGAGAAATTCAAAGAATCTGTCAAAAATATGGAGGAGAGTAAAATCGTGCGTCTAACAAAGGATCCTTCACGTAAGCTCATACACTCACATTCAGATTTGTATGTTATATAAAATGATTTTGATTAATGGTGAAGATGTCACAAGGAGCGATTCGGAGAACAGCTGCAGTGCAGAGGTAATCTGCTGTATTAGAACTATTGATTTTTGTTCTATTAATGAAGGTTCTACTCTTCATAGGAGCTTAATCTGTCTAATGGGAAATCAGGGGATCCACCTGAAAGCTCGCAACCTAAAGAAGAAATCAAAACAGAAGAGACTTTGCCTGTAACTGCTGAATCTGCTGAATCCGTGGACACGACTACAGCAGCAGAAGAAGCAGCACCAGAACCCGAAACCAAAAACGACAGTGTCGGGAAAGCCGACGACTCGGTTGTCGAGACTTCCCCGAGCCGGGACTAGAGGTTCGCAGTTATCGTTGTCTTTTTAAAAATTTAATTGTGTCCTTCTTTTGTAGCAGTAGCGATTTTACTGTGATTCAAAAGTCAATTTTTTGATTTAGAAAAGTAAAGAAAAGAAGTGAAAAAAAAAAATAAGATTTGAAGAAAAATAAATGTTTAATTGGACTATTTATTGATCGGATTCTGGAGACAAAATCTGGTGAGGCTTTTGCACGTGTTTTCACTGGTTAGCCATGTTTTGGGGGGTGCTTTTTGCTTTTTTATTGCTTTTCATCGCATATGCTGTACCTTGTTTCATTATGCTAAAAACCTCCATTGGGAACTGAAGAAGAAAAATATTGAGGGACAAAAAATACACAAGACGTGATTTAGTGGTGTTTTTTCATTTTATTTTTTTTTTCCTACTTGTTCAATCGATCGAGGCTTAAAGTCTATTGATTCCTCGATTCGTTTGCTTCGCAAACTGATACAACTAGACCGAGTAGGTTTGATTTATGTTTTGCGAGTGGTGCGATCTTCTGTAAGCGTTGCTAAGTTATGGTATTGTTGTGAAAACATGAATCTTTGGATTTTCCTTCTATTTTCTTACGAACAGGTTGCCATGGTATAGACAGACTGTAACAATGCATCAAGTTATCAGTTGCTTTTACACGTTTATTGAACGATTATTACATCTTTTGTCAAATGAAAACAGTATAGATTGTTGAGATGCTATCTTTTTTGCTTCACGGGTTGGGGAAATCATATGTCTCGTTTTTCGTTTTTACTTTTTTAGCAAGTTACAAGCAGAACGCTTTTACAGTGAAGGTTGGATACGTTTGACATGTTCACAAATGGGTATCTTCTCCTCGCTCAGACTTAGCGAAGTTTGGAGTTCGGCTGCTGAAGTTGGCGTCGTCTGCTTCCGGCACAGATTCGGCAAACACCGCTGAATGGTCCGGCCCAGTTTCGTTGGCGAGGGACTCTCGCTCAAAGACCCTGTACAGACATGTCATTCGAGTATAGTTATTCTGGAATAGTTCGGTTTTAGTGGGATAACTTACTTTCGTCGTCTACAGTAGCGGGCGAATGGGGTATAATCAAAGCCAGCACAGCCAGCAGAGCTCCGAGACAAATGGCGGCCAGGCCTCCGATTTTGAGGGTATCCAAGAGACTGTTGTATTCGACGGCGTACTTATCGAGGATTTCCAGCTCGCTGTATCTGGGGAAAGCCTTCATCTCCTGTGAGAAGCCATTGACTGCCACCCAGGTCTTGAGATCGTTCTCTTCAATCCGGCCCACAATGATATCGTGACGCGGCAGAAAGTAGCCCAGCAGCAATCCTACCACCCCGACCACCATGAAGAATGCTCCCAGTGCTAGTGAGTAGCGGAAACAACCCCTGCGCAGCTTTGAAATACCGTCCTCGTGCGAAGAACCAAACAAATAAGCGTCTGTTTCAGCCTGTGTGCATCGATCGGGGAAACAAGAAATGCTATAAACAACAATCCGCCATGATTAAGATGGACTAATATGCTTTGTACCTGAGCTAGAGTGTCGGTGTTGTCTTCGGGAAGCGCGTAGAAGTTGTGGAGATAGTGTTTAACACCGAAGAACGGAGTACACCGAGGCTGTTCGACGTCTTCGCCAGCAACCTGGAGGTTGTTTCTCGGGACTAAGGTCGAAGATTCATTATCAGTCTCGGTCTCGGCCTCGGTTTCGGCCAAACTCTCCATCGTGAGCCTGGCAGCCGACCGGCTCTGTGCAAGATGGCGTCGGTGTTGGTGCAGTTTCTCACTCAGTGATGACGCCATCGACGGAGCGGTTGCCATGGAGACCATTCAGAGTAGCACAGCGCATGTCATACCTCGGAAAACCTCAACTACGTACCAACTGAAACGCATTTCAACTACTCGACTCAAGTTTTCTACACACCACTCGAAACTTTTTCGATTTTTTAAACAAATAACTCGTCTCGAGTTGGATTGGTGAGTCAGTACGAGTTACAGGAGACTTCCCATGAGTCCTGAACGAGTTCTGGGTATCAACTAGAGGCTCGTGGATGTATTGTGTTGCTTTTATGCAGTCTAGTCAGTCAGCAGATGAAGCAGTTGGACGAACGCATGCGCCGCCATCTTGGTGTTGGTACTGCCCTTGAATGGGTTACGTGTTACATTGAAAGTTGTCTCTCGTTTAGCTCTTGACTTAACATCGATATTAACGCACTCCATCTGTTTCTTTTTGACAACGTTTGAGATCAGTTTACAGAGTGTGTGATGGGGGGTTCGATGAACCTTTTCCGTTTGAACCGAACCGTTGAACCGTGGCTCAGTAGCTGTGAACTTCCTTACGAACCGGTTCACGGATCCTTTATCTGCCATGTAAGACGCATAAAAAGCAATATGTGTAACTTGATTATAATCGAGTAATTCGCGAAGTATGTTGAACCGGTAATGAACCGAGCGTGAACCGAGCATGAACCGACTTCGTATTGCTATATAGCGTGTTTTTTCTATACGACCGCGCCCATGTTTGGTCTATTAAGTAAATAGTCGTGATAATAGTTGTAATAAATAGTAAATAATAATTATTATTATATAATTATCTAATTATTCGACTAATATTCAACAAACTATTGATATTCTTTAATAATAATCGATGTGTATGTCTTAATTATAATGATTCACTACTAAATTTAATTAAATTCTGTTATTGAAATTACATTCATGTTCAAACATTATTACAATTACATTATTATTCATCGTTCCCGACAGACAATTCTCATAGGACTAAGTAGAATTTGGAACTGAGACTCAGTGAGAAAAGCTACTAAAAGTTGTGAGATCCTACTGAGTCTCAGTTCCAAATAATTCTACTTAGTCTTATGAGAATTTTCTATCGGGCTGGAACTACGTTTTTCATTTAATTCAGTTAAATTTAATTAGATTATCTTTTATTAATATTAAATTTATTGTTAAACTATTGAATGATTCCCTTTTCTACAAGAGCGGACACTAAAAGCGGACAAAGGACAAGAACACAATACACAAAATCACAAAAAAAATGGATTTAAAAAAATTCTCAGTGTCGAAATTGAAAAAAATAATCGCGATTTATTATATTTGTTACTGTTATTATTTATTATTATTATTATTATTATTATATTATTATTAATTGCTTTTTTATTCGAGTATATTATATTATAATTTTACTTTGTCTTTTTGGTGATGATGGAACAAGGGGTCGGAAACTCCGAGGAAAAGTGTACGAAGATTATTTGATAACACGGAGATAACATGGAGATAACGGGTTGATAACAGCGATAACATGATCTAAGTGCATACGAAGATTATTGCAAGTTTCGGACCCCTTGGTTGCCCTGTTATCATACTTTTCACTCATAATTTTCACTATTATCACGCATGTTATCGTTATTATCATGTCGTATACTAAATCTATCATCATAGCTTACTCTCTGTTATTTATAATATATTTATTTGTCATAGATCCATTCAATCAATGTTTTTTGTGTCTTGTTAATATTATCACATAATGTTCTTTCCCTGCTATCATAATCTTCAGACGTTGTCCTTGCTGTTATCGCTTGTTATCAACTGTTATCATCGTTATCAGGTTCAATTTTGGACGACATTATTACAGCAGAGGAATGTCATTCGCGGTTCAGTGCAGCATATCACCACTGAATGCATATTGTCCACCAAATATGTAATGTCCTGTTATCCACGGTTACCATGGTAACCGTGAACCGTGATATTGATATTGAGACCTGAGAGTGACGAACCGTATTTGAAACGGTTCACGCTCAGCTGAACCGAACCGTTGTACCGGAACTGTGCTGTAATCACTGAACTTTGAACCGTGAACCGCATCTGAACCGTGCTTCAGACCTGTGAGCCGAGAAATCGGTTTAGATTTCAGTTGTTGTTACTATTATTGTAATGATCATTACTAGTATTATTGCTACTGCTACTACTGCTGCTGCTACTACTACTATTATACGGCTACTACTACAACTATTACTACTTTTTCTACTACTACTACCACTACTACTACTACTATTCCTATTACTGCTACAACTATTACTACCACTACCACTACTACTACTACTCCTACTACTACAACTATTACTACTACTACTGCCATTACTACTGCTACTACTACTCCTACTACTACTTTTTCTACTACTATTACTAGTATTACTACTGCTACTTCAATTAATACTACCGCTACTGCTGCTACTACTACTATTTCTACTATTACTGCTGTACTACTACAACTGTTACTACCAATACTACTTTTTATACTACTACTCCTACTACAATTATTATTCTTTTTAGTATTAGTATTATTGTTGTATAATAAATCAAGGAAACGCAAATGCAATGAGCGACATGTGCTGATGAATTCGTATATTTGTCACGTAAATTGCGCGAACGTGTTGTATTGTTGTATTCCACTGCTATGCTACTAACGAAAGGGGGGTTAGCAGATTCTATGATAACACCTGATAACACTTGATAACAAATGAAAACACTTGATAACACTGTATATGCCAACACGTAGCCCGACGTATTGGCTGTTAGCAAAACAGTTAAATATGAATTAAATACTTAAAATTGATGGGGTTGCCAAGTTGTATGATAACATCTGATAACACCTGATAACACTTGATAACACTTGATAACCGTGTATCAAAACCTAGCCTTCCTATTGGTTGGTAGCTAAGTAAGTAAAATGATACGGTGTATTAGAGTAGCGGAAAAAATTATAGGATTTTTTGAGTCTATGATAACACCTGATAACATTTGATAACACTCGATAACACTTGATAACACTGGATAACAGTGTAGCCTTCCTGTATTGTGTTGGCTGGTAGTGAAGTAGTTAAAGTTATGGAGATGCCAGATTATATGATAACACCTGATAACACTTGATAACATGTGATAACAGTGTATCGAAAATCTAGCTCTCCTATTGGCCGGTAGCAAAGTGGGTACCAGGGGCGGGGGGGTCGCAAACTCCGTGGAAAAGTGTACGAAGATTATTTGATAACATACGATGACACGAGGATAACATGGAGATAACAGGTTGATAACTGTGATAACATGACCTAGGTGTACGAAGATTATTGCAAGTTTCCGACCCCTTGGTGGGTGCGATAATGGCGGAATTCGTACGTGACTTGAAGCGTTCTTCTTTCTACGACTAACACCTATTAAAAATAGACGACACTGTAAATAATCATAACATTAATATAATAATAATAATAATAATAATAATAATAATAATAATAATAATAATAATAATATAATAATAATAATAATATAATAATAATAACAATAATAACAATAATACAATAATAATAATAGTAATAATAATACAATAATATTTTATTTTTTTATTTCATTAAAGCACGTAGGCCTAGGCCCATGGCTGGAATACAATAATATAATATGATATAGAAATAATAACAAAATATTATTTCTGTATTTTATTATATTTTTTTATAATTTTTATTAATATTAATATTTTCCATTTATTATTTTGATTATTTCCTATATTTTTAAATTGCCAAAATAGTATTTATTTACTATTAATTTTGATAATTTCAATTATATTAGTGTTATATTACTTGTTACTCTGGCTATTTTCTATACTTTTACATTATAATAGTAAACATCCATCCTAGTTCCTGATATACTGAAACAAAAGTACATCGAAAACTAAGTACAGTTACTAAACTATTAAACTACTTATATTAACTATTTACTACTAAACTTGTTTAACTATTAACCTCTAAACCATTCAAACTACATACGAGTAAATTTAAGTCATTCTGTGGGATTTTTCTTTATGAATTTTATATGATTATTTATTACAGTCACAGCAAGAGTAATATTATTAGAGTTATAGCATACCTTAACGTACAAACATATTATATTTGAATCCATTACGCGATTAATACATGAAGCCATCTAGTGGCAAAATCTTGAACTAAATCCCGAGATAACGATGTTTGCCGGTGCTTCCACTTTTTCCCTTTTTTCCCCCCTCCGCACTGCAGAGTAAAGCTGCATTTGTAAATTCACTTTGTCCTCCATTTTCCCTTTTCCCCATTTTCCTTATTTGAGGGAATTTCCCTGTAAAGTGGAAGCACTGACAGTTGCGCACTAATAAAACAAGCCCGCAATAAATTTATCGATATGAAAATTGCACATTATAGATATGGTATTGACTTTAAATCAACAACGTGCTTCTTAAAGGGTAATTCCAGAACGTGCAATTGTTCTCAAGACCTTGTGACTACTCGACTTGTCGTTTTTTCACACGACTCGACAACAGAAGCTCTGAGACACTTGAAAGTGACGAGTACGAATGAAGTGCCTTGACAAACTCTACATTGGAAATGCTTTAGAAAGACTTTGACACTTCAACAAGTGAAGGGTTCTCGACATTCAGGCTTGCTTTTAACAAATGTTCTAAATGAGGATTAGGCATTTCCCAAATTTTGCATTACCGAGTGTTCATCTTCAAGAATATCTAGTGCTAAATCAAGTTTTTAGAACGGGTTCTGATTAGCAAGCTCACAAAACTTGCTAGTAGCTAACTTATAAACTTTCGCTCACCTTCGTTCATTGAACCATTTTCTGTCCTGATTTCTTCTGGTAATACACGTATTAAAATCATCTTGTACAATTTTGTGTTGGTTAAATGAAAAAAAGATAAAGCAGACTGTAGCGGGCCAGTTTGGTGTATCGGTCAGTTTTTTTTACAATACAACAGGCCGCGGAAATATTTTTCAAAGTCGACGCTTACAAGTACGCCTCGGGAAATTCAAAGGTGACTTCTTTGCCGGTGAGCCTCTTGTAGATGCCAGCAAACGTATCAACCTGCATTCAAGAGTAAAAATTTAATAAAAATTATTATAAAAACGTGAAGTTAAATTGTTTGCTGTAGCAGAAAACCAAGTGCCAAGTAATTGCAGCCACTCAGCCGCTATCCAGCGTTTCATCTAGCACCTCTTCACGCTCGCAGTCACGCAGTGTGTGACTGTTTGCATGAAACGGTGCAGGTTTGTAGTCAGAAGGAAAAATTCAGGTACCTTGTGTTCAATGTTTGTCTGCTGGTTCTTGTCAAGGTGGACCTTGATCAGACGAGAGCCGTCCAGGCGAACGCGGATCCTCTTGCCAACAATTTCGGCAGGGTACACTAAATCCTCCAAGATGTTGTCGTGGACAGCAGTTAAGGTGCGGCTAATGAAAATAACAAAAAAGACGTTCATATTACTCCACATTTGGTAATAAAATCAAGTTGTTTTTACCTGCGGGGCCTCTTCTGTTTGCCTGAGCGCGTCTTGCGGGTGGGCTTGGGGAGAATGCGACGCTGGGCAATGAAAACAACGTGTTTGCCAGAGAACTTCTTCTCGAGTTCACGAACCAGACGGGTCTGGATCTTCTGGAAGGCCCTCAGTTGGGGGACCGGGACGAAGATGATGATGGCCTTCTTGCCGCCAACTTCGATTTCCTTGGCTGCAGTGATGTGCAGCTCACGGAGCTGGGCCTTGAGGTCCGAGTTCATCTCCAGATCGAGAAGAGCGTGGCCGATGGCTCCTTCGAACTCATCGGGCTTCTCGCCCGCGGGCTTGATAATCTTCGATGCTGAAATCATGGTCTACAAAGATCAAAAACAACATCAAATTAACTTTTTGGGACTGTATATCAGTTCAAAATTATAGGCATGGTCACTAGTTGACTACAAGAGTTAAATGGTATCGTTAATATCTTTTTCGGCGGCTAAATAACACATTGAAGTTTCATATGCGTTGGGCATGATAACTTGAACTGTTATTATATTAACCACATAGGTAAAAGACGGATTAAATAATTAAAAACCAATGCAGATGATATTGAAAAATACTTCTCAATAGGAAAATAATGATTAAACTGAAGGATGCACAAGTTATAGACGGATTTTTCGAACAATATTTGCCGTACCTTACCGAGGCTCCTTAACCACCATAAAGAAGGTTGCCAGACTGTGTTAAAAGAAACTTGACAACAGCGCTTCCATTTTCAGTTTTCCCTTTTCCCCGGAAGAGGGCGCTGCTTCCCTTTTCTTTCCCCTCGTCTTCCCTTTTTCCCTCTATGCTAGAGCAGAAAGCTTCTCTTTTAAATTTCCCTTTTCTCTTATGTTTCCCTTTTCAGCCTGCCTTTTTTTCCTTTTTCAGGGAATTTCCCTGCACTGTGGAATCCGTGCGTACCACAGTATTCTGATTTATCTATTGGGATTTTATAATTAACAATATTATATTACGTTATTTATTAGTTCAAAAATGTAAGATTTAAATTGTATAATTTGTAATATTTTTCGTTGACAATTTTCTGAGTTTCTGTCACTCTCAGTAAAATATTTTAATCATTGTTAAACTATAGAAAAGAGGCCAAAAATATTCATAGAAAATATCCTTTATAAAACAATAATGTATAATAAATAGTAACCCACGTAAAAAAAGAATCCGAGCAACAGTGTTTTTATACAGTACAAAATACTTTAAAAAGGCACTATTACAGTGCCTTTTCGCAGTTGCCTGCATCGCCCTAAAGCGTCCCAAGTTTCAAACTCCCTTCAAGGTCACCAAAAAGGCACCACAAAAGGCACCGTCATTTTTACGTGGAAGTCCAACTGCAGATTCAAATACACAAAGATATGCAAAATAAATTTTAGTTACTTTAATTCGAATTAAATAAACATAATCATTCGGACCTTGGAGTATTTATTTATGTATTTGATGTAAATACACGTTTCTTTATTTATTTATTTTACTATGAACTTATAATATTTAATTCACATTATTATTAGTATTTTTTTACAGTCGACAACTTACAAATAAAATACTTACAAGGAGATAAAATAATTAAGTAACTAAATAAAAAAAGTAAATAATTAAAATGATTAGATAATTAATTAATAATTACATGCATATATATACAGACAATTCAAAACAGCAATATAAAAGAAAGTTTTAAACAAAAATGTCTGTATTTGAGAAATTAACTTTCGACAGTATCACGCTTCAAAAGCTGAATGACTTAGTATTTCTATTTAAAGAACTGAAATTTTGCAGTTTCTATTCATTTTTGGGAATTTCTTTTTTTTTAGCAGGCTCCATAAGATCCCATAGTTCTTCAAATTTCGAGCAAAACGGTTTGACAGCCCACGAATCATTAGTGACAATGACCGATTCAAAATTGCCTGTAACCGCTTGATTTGTCCAGTTAAATGACCCCATCATGATAGTTTCTTCATCTACAACAGCAAACTTGTGATGCATGTGGTAGGGCATCTTCTTCGTTCGCACTTTAATTCCTAAAGAAAGGAAAAATAATTACAAAATTCATTATTAGAGTAAAAAACATAGATAAAACTAATTAAACAATTAATTAAGTAATAATCATAGTATATTTTTATTAGAAAATTAGAAAATACAAAATAATTTAATTTTTAATAGCTGATAAATATTTATTAATGATAAAATTAATTATTGAATCATTAATGACCATAATAAAAATTGTAGTATAAAATTTGATATATTTATAATATTTTTACATCATACAAGATAAAAATAAGTTATAGATTGATTGTAATAATTAGTAACTTCAGTTAAAGTGAAAGATATACCATCTCGTAGAAAACGATAGGTCTGCGAGCCGCTGGTCTCGTCCATTTCTGCGTCTGTTATGACACGAACTCTGACCCCTCGTTTGTGACGCTGGAGCACGACGTCGACTAACTCATGACAGGCGATGACAAAAACGCAGATGCTGATCGATTTTTTGGCCGATTTCAGAACTGCGAGTAACTGCCTGGAAAATACAAGAGAAACGATAAATCAGTAACTTTTCAGTCTCGACTGTATGAAGCACTGAGTAAACAGGTTAGCAAGTTTGGAGTCTCAACTGCATGAAACAGTGTGTGAATGAATGGGTAGGCTGTCTGTCTCGATTCCATGAAACTGTACTTGAATAAGTTAGTAAGCTTTCTGTCTTAAATGCATGAAACTGTGCATGAGTAGATTACAAAGCTTTCAGTCACAACTGCATGAAAATGTGCGTGAATAGCTTAGTACACACTAAAATTGTAAAGAATACTTATAGAGAACCTTAATCCTGTTTCTTCATGACTAAGCGTGCAGTGCTGGTTGTGGCATCCCGAAACGGAGTC
Source organism: Eulimnadia texana (assembly GCA_002872375.1). Lineage (NCBI taxonomy): Eukaryota > Metazoa > Arthropoda > Branchiopoda > Diplostraca > Limnadiidae > Eulimnadia > Eulimnadia texana. The sequence goes on from NKDA01000001.1 coordinate 4,472,272, forward strand.
GAAAAAATCTTTGCAGGCGATTTTCGTGTCGGGAAAAAATAAAACGAGCCTCAGAGATTCCTTAGTTTCCTCTTTCTTTGGTTCTCCCTTTTCCTTAAGCAAACGATTCAGTTTATAAGCACAGCAAATTCCAGCAGCAACTGTGGCTCCAACAGCTATGGATTTTGGTCCAAAATAAACGTCCATATCTCTCGTTTAAGCTTTCTTCCTGATTAAAAAAAACAACATAAATACCCAGCATTAGCTAAATTTACTTTAATTACAACAATATTCTGATTGGTTACAATATTACCTTAATTATTATCGATAGGATGTCTTTACGCGAGTCCAATGTTTACGTTTGAACCAGGGCGTTTGAATTTCTTAACATACGGCAGCGCCCCTAGCGGTGGGATTTCGAAGCTTAAATATTATAAATATCAAATAAAAGTATAAATAATTCGCAAAAAAGAACCTAATTTATTTAACGAGCTGAAAAACAAACTCAAAAATACTTTTATTCAAATCAAATTATAATTGGTAAATATATATGTGGCAATGCTGTCTTCCTTGCTCTCCGCTACGCCATACTTTGTCGGCTGCTGGCTCAAGTCCTTGACTTCCTCCATTTTCATCAAAAATGTTTCGCTCTGCTTTGATCCGGGCCGCAAATGCCACTTTGGCCGCAATCCCACGAAACACCGTCGGATCTAGCACCGGTAAATACATTATTATAATTAATAAATTCATTAAAAATCGCTATTAAGTAAAACTTTTTTTTATCGGCTATGGCGCTTACGTGCCGGCTGCCAGGGGGTTGGAAACTTAAGTTTTATCTTCTTAAAAATCACTGATAAAATATAAAATTTATGAAAGTATTGCTTTTTATGACCATTTCGTTGATATTTAGTATTTATCTTGAGTAAGCTCATGCAGTAGGAATAGTCGTAATAAAAAGATATTGGACTAAGTAAAATAAAATTACAATAATTAATTTGGATAAATTTTTAGTCGGAGTCCGTCACATGTCGAAACACTCAGTCGAGTCGGACGAGGAATTCGATGCTCGTTATGAAGCCTTTTTCAACAGGAAGGACATCGACGGCTGGGAATGCCGCAAAGTATAATCGTTTTTCACTATTTATTAATCACATATTTATTGTTTTCTATGCGATAACAGGCCATGAACGATCTCTGTGGTATGGACTTGGTTCCTGAGCCTAAGATCATTATCGCTGCCCTTCACGCTTGCCGTCGCTTGAACGACTTTGCCCTGGCAACAAGGTTCGTTGAGGCCGTCAAGCACAAGTGCGGCCCGCGAGTCAAGGAAATCTATCCCTACATTCTTCAGGTTCGAATCTTTTTTGCGTTTTTCTACTGTAGGATTATTGTTCTAACACTTTATTGTTGAATCAGGAAATTCGTCCCACCCTTGACGAACTGGGCCTGAACACCCCCGAGGAGCTCGGCTATGATAAGCCTGAACTGGCCCTGAAATCTGTCTACGACATGCACTGAAAACGATAAAACAAAAACAGGCCGACAAATGATTCCTGTTGCAAGTTTAGTCGATTGAAAGATTCGTTTGTGTACAGAAATACAAATCCCGCAAAGGTCTTAGAAAAATACAAACACATACACAACAGACATCTTTTCTTTTCTTTTATTTAATGCTTTATATCCCATTACCAGACAGAGAGGCTTTGCAATATTATGTGATTTGTAATAGGAAGAATCAGTATACTATTAATAGCATACTTCCGCTAATATGTGTTTCTTGAATTCACCGCTAGATGACTCTTCAGCTTAATACAAACAACAGAGCCAGTACTTCCACTTTTCAGGGAAATTCCCTGGAAAAGGGAAATGGGTTCTGAAAAGGGAAAGCTTCATACATTGCCTCTAATTCGTCGCACAGAGGGGAAAAAACGGAGGAGGAGGGAAATGGAAAAGGGAAAAATGTGCCATCTACAGGGGAAATAGGAAAACTGAAAGGAAACAGTTCCAACCCGAAAGGCCGATACCCTTATTCTAGAAATTTCGCTGCCTGACGTTTAGACGCAAACATCTTAACCTCCGCTGAACATTATTAATTTGCTGATTTTAAATACCCAAAATGACACGTAAGTATTTAAAAATGAACTAGCAAAGCTTCTTTTTCTATGGATAAGACTATATTCGTTGATTTTACCATTCTTAAACCTTACTAGGGCAGGTATACGTGTGAAGATTTGTCTTAATATAATAGGATTGAATATGAGTATTTTTTAAAATTAAATTTCAGTTTCGTGTATTTCGTGTGAATTTAATCTCTGTTGGATTTAGAAGCTTGCTCAAGAAAAAGAAAACATTTCCAAGACTTCATGTTTGCTGTTACGTCTGGACAAAATAAGCTAAGTTGAAAAAAGTAACTCGAAAAGAAGGAATTTTGAAAAAAAAAACGCAGATCAACTGTTCGTTTGATTCTGCTGAACTCAATCAGAGTAATTTAATCTTGTTAAACTTAGGTGGAAACCAGCGAGACCTTGCTCGAGCCAAATCTGCCAAGAAGCAACAGGAAAACGAAAAACGCAAAGGTGCATCTGAGAAAGAAGGAAACAAGGGACTCTCGCTAGAAGCACGCAAGCATAGGTAAATCCACTTAATTAGCTTTCGTTTCATAATTGAGTAACGTTCATCTTTAACAGGGATGCTGAAATGATGAGATTAAAACAACAGCTCGCTACCCAAAAAACTGCCCCGAAAAGCCAAGGCTGATTTTTGAACGACTTCTCGATTGTTTGGTTGCCTGGGCACAAGACGATGAATATTTGACATAATCACTGCTTTCAGTTTTCCTTAACGTGTGTCTCATCCGTTTACTATGTATTCTGCATTTACGAAGTCTGGAGAAACGTAAAATACAAGGGTTTCTAGTGTGAAGCCAAAAATTGTATTGTAGTATTAAAGCCTAAAAAGAGTTCACTTTCGCTCTAAAGTTTTTTTTAGTTTAAACCATAATCGACAACATTTAGGAAGTGAATTAATAATTTAGACAGAAAATCTGGGGGCTGTCCCGTAGTTTTCCTTGATCGAAAGAAGTGAACCATTACAGAAATTTGAAAGACAACGACAAACACTACTTTATCAAAAAACATGTAGAAACTTCTCTTATTGCCTTGTAGCAGTGGAAACGCTAACTCATCTTGTTAACCAAAATGTAAATCGGAGAAAAACGGGGCGTTGTCATTTTTGAATAGTTTGATTTCGTTTCAAGATCCGTGTTGTTACAGTCGTTCTGTGTAGGGGATTTGCCTACATGACTTGCAGAACCTGCGAGGCTTCAAACGCAGTCCCCGGCAGCAGAATGACAGGCGACGAAACGTGTCCCGATTCCACGCAGACCATGTTCGGATACTCGTCGTCCCCAAAATCCTGGATTTCCCGAGCTTTTTCTATCCACGGGTTCCACACGACTAGAAACGAGAGTGAGAGCATGTAACTACGGTTCGAGAATCGAGTGAACTCATTTTACCAGTATCGGGAAAGTTGTACTTCTGAATCCGCATCTTCCTTCCCGAGACAACGTTGGTTATGATGTGCTCCTGCGGAGTGTTTTGGTAGATTCTGTCGGTGAACTCCGATATCGTGACCACGTCCCGAGTCTCTTGGTATATCGCACCGTCCCGAGTCTAAGTTTAGATGTAAACGATTAACTAATTCATTTTTCAGGCTCAGTGTTTACTTTATCGATGAAAGCGCATCCGTGAAGTCCGGTGATCTGGCAACGTCGCACGTCGGGCACTTTGAAATAGGTGTGAAGCAACAACTGGAACGAGAAAGTGATGTCTTTGCTGGGGTTGTACACTCCAACGCTGAAGTGAAGCTCTTTCTCCCTCAAAATGAGTCGGTAGGACAAGCGGAACCTATTCAAAAGACATTTAAAAAATCGTATATAGCGTTTTCTGTATCTGATAGCTACTTGAAAGTAAGCCAAACACCTGCCCCTCTATAGCGGACACCCGTTATTAAATGAATTTTTTAACATATACAGATTTTATTTAGACGAAAATATTTCTCTACTTTTTTTTCTGATTTTTTTAAATGTATTTAGAAACTAGATTGAAATGTTAGCGGTATTTAATTCGCCTGTCCGTAGTAGAGGAGTGTTGACCAGTATTTCTTACGCATAGTTCCACATGGAGCGAGTGACATCGTTATCGATAATGCAGAAAATGGCTTCGACATCTCCGGACGGCAATCGCTCGGGAGGTTTCTCCACATGCCAGCGGATGACGCGGGCAAAGCCGTGCTGCGGTCCGTAGTTCCACGATCCGAACTGAGCTACATTTTGGCCCGTTAGAGAATCGAAAGAAAAAAAAATGTCTTAAAACCGTTATCCGAGTAAAATGCCAAGAAAAGAGAAGAAAGAAAAAAAAATCGTGCTTATGGTGACCTGAATTGGGTGAATATCTTCGGGGAAATAATAGGAAAAAAAAAGTAATACATAGTCATTATATGGGAGTATCTTCTAGTGTTCAGTGCAAAGAGATGCATCATCCCTGACATAAATTGATTTTTTCTACAAGAATCTGACGATGTATTTTCTAGAGAATATCTCTGTGGTGTTTTTCTCTTTTTTTAAATGAAACCCGAGATTATAAGTTTTTTAAGTGAAGGGTAAAAAAAAACAAGCTAGACGTTAGAAAAAATGGACGCTAGAAAACGAGGTCAGAACTTACGAAAAACGAAGGGAATGCCACCACGGATTGGTTTCTTTCCATCGAAAACTGCTTGCTTGCTGTTGAAAAAAGAAACCAGTTTAGTCTAATAAGATTATACAATACTATTTTAGTAACCCAAGAAAAAGTTACGACGGTACCTTGAACTACAATTACGTTACATTTTAAACAAAAGTTATAAATTATATCGTCTTGTTTTTTTGTTTACCTTACAAAAAGCTGTTCTTGGTTATTAACCCTCCACGAAACGACAGTAGCACCTGAAAACGAGAACAAAAAAAAAACTAGTTTTCAAGTTCTTTGAGGACAAGACGAAAGAAAAAGAAAACAAAAACGTACAAAAAGAGTTTTATGTCTTATAAATTGCATGTTGGTTTGGCGCTAGTCAAAGAAACGGAAGAGTGGCAGATCTTATCTGTTCTTTTGGTTAGCTTCGTGTCGCAGTTCGGGCTCTGAGTATATATCAAGTCATTTGAAAAAGTGCGGGGAAAAAAAAAAGTCGACGTGGAAGATGTAAACGTGCAATAAATTAGAAGGTTCCACGCCGCCCTGCCGCCATCTTCTAGCTTAAACGTAATTGCTGTCCTTCCCGAAACGACCGAGCCAAAGACAACCTCGGACACACAGACACATACAACAACAGCCAAAAAAAAACCTAACAACAACTTTCTTCCTCTTGATGAATCAATCAAAATCAACTGCAGCACAGCCCCAGAGCTTAGTACAGATTACCGAAAAAACCAGAACAAAAGACCTAATTCGTCGCAGTGTCTGTACAGGACGATCGAGAAATACTCAAATCTAACGGGTTTTTGTCATTTTTTCTTGTTCGCCGGTCCGCTGGCGACTTTTTCTAATTACATGCTTGGATTCTTGACTTTTTTTTCCTTCGTCAGTATTTCTTCATTCGATACAACGTCATCTTTTTCTTACAATTTTTCCGGCTCGTCTTTTGGAGTATGTCTGAAAGCGTTCCTCCTTCTTCTGACTCTTCTTTCTTAGTTATTTCTCGGCTGTTTTTGTGTCGTCTCCTGCTGCTGCTGCTGCTGGTGCTGCTCTTCTCAAGCCTGTTTCTTTAGCAAGTTTTTATGCTGTGAGGAAAAAAAAAAGCGGCTGCTCTAGCCAAGACCAAGACGACGACAGCAAAAACTCGCGCGCTTCCCTCCCGCTTGAAAAAGCCCAAGCGGATTCGTCGGTGCAAAACCGAGTTGGCTTCAATTCCCGCCGACCATATCACAAAGGCCCCAAAAGTTTTCCCCTTTTTTATTGTTGCATAAAAATGTTGGGAAATTTTTATTTGGGCTATCAAGTGAAAGCCTCTATCTTGTCCCATATGCCGATACACACAGAATAGAAAAAACCCCATTAGATACGGACTTCGTTTTCAATGAATAGGAAAATAAGCCCTTGATTCGCTTCTCCCTGTATTAGGACATTAACATTTCAAACTTGGATATTTTCCCCCTTTTTCCCCTCCTGAAAGTCGGAAATGAGCAAAAAATTCTTGCATGAACTGTAAAAAGGGGGAAGATTGCGTGTATCCACGTAAACTACTTTTTTTGTGTGTGTGTGTCAGCCCAGTAGAGACGGTCTGGAGCGCTTAACGTAATACGTGTACCAAACCTTAATCGATATGATTCAAATTGTGTGGAGAAACCATCCGCTAGGCGTCTCTGTGTCGAGTAAAAACCGCACCAACCAACGGAAACCGAACCGAACAGATCGCGCTATTCATAAATAAAAGCCTCTTTTTATACCTTTCATTAAACATTTCAACGCTGGTGAAACCCATAAAAGTCTCTTAATGTCAACACAGAATGAAAACACATGCAGATAATTGACTGACACGTCATAAATTCAGATAAACTCAAAAGGAAAATGGAGGATTAAGATACGGATACTGACCGTGTAAGTTGACAGTGCACGTGGTATTATTGCCTCGATCAAGCACCACGACACTTGTGGGCGCTGCTGCCATATTGGCCGAGGCGTACATGGCGACTGAAGTCCCACCCAGCGGCCACCGTTGCTTTTAAGCTGCCCCCCTTCCTTTTTTTCCCCTCTCTTTTCCCTGTTTGGATATAGATAAGACCCTCCCTGGCTAGGCTCGTCTCGTATCAAACGCTCGACTGAACTCCAAGCTGCCTCCTCACCAGAGAAATGTCTTCCGTTAAAGCCTCACTAAGACAGTGTGCATGCATAAGGATAAGGCAATCCCCATCTTCAAAATCCTCTAACCCATCACAGTACGCATGATCCTGACACACCACACACCGGAGCGGGGTTTTAGACGGCGGCCACTCTAATTGGGACCGGCGCAGAGGACCCAGAGCTGCGCGCTCCCCACTCGCTTCGCTTCGGTCGGTACCCCAGGGTCCCCGAGACGGGAGTGTCCCTGTTGCCGTAGCTGTGCAGTCAGCATGGTTTCTTTGCAAAATGCTCAAATTTACTAGTAAGGGTGACGTCAGTCAAGAATATAAATGTTCTATTAGATTACTCGATGACAAAGAAATACTCCAGTGTGATTTCCAGGTTCGTATACTCAAGTTTTCTATCTTCTCTCTAATCCAGCTAAAACTTACAACTCCCTCTGTCCGCTTCTACTGGTCCTCGCCGGGTAAACACAGAACCCAATCTTTTTTACTTCGCTTGATATTGTCTGATACACGCTGTAAGGGAGATCAATACCTTTTTTCCCCGCTTGTACCAAACCTCGTGCTCGTCGAGCTTTACTCGTTATAACGTAAATTTCCCTGGATTTTCTTACAAGGAAACTACCTCAGCTAGACCCGTGCAGCTCGGTACAGGTTTTAAGTGTTACCAGTACTGTTATATAAGCTTTCCTGAAGTCTGGTATTGTAAGCAAAAAAGCTACAGTAGTTGCTAGCCTTTGCTGACTTGCTGATTAATTCACGAGGGCGTATGAATGCACGTACGTGTACAAGCTTTTCTTCCCAACACTAATTGAAGAAGACTAACTTATTCACGTAGTGCACTAATAAATGCTTGCAGTTCCACTAGATAATATCATTCAAATGTGTCTTCCTTTGTTGGCGTGTGTCAGATTCAACGTGGAAAAATGGTTTCTGTGGTATACATGTCGAAAAAAGTTTTTTGTAATAAGGAATATGCGCTTTGGAGTCCAGGACATGTTTTTGCCAGTGACGTTCCCTTGTGAGGTCTTAATTATACTGAGTGCATTCTCCTTTTAGAGGAGCCGCTATAGCTAGAACTAACTTAACGATAAAATAGCACTTCATACCTAGAGTAAAGTTCGAAGACAGACTTCACTTAAACTGAGGGAAAGTTCACTTGCTTTGTAACAGAAAAATTGTGAAGAAAACACTAAACTTTCTAAAGAGAAATCAATTGAAAAAAAAACTTTAAACAAGCGTTTTTTTTTTGTTGTGTCTTCTTGGTAAATGACGAGAACAGCCGAGAAACAAAGGGCAGCAGCTACTAGATTACGTTTGTCAGCAGCTCGACATCGCTGAAAAGGATTACTTCGGATTGAGATACGTGGACCACCGGAAACAAAGAAAATGGCTTGATCCTAGTAGGTCTGTCGGCAGACAAATTAAAGGTCAGTCCTTAACTGGAAAACAATCACAAGAATTGAAAAATGTTGTGTGTTACGTGATCTGTAACCACGCCCTTCTATGCGGTTCTTTTTTTTTGTATTCTAGCTTAAAATCTTATTGAAATGTAGAGCTGCACGCTATTGTTCTGTGCTTCCGGGTGAAATTCTATCCACCGGATCCTCTGCGATTGCGGGAATCTACGCGTCATCAAATCTATCTGCAGCTGAGAAGGGATCTACAACATGGCCGTCTTTATAGTCCGGGACCCAGTCAAGATATGGCTCTTCTGGCTGCTTTATGTCTCCAGGGTAACTTGTGTAATCGTCCGCTTGTCTTCGCTCGAGAGAACCTCTTTGCTCGCAATGTCCGCTAATCAAGTTTCACTTAATTGGAGCCAATGTTCCGCTTTGTTTACAGAACAACTGGGCGACTACAACCCCCAGAGACATTTGCCCGGATACGTTTCCGAAATCCCACTGGTCCTCAACCAGACAGAGAGGTTCGAGCAACTGGTTGAAGACTTCCACAGTGGCAAAGTGGGAGCCATCAAGGGTCTCTCACCCAGTCAATCAGTCGTGGCCTTCTTACGCAAAGCAGCAGCTTTAGACACTTACGGCATCGATCCTCATCCAGTTAAAGTAAATCTGTTCATCCTCAGTTCAGTTAACAGACCTAACTCTTTTGTTGGTGTTTCAGGATCCACGTGGTGTTCGCTTGTACATAGGGACAAATCACAGCGGCGTTGCCACATTTCTCAATGGACGCAGGACGCACCACTTCCGTTGGGAAGACATTTCCAAAATCAATTACGAAGGAAAAATGTTTATAATTCATTTATTAATTGCTGAGGTATAACTCTTCACTATTTCCCTATAACTATGAAGCAAACTAATGTATTTTTGCAATTTTGCGACACAGGACGCCAGAACTAAGGTTAACTTTCTATTTATAACTTATCGGATGATACTATTAATTGTTAATTTCTTATTTTAATGGATAGAAGAAACACACCGTTGGTTTTAAATGCAGTTCAGCGTCAGACTGTCGACAGCTGTGGCGATACTCAGTCGAGCAGCGAATATTCTTCACGTAAAACGAAACATACTTTTCTCTTCAAACTATCGCAAGTTAACCTTCTGTAAACAGGTTCAGTTCTTCAGCAGAGATCCCCGCAGTAGTGACGGGGGGCAGTTTCTTTTCCCGAGGTTCTAAAGTGCGCTACTGTGGTCGAGTCGAACGCGAACTGTCGGAAGATCTGAGTGGCTACGTCACTCGCAACCGCAGTCGCAACAACCACACAACTCGGCGGGCGTTATCCGAACCTTCCAGAGACGATATCAACGAAGAAGACGAGGAAGAAATCCTTCACCATTATGCACAAGGTTCCCTGGACCGTCACGACCGCTCCATCAAGGACCGTCGCCTCTACTCTTCCGCCATTTCTACGCACACCATGGAAGACAACTCCTCAGCGTCCGCAAGTACTAAGACGTCGTCTCAGTTACCCGAAGGACACGACTCGTACGAAGGGTCTTCTTGCGGTAGCGGTAGCCAAGACGACCGATCGGATGTTGCCAGTTGGGTAGCACTCGATCTGAGACAGTTGAGACCTCTCAGTGGTCAGATTCAGCAGACGATGAGCACTGCAAACGAAGACGGAGGCATCGATTCAGACTTCTACGGTTACGAACCCGACCCAGGCTTTCACCCGTCCAACACTGGAACACGTGAAAGAGTACAAAAAACCTACCAGCACGAAAAGTATGCACCCTGATTCAACTAACCCCTGTTTTAACCTTTAAAAAAATATTTGTTCGTTAACAGAATGGAGGAGAGGGTTTCTAAAGGCTGGCTGTCACGCAGGCTGACTGCCGGACTGTGGATCAAGCTACTGCTGACCTTCTTGATTAGCGTCATCAGCCTGATGGGTTTCTGCACCGTGGCGCTGGTAGTGCTTTTCGAGAGCGACCTGGAACTGGCGTTGAGGCTGAGATTGTGGCCCGAATTCGTCTACATTGACCGGCAGCTGTACGCACCCCTGAAAAGTTTTCTCGACAACTTCTTCAGGCGCCTCAAATGCCAATCTGATCTTTAAAAAACAAATTTTCAACATTTTTTTTTTTTACGTACGTGTGAATCAACAAGTTTCTTCAAAGAAATGCATTCAAGTCATTCGTCTATTTTACTAAACATATCAAGCCTTATTGCTTTTCATTTTCAAGGTTTCCCCCTAAAATCTTAATGCAAATTTTTCAGATTTTCTTGTTTGGTTTGGCTAATACTCTCTGCTCACATTTTTGCAATTTCAAATCCAAACTTTGAATTTCTATTACATTTTCAAATGTTCGTTTGGCTTTGCTTCCACCGTTTTCGCAAAAATTTTTACAAATTTTCAACCATATTCCACAATCAAGTGGGTCTTTCAATTCACTCTGAAAAAAATTTGAAAAATTCATAACGGCCATCTCCTTACGTTATCCTTGGCACAAATGTTACAAATTATGAAATTTTCATAAGAGACTCACATTCCTTGATTTATTATTATTATTACTATTATTATTTAAAATCTCGTTGTCTACAAGTCTGTGTCCTGTACTTCATTACCATTGCCCAAGCAAAACTTCAGAAAAAAAACAAATACATAAAAAACTTAATAATTTGTTAAGTAACTTAATTGCTGATACCGTTTTTGGATTAATTATATTCAATCTGTGTACTTCCACGTTATTTAAACTAACTGTAAAGCAAACTGGGGTGGGTTTAAAGGGTTATACGGTTACACCCAGTTCTCCAAGGATCTCGGATAATCGTTCCAGGTGACGTGTCACATCAGCAGGACTCGATCCCGGTCGACTGCGGTTCACCAGTTGTAGGATCTGGACGTATTCCAGTTCCGTGTACTGAGCACCACGCTCCATGACCCCGTTCAGGATTTCCTGGAGAAAACATTACAAAATATAATCATATTCAACTTAATTATAGTTAAGTTACTAATTAAATTTAATAAGAGTTGATAAACTTGCCTCGGCGTTATGACCAAAACTCGTATCCTTTTTCATTTCATTGTTAATGAAAAGCAGCATTGAAAAATAGTTAATATATAACAATGTATACGTAATACCTCGGATAAATACATTAATTATAGTAATTAATGAATAAAAATTACCTCTGGAGTTAAGCAGAGCAGCTCGAAATACTGCCTAGCGTGATCAAGTGCTGGTTCACGAGCTAACGTGATGCTAGTCAGTGTTTGCTGAACATTGAAGATATTCCTGCACATTTTCTTTACTCCATTTTCATTGATACGCTTTATGTGCTGGACACTGCTGATCAGGATACTAGCCACCAAGTGACTTACCCCTTCGAAAACGTACTGAAAAGAAAAACAATTCATTTACTTTCATTATGGTGATAGTAATTATTATTATTATTGTTATTATTTGTAATATTTAATTTATCGTCATTATTCTAAATCTGTCGTATCAGTGGACAGTATTGTAGTTGATCCATACGCTCATATGACGTGTCCGTGGATTTGACAGATTTACATTATTTTCAATATTGCTATTTTAACGCTATTATTATAAAATATATTTTAAGGCTTTATAACACAAAAATAACATAATAACAAAATAACAAAAAAATAATAATAAAATTAATTTAGATGGATTTTCACGATCCTCTATAAGAATCTTATAATTCCTAATGATAAAATAATATTGTAATAAACGATTACTTATATAGTGTAGTTAATTAAGTTACTTCACTTTTATTTGAATTATTCTATTATTTTCTTATTTTCTATATTAAATGCTCTATCCGTAAAATAATGAATTAAGTCGGTTATAAAAAATGATTATTTTCATATTATATTAATTATCACACTTTACCGTTATTCTATTTTTATAATTTTCTCAATCTTTACATTATTTTATTTGTTTATTTATTGCGACTTTTACATTTTGTTTTCAAAACATGGAATAAATTTATTAAGTTTACTATTTTTTACAATGAAACAGCAAAACGTACATGTAATATATATATATAATAATATCTTTTCAATGTGATTTTACTCTTAGTGTAGTAGAATAAAGTCTTCGTAATTTTTTAAAAATTTATCCCGGGATAGTAATTACTGTACCTTGAGTTTACGCGGCTGCAGATAAGCGCTGAGGGCTTCGTCAATGGCAGTCAGGTCCCTGCTGAGACGGACAATCTCGGGATCAGGATCCTGGTTATCTCCCGCCAACCAGAACTGTGCATGGAGGCCTAGAGGAACCAGGTGATAGAAGCAGTGCATCCGAACCTATAAAAAAATCGCAAAAAATGCAAAAAAAAATGCAAAACAGAAGTTTGAAACACGTAGTATTGTTTTAGATGCTGGAAACTGAACCTCCAAGTGCAGAACCAGCAAACAGGTATCTGCCAGGTCTTCAAAATCTCTGGCAATCTGGTGTAGAGTCTGGACGTTGGATTCCGGAACAGCTGGAAGGGATTCCGTGGTGCTGGAACGCGTTATGGAGTGGGCAAACTCCTGGACAGTTCCAGCAAACCATTCCTAGAAAACAAAAAATGTTGATGAACTTATTCGTTGCTCAAAAAGTTTATAAAATAATTACATAACAAATTAGAAGCATAAAATAATGATTAAAAATAATAATTTCATAATAAAAAGGAAAAACTACACAAAATTATTAACAAAAACTAATATTTAAGCAAAAGAACTATTGATTTAATTTACCAAACTTTCTTGCAGCAGAGCCAGGATCCTGAGTTGCATGGGATCACCGAGGATTTCATGGGGCGGAATGACAGCATCGCCCAGATTTCCAGTGAGGATTTCCGTCTCTTTAGCGCTTCTCTGGTTGATTTCCTCGGGACTTTCCTCGTAAGATTCCCCAGGCGTGACGTTTCCCTGCCGAACCGATTGCAGCGCAGTCCAACTACCCAGGGACCTTTTAATTCATTTATCAGTTTAATATTTTAAAAATTTAAGTTGAATAGTGTCTGGAAGGTAGGAAAAAACCTGAGGAATCTATTAATATCTTCGTCCTTGGCCCATGTGGCGCTTATGACCCGCTTATCCTCGGATTCCGGTTGGACCAGTCCACGGTAAGCTGCTTGACACGTTTCACAGAAATTCAACAGACTGCTGCACGCCATTCCTTTTTGTCCAATCAAAAACCAGACGTTAAAAATAGAAAAAAAATAAAATAATTTTTAAAAAGTTAATTTTTAATTAACTATTACAGTAATTCTTATTAAATATTGTTAACAGGATTTTCACAAAAAAAATGTGAAAATAGAAAAAAATCTAAATGAAAGCAATTCAAGAATTTTTTTACTATTTAATTTAGACAGTATTAAATCAAATATCTTAATAATATAATTAATATGAATAAGAGGGACTAGGTTAATAAAACTGAATTCCTGGGAAAAAGTTACGAATAAAGTTGTATAATGAATACAGGTTTTGTTGTACCCAAAAAATGGCCAAAAAACTGTGGTAAGGACTGCATCAGTTGCCGCAGTTCCGTCACGCACTGATGGACTTGGATTGTGCTCTACGAAAAATGAAGAAAAAAATTAATAAATTTCCTTAAAATATCACCAAAAAAACGAAATACAAAGAAGAAAATGGATGATAAAACCTAGAGCAAAGCAAATCTATAGAAGTTAATTATAGTTATTTATGTATTAGACGCAGTTAAGTCTCTTGCAGTGCTTCCACTTTGCAGGGAAATTCCCTTAAACAGGGGAAACTGGGTCTCAAAAAGGAAAAATAAGGGAAAAGTACCCAGAAGTATCCTGGAGGGAGGGGAAAAAGGGAAAACTGGGTCTCAAAGAGGAAAAATTAGGGAAAAATACATACAAGTATACTTGATATCCTGGACGAAGGGGAAAAAGATAATTGATACCTACAAGAAAAGGGAAAAAAGAGAAAACCGTACCCTCTTTAAGGGAAAACGGAAAACTAAAAGTGGAAGCACTGGTCTCTTAAATGCTGTTAACGAAACTTTTATATTAATTATTAAAGTACAGAAGTATACAATTTTTAATTTTAAAATCGAGTAGGTACTTGGAGTAGTGGTCGACTGCTTTTTAGGTTCTTCAAAGCCTCTGGATTGTTGAGGGCTTTCCAAGCGTCCAGTTTGCGAGTGGCTTCTTCCAGAGAAGTGGCCAGTTCCACATGAATCTGCCCGAGGAAAACGTCCCGCGTGAAATCGGTCACAAACGAGTGAAGAGCGCAGTGAGTCCTGTTGCAAAACAGGCATTAGAACGACACAAGATGAAAATGATACTTAAAACGAAGCAAAAAATAATACTACTTAAATACTACTAGTAGTAGTGGTCAGAAGAGGGTAAAATAACAGTAAAATAACAGCAATATAATAGTAATAGCAGCTAGCATACTAGCAGATTCAGTGCCTCCACCTTCTGTTTCCAATTTTCCCTTAAAGACGGCATGGTTTTCCCTTTTCTCTCTTGCCTTGCTGATATCGGTTATCCTTTTTCCCTCCATCTAGGACATCCGTCTATACTTCAATGTTATTTTTCCCTTATTTTTCCATTTTCAGGCCCAGTTTTCCCTTTTTAAGGGAAATTCCTTGCAAAGTGGAAGCCCTGCACACATTAGCAAACTATACACCGATTTTACAATAACATTAAATGAAAACGACACAAAGAAAGAAGAAAAATACTAGTAGTAACACTAATAGTAAACCTTACATAAATATTAAATACAATTAAACACAAACAACAACAAAAAGTACACAAAAAAGTCAAGAAAAATAGATAAACAAAGAGACGGAACAAAATTTTTATTTTTTAAATGTATATTTATACCCTGGCGGACAGTCGGTATCTTTCTCAATGTCCTGGACGAACTCGAGAAGCGGCTGGTAGACTGCGATGATGTGTCGCACGCTGGGCTGGACCAGAGGTCCCTTATGAGTCCCGTCTTCACCGCAATACTGAGTCTCACCACTTCCTCCCGTCTCCCTTAGGTAACTGCTGAGGCTCATCGACTGCAGAGACCCTTCGAAACGGAAAAGTGCGCTCTTCTGGGTCCTAGTTAGTTCATAGAAATCAATTAGCGAAAACCAGAATTAGATAAATTTTGTAATGATAATACTATTTATAATAATAATACTAAAAATCAGTAAATAATGATAAAAATAATGAAATCATAGATAAAAGTAAATAGTGATATAATAATACAACTCATAAAAACTTTAATAATAGAAGTAACTAAATAAATATAATAGATATACAGTGATTTACTGAAAATTCTACCTGTTTGGGCGGCGCTTCGAGAACTGGGCATTTAGATCTATTGCAGCCATTTGCGAGTTGCTGGAAAAGCTTCCCCCGCTCGAAGAACTGCTTGAAGCGTGGCCCATGTCCAAGTACTGTGATAACAGCACTTGCATCTAAAACGAAAAAATCAAATACTAACACTTAATTCAATCAAACTTTACTGAATTTTCACTTACCACAGTCTGAATTTGCGACCAGACGTCCTCTTTCGTGTAGAGGGACACGTCCCGGGCTTCTTTGTTCGACTTAACGCAGTCGAGAAACATCGAGTGAGTCTGGACGACTCGTTTCATTTGCTCGATCAAAGCCGTGACCAAGTACTGGAGCGGCAAACTTCCCACTTGAGTAGTAGGGTACATTTCGGAAACCTGCTGAACTGTCTTGCCAACAACTGTTCCTAGCTCCTTAGCCATGTTGGACTTGAGAGACTAAAAAATGTTAATAATAAATAATAGGTGAACTTTTTAATCTTAATTTTGAGTACGTCGGAGGTCTCAGAAAGTTTTTCCAGCAAAACTAAACACTGGACGATGTTTGAAATGTACGATGCCAAATCCTCTCCATTCTGATTACTGAAAGCGAAAAAAATCATAAACAAAAAAATACTTCAAAAGATGTATAATTTGATTATAAATTATACGTCTGGCCGTTAGTGACGATCTCGAGGGTCACGGGACTGGCTTTAAGGAACTCGTTTTTCGTTCGCTGGCTTCCCGAGGCATGATTTTGCGAACTTCCTCGCCCGCTCAATCGTTGAAAAGGCGTCTGCGAAACTTGTAGTCGTTTCCACTGCAGCACTTCAGTGCAAGGTTTCACGTAAATGTTGTGGACGAGGTCTTCCATCAGAATTTCATACAACTTCTACAACAGACCAAATTTTAAAAATTTAGATATTTAAGTAGTGATAGTAAATACTGTTTGCTTTGTTTCGAGGTCTGATTTGACTTCTTTAAGGCCCTCTATTGTTGCTAAAGGTCCTTGAAGTCTCATCCTGGAAGTCTGCAGAAGCTGAGCCGCTTTCAGGTATTTTTTATGTGAAATTAAATGGCTCACTTGCTCGGGAAGGTCCTTAATCTCTTCTCTATTCAGAATACAATAACTCTTCATGGTCTGTAAACGAAAAAACGTGCGAACTTAACTTACACTTGATCTAGTAGTCGTAGGATTTCTTTCTGCTCAACGCCCTCAAGCCAAAGTTTTTTCAGCTCGTCCCGTCGGCAGTGCAGCAGGCTCCTGCAGGCGGCAAGTTGTCCCCTGACAGAGGTGATTCTCGAACGAGCCTCGTTAAGTCTGGCCGAGGCCGTGCTGAACGTCTGC
Source organism: Eulimnadia texana (assembly GCA_002872375.1). Classification (NCBI taxonomy): domain Eukaryota; kingdom Metazoa; phylum Arthropoda; class Branchiopoda; order Diplostraca; family Limnadiidae; genus Eulimnadia; species Eulimnadia texana. The sequence goes on from NKDA01000001.1 coordinate 4,489,190, forward strand.
ATGACTTCGGCCAGGTTGGCGTGATGTCCCGCAACGAGCTGTTCTAGTCTTTTATCGCTAAGTTTGAACTCCCTCTCCAGTTTGGCTTTTTCCAGGTCCCGCTGCTCGTTGGACTGGGATGAGGATAGTGTCCCTATGACGTCCATCAATAGGCCAGACTGTGATTTTTAAAATAAATTAATAGGAATCAATACACACTTTAATTTAAAAATAAATTTTAAAACCATTATTATTAAGTGGTCAAGTACTGAGTACGCCCAGTGGAAGTTAATATCAATGATTCGCACTGTTTGTTGACAAGGTTTGACATACAGCTGATTACTTTTGATTACTAAATAAATTATTATTATATAATGCAACAACGGAAATATTTTAAAATCTTTATACTGGACTACTAGTTTGAAGTTAATAGTACAAGTTAATTAATTTTTTTATTTAGTTATTACTCATCACAATGCCATGTTATATGATTACTTTGATTACGTTTTTCGGTAGCATAACAGCAATTCATTCGTATAATAATCTAAACTTGATTAGCTTTGTGTTTAATATTATAAATTCATAATTTTATAGCTTGTATGCAATTTCTTATATTTTTGTTGAATAATGTAAGTAACGTAGTGATAAAAATAACCGCTAGATGGCGCTGTAATAAGTTATTTCTCATCTAGCACAAGTCCATAATTTTAAAATTGTATTTTTCAAACCTCACGTGTGTTGCTGAACTTAAGAAAGAAACAAAATTTTTTGAATAAACGTAATGGTTCTATTAAGTTTAAGCCTTCTCACCAAAAGGGTAAAAACCATCTTGTCGTCTTACGTAAACTATGAAAACTAATTTCTCCAACATAAGACATAGAAAACGTAGAACTAGAAGTTATCTGTTATCTTTCCGTTTAATAAATCATAATGTTTTTAAAATACTTTTCAGGCATCAAAGAAATTTATTGATTCTCTAGCTGTGACAGTATGCGGAGGAGCTGGTGGGATGGGCTATCCCAAATACGGAGGCATTGGCGGCAAAGGAGGGGATGTTATCCTAGTCGCTGATGAAAGTAACAAAATTTCTGCGTTTTTCAGAACTACGTATATAAGTCGTACAGTTAGTGGTTTTAACAACATACTCTTTTACGGATGATTATACTTATTATTTAGAAGAACTTTATATTTTTCTTGTTAGATGTGAAGCTTGGCGATATTTTATGGAAACATCCAGGACGATTAGCCAAAGCGGGAATAGGAGAAAACAGTCACGCTCACAGACTCGTCGGAAGTCCTGGAGAGTCGAAATTTGTTCACGTTCCTCCTGGTGTATCAGTCTTCAATCAAGTTAACATCAAATTAGGTAACTGAAACGTCTGCATTAATTATAAAACTAATCAATTTAAGAGCAATGTTATCAATATCTAATTTTTCTAAATGCTTTTAAAGACGTTGTCTAAACCAGTCACAACTTATTGCTTTAGGTGATTTGAACAAACCTGACGAGAAACTTATTGTTGCCCGCGGCGGTATCGGAGGCTGTCCTGCAACACAGTTCAACGGACAGAAGGGCGAGGAAGTCCGCGTCTTCTTAGACTTGAAACTTATCGCAGACGTGGCGCTAGTTGGATTCCCCAACGCGGGAAAATCCTCGTTTCTGAAAGCTGTTTCCCGAGCCACGCCAAAAATCGCCAGTTATCCATGTAAATTTATTCTAAATGTTTAAATTGTATCATAACTGCTTTACCAGTGCGCTATTCTAGTTACAACTATCAAACCGCAGCTCGGGACTGTTTCGTACAAGGACGGGCGCCAGATAACGATAGCCGATCTCCCGGGCCTGATCGAGGGGGCCCACCGCAACGTGGGTCTTGGCTACAAGTTTCTCAAACACGTTGAACGTACCAAACTACTTCTGATGCTCATTGACATCAACGGCTTCCAGCTTGGACCCCAATATCCTCACAGAACTGCGTTTGAAAATCTCGTCCTTCTGAACAAGGTACAACCTGCGTAGAAACGACGGTGCCTTTTGTAGTGCCTTTCTGGTTACCTTGAACTAAGCCTCTAAGGTGGATGGAGGCAGCTTTGAAAAGGCACTGTATGGTGCTTTTTTACAGTGTTTTGTACCGTATGAAACACCGTTGCACCAAGTTTCTACTATTATTATATAACTAACTTACTTTATTACAGGAGATTGAGCTGTACAAACAAGACATAGCGTCAAAGCCTGCACTTTTACTGATTAATAAAATGGACACTGAGGGCTCAGAAGAGAAATGGCAGCAGATGAAAGCAGCTTTTCACAATTACCAAAGTTTGTTCTTACTTTTTATCTGATTTTTATCATTTATTATATTGCTTTTTGTAATTATTTTATAATTTTCCGTAAGTTTAAAAATTATTTTTCCATAACTTTTATTGTGAGTTTATTTTTATTTTACTGTTTAACTGACTGTTATATTATTAATATCCTTGTATTTTGTCAGGTGAAGTCCAAAAGCTACCAGAGGAGCTACGACCAGAGTTCCCTATCAAATTCGATGACATTATCCCACTATCCGTGCAGAAGGACAGGGACACCCTGGGCAAAGTGCTGGAGAGGATACGCAAACTGCTGGACGTCTACGCCGAACTGCAAGCCGCTGAACCTACGATGGGAAAGGTCGACAAATCCAAAGAAGATATTCAGAGATCTCTAGAGGAACATGCTGATGTTAAATTAGTGTAAAATTTAGGTTTATTATGTGTAAAGTAATAAAAGAAAGTCCTAATTATCTTATTTTATAATTTACTACTTTTAAGTCATTTTGTGTAACTTAACTGTATTATTATGCTATTATTATTGTTACTTTTACTATTTATTTTTAGTAAACCTTGATTTATTGACAAAATTAACTTTATTTTTGCTTTTATTTATCAATATAATTAATTTATATTTCTAATAATTACTTTAAAAAATCACATAATAATTAAAATAATACTGGGAAGTAAATAAATGAAAATTTATATTCAAAGTAATTACATACTAGCCATTTTTCCAATTTATTTTATGAACTGTATTGAATTGTTAACAGTCAACAAAATGGACGGTTGGATTAGAGTATCTATCAGCAATAAGGGTTAAGAGAATAGAATTTTTACAAATCCAACCTTGAGCAAAATATCGTAGTTTCCACCAGATCAAAACCACTAAAAATGAATAAAAATAGTAGTAGTAGCAAAACTGTATTTCATTGTAAGCAATTAACAAAATGGACGTTTGAACAGAGTATCGATTAGCATGTGAGTTAAACTATTAGAATTTTAAACATTTAACAATTGAGCAAAACAGTTTCCATCACCCAGATCTATTTGATTATCACTAAAAAAAGGCTGGAATGTTGTCCGATTGGCTTTGTAAGTTTCCTTCATTCGAAACGGCTTGCCTCGAGATTGAGGAAATCGAGAGCATTCCCGTGCAGCAACTTGTCCTGCAAACAAAATTAAAGTGAAATTATTGTAAAATTAATGTCATAATAAATCATAAAAATAAATAATATATAATTAAAACATAAAAGTCAACGAAACTAAATTTACAATAAATAATTATTAAAATAAATCGTACAAATACAAAATTCATGTAATTTAAGAAATAAATGTGAACGAAAGTCAAATAATAATGAATAATGATAATAAATCGTGAAAATAAATGATTTACAATCGACAAATAAATCTGTAATCCCAATAAAGTAGTAGTAATAATTATAATGAAACAACTTTAGTAAACCACATACGTGTTGAAATATCGAAATAAAATAAAGAACCATAAAAATATATTGTAAAATAGTATTTACAGGAACAGCATGGAGACTTATTAGGATTGCATTACCTTTAACTCGGGATCGATTTCGTTCATACTTTCAATCAGCGATCCTGGCTCGTGTTCTCCGAGGGGAAAAGGATAGTCACTTCCCAAAACAATTCGATCCTATTGAATGAAATATGAATTCGTACCAATTTGATTTGATGAATTATTTGACATTACAAGCAGAAAGCTTGTTACAAAGAAACGTAAATTAATTTAATTGTAATATTTACATGTTGCAAATTATTTGACATTTTCATCAGAAAATTAATTACAAATGATATAACTTAACCTAAATGTAATAATCGTACATTATGAATTATTTAACGTTTTAATTACAAAGATTTTTACAAATTCTATTAAGTAATATAAATGTAATAATAATTATTAATTACATTATGAATATTTTAGATTTTTATTCGTAAATTTTCTTTACTTTTCCGATGACTTCAAGCAGCAGCTTCATCGCCGCAGCATCATGAACCAGTGAATCGGTGTAGAACTTTCCTAGGAATTCCCTAGGACTCCTGTCACAGTTTCCGGCACAAAGGTCAGGCCTCACTTTGTACCCGTGCTCTACTCGGCCTACAGTGAAAGGATAGGATCCTCCTCCGTGGGCAAAACAAACTGAAAATAAAGATATAAAAAGTTAGAAAAATTTGATTTCACTGTTACTACTACTATCACTAGCTAATGTTAGTCTATTAACCTTTCAAACGTGGAAACTGATGAAAAATGCCCCCATAACCATGGAGCAGATAGCAGTGGCCGTTTCCATAGGCATCCCCACCAGCCACTGCATCCAGTACTTGTCGTGACGGCCGTCCAGACGGGGCATGTCCCACGGATGCACAAAAACCGAGCACTGAAGATCCTCACACGTCTTTGTATCCAAAAATAACTAAACTACTCACAAATGATTGATATAACGATAAATACCTTCCAGAACGGAATTAATGCTTTCTCATCCAGATTCCACTCATTAACGTGCGAGCCAATCTGAATGCCAGAAAGCCCGAGCTCGTTAACGCACCGTTTGACCTCTTCGACAGCCAGGAAAGGGTCCTGCAAGGGGACGGTCCCCAAACCGACAAAACGTTGGGGGTTACGACGTACAGTTGCAGCTAAATCGTCATTGAGAAAGCGGGAAAGGTCCAGGGCGTCTTCAGCTTTGGCCCAGTAGCTGAACATCACAGGGACGGTTGATAAGGCCTGAACGCTGACTCCAGTCCGGTCCATGTCTCGCAAACGAGTGTCTGCGTCCCAGCAGTTTTGGTCCACCACTCGGAATATCTTGCCGTCTTTGACCATGTTGGCTTTGCCCGGCGTGCCACAACTGTGGTCAAGCTGGACGAACCCTCCGTAACCATATTTCTGTTTCAAAATTACAAAAAATGTTACATATTGTATTGTTATGTCTGATACTGGCAGAATAAATGTAAATTACACAAGGATAGATAAGTTTTGCTCAGACGAGTGTGTTATTTTTAGGTTAATCGTTTAAAAATATACTGGAATTTTGCAATAGAATTGTTTAACCTCCTTCAGGTTAGGCCATTCCTTGGGTAAGATATGCGTGTGGACGTCTATTTTCATCCTGAATTGCTCGAGTAAGGCACTGCTACACAAATATAGATCCCGTGCTGCACCTGGAAAAAAGCAGATATTGTAGTTGTATTTTTTAAAAAAATATTTAATATTTTATCAGTATTAAAACTTGCTGCTCAATTACAAGAAATCAGCAGTACATTAAACCTGTAAACCTTATTAAGTACCCAAATAAAAAGGATCGTGCCCTTCGCAGTGCCTTTTTGGTGACCTTGAACTAGCGATCTGAACGTAGAATAAAATTTGAATGCAATGGGGCGAAGCAGATTACAATGAAAAGGTACTGAAAATAGGACCTGTGAAACAACAAAAAGGCACTGTCGTGGTGTCTTTTTACAGTGCTTTGTACGGTGCAAAACACTATTGCCTAGACCCACTGTTTACGTGGGTCTAAAAGGGACTTGAGGTTAACTAAATCTTTCTCAGACTGAATTATTTAGTTGTTATTTCTATTATTTGTTTGGTTTGTACATTTTAAGTCTTTGTATCTTTGAATAAACTAATTTGAAAGCTTTATATGGATTTCGGATTAGAAAAATAGAAATTAAATAACCGGAAGATTTGTTATGGCGATGATGTTTACCTTCTTTGGATGTTGTGTCTTGGGATTTTAAATTTTGATTTATTATTTACGTTTACTTGTAAAGCAGGGTGCTTCTTCACCGCTTCCTTTCAATTATGAAATAGCGAAAGTAAATAAATTACTCAATTTTTCTTGAATTATGAGTACTGATTCGTAAATTATCAAACATTTGATTTCAATTATTTCAATTCAAATTATTCGATTCAATTCAAAAATTCGAGTTCAAATTATTTTAAATTTTCAGTGGGTCAAAAATTATTAATTATTTACTGTTAAATAAAATGTATATATATCGCTTATTTAGTGTATTTTTTATTATTTAATTTTATGCTACGGAGTTTTTTAGAAATCATGGTTTCTATGTGGCGTAATTACAAAAATATTACAATCATATTATCCCAGGCCAAGTATCTGAGATACGATACTCGGTCTAGGCATATTATTAAATACAAGAGGTGTTTAGGGATGCCCCTGGAGACCCGTTGGTAACAGCACGTACTAAAATAAAATATTAAACTGCTGATAAAATTATAAGACTTAATTTAAAAAATATTAAAAATACAATAATATTGCCATTATTTAAATATAATATGAATAATAATATATTTATAATATTTTAAAGCACTATGTGTGTTTAGGGATGCAGTTGTTGACTCCTTGGCCACGCTGGTTCATTCCCTTTCCGTTAGTCTCTGCAACATGGCGGATCAGGTACTGTCAGTGCTTCCTAAATTCTAGATTTGAATTAATCAGTTATACTTCGCCACACGTCAGAAATTTACCTAAAAATTTAAATTTAAACCATTCTGCTTTTGTTTTACATAATAAATCACTTAGTCTATTTTTAAATTAACATCTAACACTTATCCTGCCATCCAGCCATGCCGCATGTTTGATAGCCTGTAACAGACTACCTCATCTATCTATAACTTAAATTCATCTTTCGGTCACATAAATCCCAAAAATACAAAGACTTTATCTACGTTTCTTGTTATTTTTTCAGACTGAGAAGTCCTTCCAGAAACAGCCCACCGTCTTCTTGAACCGCAAGGGTTCGTCCAAGAAGAAGACTTCCCGCTACTACAGGAATGTAGGCCTGGGATTCAAGACCCCGCGTGATGTAAGTTCGGCCCTTAACTCACCTAATCACAGTTCCTAACTCTGCGTTTTTCGTTTCTGAAGGCCATTGAGGGCAACTACATTGACAAGAAGTGCCCCTTCACTGGAGACGTCTCCATTCGTGGTCGTATCCTGACTGGTGTCGTCCAGAAGATGAAGATGCAGAGGACCATTGTTATCCGTCGCGATTACCTCCACTACATCAAGAAGTACAACCGATTTGAGAAGAGGCATCGCAACATGTCGGTCCACCTTTCCCCATGCTTCAGGTATCGCTTTTCACCATATATGATCTATTCTCAACATTTTACTATGAATGCCCTATATGTAAAGCAATTCTTCACAAAATAATCATTATGACTGCGCTTACTGATGTAGTTAACATGTTAACTTCAAACATGTTATTTTGCTTCATAATTTCATGAAAAACTCATCGCAACTAAAATGCCATTTGATCAAATCAAACAATTTACATATTAATAGGAACGCTGTATATTAAACATGTCTTAAAAAGCATTCATAAATATTCCGTCTACTGATATAGTTAACGTTTTCTTCCAACGCATTGTTTCCCTCCATAATTTCATTTTGAAGAAATTTTTGTAACTAACATTTTTCAAATTTCCTTTGACCGTGTATTAATTCCGTGTATTTTGTGTTTATTGAAGGGACGTCGCTCTTGGAGATGTCGTCACCATTGGTGAATGCCGACCCCTCTCCAAAACGGTTCGATTCAACGTTCTGAAAGTGACCAAGGCATCGGGCGCTAAGAAGGCTTTCAAGAAATTCTAAAATCACCATGCAAGCCACTGAGGTGTGTTGAGGAAAATCACAATACATCTGCGTTCGCTTAAAAAAATTGTGTATTTAAATTTTATTTACCAATTCTAAACAAAAACAAACAGATCTTTGAATAGTTGAAGCTCTGGTATCTTGGACAAAATCTTCATTTTACTCTGAAGTCCATTTAAAAGTCCAGAAACCTAAAAAAAAATACTAATGTGTTATATAACTAGTAAATTTAAATATTTGAGTACCTGTGTGGAAAGGTCAAGAAGTGGAGTAACGAAGTCGGCTAACTCCTCCAGGTTTATATCACAAGTAACTTGAAAATTGCCATTTTCTGCAATAATCTCAGCATCGACAAGGTCTTCTTCGAACGGTTCAAACTCGTCGTGTTTCCTAAGGCTTAAACTTGAAGGAAATATCTTTTTATCTAAGTTAACACTAACTGTAAACTTTTTCGCTAGAAAGGGGAAATGGAACACGTTAACGAAACTTGAATAGTTCGAGTAGTTAATTTTGATATTCATCGAAGGGAATCTCGTTTCATCATTTGATTTGAACTGGAAAATTTTGTCGTAGAAATTGAGGACGGATTTAATCCATTTGCCTGTAACGTGCATGTCTGTAAGCGTGCTTTTCATGACGACAGTTTCCCAGTTTGCGTCTTTTTCGCTGAAGAAGACCTGACGAAGTGAAAAATTTAAAAAGTCCCACAACGGGGAAAAAGCCCGCTGAGTTATTTCAGTGACAGTTAGGTTTCCAGTTTGCGAAACTGTCATGTTACTTTCGAAACTGTAACAATCCGAAGTCAAGTTGTGGCGAATGTTGATTTCTTCCCCGTTTTTGGAGAACCCAAGCAAATACTTTGCGATCTGTTCAGTCGAGTTGCGAACTTCGGTCAAGTGCGACAAATGGATTTGCGAATTCCGGTTGAGGTAAATCGTGGAGCTGTCCAGCTTAACGTCAAACCGCTTTGAATTGGCGAGGAAACGAACTTTCAGTCCCCTGACAAATTTGCAAATAAATGGTTAATAGTTTTAATAGCAACATTAATAATACAAATAAAAAGTATTACTTTTTTATTTCTGCTTTCTGATTTATCATTAAGCTATTCATTATTAATTTATCAAAAGATTTACAACAAATAGTAAATCGTAAATAGTATAATTAGTTTCACTACTTGTTATTTTTTGATTTTTTTTGTTCTGTTTATTTCTATTTTTACAATAATTATTATTAATTAATTAGCCATTAAGTTATTTGGATAATGTAATCTGGTTCTGAACGTTATATCAGTTGTTCATAATATTTAATATATCATTATTATCTGATTTTATTACGATATAATTATTAAACTATTTTCATTGGCGATAAATCGCTGTTTCATCTTGTAATTTTTTTTAACTTTCACATTTTTCATGAATATCCGACTGAATTTTTTAAATTAATAATTATGGTTACCGTCATTACCATTTACCATTCTTATTTTATTTTACTTTTGTTTTGTTCTCATTGACGGGTATGCAGGCGTTAGCCCATGACCCCATGGGGAGGGATTGCAGATTCAACTGCTAAGGGTCGCTGGTCCAGTATTTCCACTTTTGCAGGGAATTTCCCTGAAAAAGGGGGGAAATGGGGTCTGAAAAGGGAAGACGAAGAGAAGAGAGTAACGAGGAAATCTAGACCCTGTACATTCTTGCACGCAGGGGGGGGGGGGGGGAGGAGGGGAAAGATAAGGGAAGAGGGGGAAAACGGAAAATTGAAAAGTGGGAAAATTCCGCTGGTCTGGAAAAGGCCTCACTTGGAGTCGAGTGGGATCGAATCCACAGACCCGGAGGTGAAGGGCAATGGTCTTGACCTAAGGTCTTAACCATTCCACCACCATCACCCCTTATTTTATTTATTTATTCTACTGATTATCTAATTTACGTATTTCTTGACTTAAATACTTATTATCCATATCCCCTTCAAAGACTGCCTGTATCTCCGACTATGTCATATCTAGCTTAATCATTTGATTATTATTTAAATCAAATAATTATTTCTGATTAACTTAGATTAAGTTATATACTTCTCCGACGATTTCACGTCCACCTTGACGTTCAAATCACCAAGAATCTCAGCTTCCAGGACAGCAGTTGTCTTGTTATCAGCGTTACCAGACTGCTTAATCTTCATTTGTCCATTTGCTATAGCGGTTCCAGCACGTTCCAGCGTAAATTTGATTTTACTTGAATTTCCAGAGTTCAACTGCTCTCGCCAGAAAGTCCAAGGGACATCCTGAAGTTCAGCGTTCAGGTGACCAGTGCAGGCAACTCCCTCCTTCGAGTAGAAAAAACTATTATTTTTTTATTGACTATTTACAATAATAACTTGAACGGACTTCTCCGAAATCTTTGCAAATGTCTCTCCATTCGGCAGATCCATGAAAATTTTCTCCGTTTGCAAAAAATTTCGCAATTTTCTGCTTGGCTCGAGTCTCGAGATTTTGCTGAACGGACGACTCGCTGGGTATCTCGAACTGCAGGGGACTTTCCTATAGCGCATTACACATTATAAACTTATTTGCATATTATTATCATAATTTATTCGCAGAAATTTGTTACCCGGGTTTCGAAACCTGCCACAAAGCACGATGCATCATAACAAATGACCCCTTCGTTTCGGGTAAGATTTAATGTGAAGTATTTTTCTTGCTCGTTTATCACAGATTTCCCGTTTACAACATTAAATTTTCCCTTTCGATCACTGCCGAGCTGGAAATCTAGCCTAACGTCATCGTCCGACAAATTTCCGTCGTAGAAAAGACGCACGAGTTCTGGCGACTGCCGTTCGAAGAAAACCGTGGCTTCTCGTCTAAAGAAAAAATATTATGAATTTCAACAGAAAACAGATTTATTTTCAAGTGCGCACCTTTCTGATTTGCCAAGGTGAACTGTTATCCATCCTATTTTCTTGTTATATTCTTCCGAAGTTCGTTCGCTCTCATCTTTGTAGCAAATGTCTCGTTTGGGTAATCTGTTTAATAAATAGAAAAAAATTACTATGCGTAGTTAGGAAATATTATAAATTTACTGTTTCCTACGTTAAAGTACTAATTTTGAATTAATTATCTAATACTTATCCAATGTTTCTGTACAATATTGCTGTAAATATCTTACTGTAAAATATACGGGAAGTTGTTTGAGCAAACTGCTTCGTTATTTTCAAAAGCAGAACAAAGAAACGTCAAGCAAAAGACTGTAAAAAATGTCAATGAAATTATTAACTTCATTTAAACTAAAATTTCTGGTAAGTCGTTGAAGAGGAAAACAAGATTTGAAAACGTTTGTGTTTACATCAGTGTTTCGACTTTTTGTTTTCCGTTAAAGAGGGTGCTGTTTTCCCTTTTTCCCCTCCGTTTAGACATATACTTCTATGTTTCCCTTTTCCCTTAATCCTTAATTTTTCCCTTTTTCCTGTCCGTTTATACCTATACTTCTATGTTTCTCTTTTTCCCTCAATCCTTAATTTTCCGCTTTTTCCCTTCCGTTTATACCTATAGTTCTGTGTTTCTCTTTTCCCTTAATCCTTAATGTTTCCCTTTTCCCCCTTCGTCTAAACCTTCTATATACTAATACTCCTATGTACTAATCTCTATACTAATACTATCTTCTTCTAATAACGTCTAATACTTCTATGTTCCCCTTTTTCCCTTTAATCCTTAATGTTCCCCTTTTTCCTGACCGTTTCTACCTATAGTTCTGTTTCTCTTTTCCCTTAATCCTTCATCTTTCCCTTTTCCCGCTCTGTTTAAACCTATACTTCCATGTTTCCCTTTTCCCCTTAACCCTTAATTTTTCCTGTTTTCCCCCTCCGTGCTGTGATTTCAAGACAAGATTGCTTTATGTATAGGGCCTATTCCAAACGCGCACCTCTCTATAGCGGACACTTCTATTAAATCAGTTGATTAAAATTTTGGACTTTTTTGGGTGTCAAAATGTTTCTCAGATTTTTTGACGATTTTTAGGCCTATTTTCAAGTCGATTCATTGACATGGTTATTTTACACGAGCGTCCGTAGTAGAGGGGATAGTCTACAAAGGCCTTTTTGGAATAAGGTCTATTAGGTTCAACGGTCCGCGGTTTAGAGCTCGGGCAGTTGGGAATCGCCAGAATTCCTGCGACGTAATGTCGAAGCCAGCAAGGTACTCGAGCCGTAGACTTGAATGGGAAGGCTAGTCATTTTACCATTTATTTTATACCCAAAAAGTGATAATAGAAAATATTATTTTTTAGTCTGTTAAACCTGCGTATTTTTCTTCTTTCCTCGATGTTTGAATTGCCTCTATTCGGTCTTTTCAGTTCGCAAGGCTAATAACTCAAGGAACCGAGATGGGTCTGCCTTGTAGGCAAGGCCCACTGTACAGAAATTTTTATAATTTTTTTTTCCATGATTCACAACAAAAAAGATATTTGTGAGTGTAGGCAAATATATAATATAAGCATAATATAATATCTGAAATACATATATGTCGTATTATAAGTAGCTTATATATATATAATATATATAGAAATATACTCACCTTCAGTGTTTCCTCTTTTGTAGGGAAATTCCCTGAAGAAAGGTAAAAATGGGGAGTGACAAGGGAAGAAGAAGGGAAGAGGGTAAAGGGGGAAATCTAGACAACGTATATTCTAGCACGGAGGGGAAGGGGGAGGAGAAAGATAAGGGAAGAGGGGAAAAAGGGAAAATAGAAAAGTGGAAACACTGCTCACCTTAAAATTGTATACCTTGACTACTGGATGACCCTGATAAATTCATAGTTTTATCGTTAGGCAAGTCGCTGTAAGCTTTTTGTGCCTATGACGTTGATGTCCTTAAAAATGTCCTTAGTATACCATACATACCTGATTCTGATCGCTAATTTCCAGCCGCGCGCCTTTAACATGGGGAAATAGGGAGCCTTGTCGTCAGTGTTGCCACTTTTCAATTTTCCCTTTTTCCCCTCTTCCCTTATCTTTCCCTTTTCTCTCCCCCCCTTTGTGCAAAAATGTACAGGGTCTAGATTTCCTCTTTACTCTCTTCTCTTCGTCTTCCCTTTTCAGACCCCATTTCCCCCCTTTTTCAGGGAATTTCCCTGCCAAAATAGAAACACTGCTTGTCGTACTGTATATTTCTATACTGTGGGTTAAGGAGAATACTACACCATCTAATTCACGCAAATGCCAATCCCAATCAAACATTAAATAATATCTTGAAGGTATTTCGGGAACTGAATTACTAATTCCTTTCGAAAATATGTTGATAACACGTATTGATTGTTTACTAATTATTTTGCATTTTTTTTGTGAAATAAATCTATGTCTGCTTTTCCAGTGGATCTTCTCACTGCTTGGAGAACTCTGTTAAGGTGCCGTTCTATAGGCCCCATTCCTAAAAAGGCCAGTCAAGACTAACTCCTCTACTGCGGACAGTCGTATAAAATATTTCCACATTCAAATCTCGCTTAAAAATGCTTCTAAAAATCACAGAAAAATTCCAGAAACATTTTGGTGTAAAGAAAGTTGAAAAATTATTTTAACTTGATTTGATAATGGTGTCCGCTATACAGAGGTGCGCCTTTGGAATAGGCCCTATAGTTACTGTAACTGGAGTCAGCACATAGAAGCTGTTAATCAACTTATCACTGTTTCCACTTTCAATTTCCCCTTTTCCCCCTCTTCCCTTATTTCCCCCTTTTTTCTCATCCCCGCTAGAATCCAGGCTGTACTTCTAGATTTTCTCTCTTTTCTCTCAGATCTTGTTTTTTCCTTTTTTTAGACTCCATTTCCCCCTTTTCAGGGAATTTCCCTGCAAAGTGGTGACACTGCAACTCACAGAAAATTATTACGATGCGCCGTAACTCTAGAAAATAGAAAATGAACGAGGCAGTGCTTCCACTTTGCGACTAAGACTCTCCCCACTTGAGGACTCCGGTTTCCCCTTTTTTCCCCTCATAACTGAAATATACTTTTCCTCTTTTTTCCCCTCAAAAATAATAAGTCCCCTCACTTTTTCCTCCATAAACTTTACGGATAACAGGTTATATTATTAACTGCCTTTAATTTATAATAAGTTTATTTAAATACTACCTTAAAAAAAAAACAACTATTGTTTCAGTTTCGGTAGCAAAATTTGAAACAAGCTACAGTTTCCAGAGCGCAGATTTGATGGGATTCAAATTTGCACAAAGCAGCTTGTATCTAAATGGAATATTATTATCAGCAAATAGAGTCAGATCGTAAGGTGAGATGTGCAATGCAAAGAAAATGTAAACGTAATGGGGGGGGGGGGGGTCTAGCCCTCCAGAAGGTTACGAAATCTTAGAATCTGAAGTTCTTCGCTTGAAGCCTTTCCCCTCTCCAACATGGGTTTCTTGCTATGCGAAATTTCCTGTTGCTCCGAATTCCCTTTGTTAAGAATTCTCTTTTTTTTCCCCATGAAAAACACATTCTGGACGACAGTTTCCCAAAGAAATATCTGAACTTCGGTCTAGATTCTTCAAGTTTCCCTTTGAAAATCTCAGTTTTCCCCCTTTGCGGACGTCGGAAAAGACAACTTTTCCCCACAAAAGGGGAAAATTCCCGCGAAGTGGAAGCACTGGAACGAGGCGCGCCGCAGTCAATGAGGTAGCAGACGCTGTAATCCCCTGCCCCCTTTTGTGAATCTGAGTACGGGAATTAACCGGATATCGGATGGTCCAATTTTGGCAATGAATTGGGAGTCGACTATCACTGATTGTGCTTTTTTCTGTATAGGAGGGCGATCCGAGGCCCTGAGTCGTGTATGATCAATAACCGCGACCACACACGTCCGGCAGTACGTGCCGAATTAAAGATAGGTCGTCCTGGCGGACGCACCTGTTGAAAATTCCGCACAACAGGTGGGCAATTCTACTGATTGCAACTCTATCGTACAGTGGCCTCGGGCTCGAGCGTATGTATCATTGGAGCATACTACCGACCCTTTGACCTGATGGGGGGCATACCCCGACTTTCATTTTACACAAGCCACGATTATATCCTATAGGTGGTTCTGCAACTTCACCGGACGTTTTTTTTTTTACATTTTAGTTTTGCGGCAAAAATTTAATTTTTGGGTTAATGTAAATATATTGGTCTTGTAGAGCGGAATATTCTACGTCAAGCTCATAGAAGAGAAATCCGTTTCTGCTTAAATTAATTCAAATACGCAATTAAAATAGTTAAAAACCTACAAAAGTTGATTAGCTCATAGTCTGCAATCCCCCCAAATGCAAAGGGCTGAAACTGCGTAGGTTCACCTCAACTAAGCGGCAATACCTACGAATATATATATATCAAAATTATCGGTATAATTTACCCTGTCAGTCAGTCTACAGCAATGAATATATTAGTAATAATTCTATTTTTTGGCTTTGGTGCGTACCATTCCAAATATACAACTTGGCAACCGTGCATTCGTTCTTTTTGGTTAGTGACAGTGTTTCCAGCATGCAGGGAAATTCCCTGAAAAAGTGGGAATGGAATATGAAAAGGGAAAACACAGAAGTACATCCTGTATCCTAGCGCGGAGGGGGAAAAGGGAAAAATATAAGGAGAGAAGGAAAAAAAAAAAGGGGAAAACCGAAAGTGGAAACACTGGTCGGTAGCTCAAACCAGTCAAACCAAAATATGAAAACATTCAGTATTTGCATAAAAATTGCAATAATAATTTAAATTTTCTGTGGGCTAAATTACCACAAGGGCTAGGAAATTTATTCATTGATTTATTTTTGGCATCAGATCACATAATTTAACTCGAATTAGCGTACACGACCTAAAATTCCGATCCGTAGTTTTTCACAAATATTTAATTCGTTAATATTACATACAGGAAATTTATTTAAATATTATTATTATCATTTTTCGCATTATTTTATATTACCCAATCAGTTTTTAGTTAGTAACATGACGATTCCGTCGTTTTGCGTAATGCCACAGTATAGAGAACATTCAGTAATACGCCAAGTCCTATCTCCCTAATGTTTATGATGCGTGCGCGAAACTAGCGCCAGATTTCTTCGGGTGGCTGCTGTTGGTACTAAGGCTGCATTGAGAAAATCTAAGGCTGGGCGGCTGAGGCTTTGAGCGCTTGTAGTACCGACAACACTCACCCGCAGAAATCTAGCGCTGGTTTCGCGCACGCATCATTAGCATGGGGAGATAAGACTTGCCGTGTTACTGAATGTTCTCTATACTGTGGTAATGCTTAACGTAAAAAATTCTCCCTGCTCGTTTATCAGGGACTTCCCATTTAGAAATTCCCCCTTTTTCCCCTCCTTGCTTTACTTGAAATATAAAGCAATATTTCTAAATGCCACTTTACTCTTTATTTTCCCTCTTTCTTTTTCCCCTCTCAGTGCTAGACTATAGCGCTATATCTACAAGTTCCCCCTTTTCCCTCTTTCCATTTTCCCCTTCTGAGACTCTATTTTCCCTTTTCCAGGGAATTTCCCTAGCAAAGTAAAAAGTTGTATTTCCATCATAGTTACAAACTTAATTCATAGATGGCACATGAATTATTTAAAACATTTTTTGAAAAATTCAAATAAAATATTTAAAATCGACCAAAAACGTAAATATAATTTAAAATTAGTTTTATTAAATAGAAAATTAATATATTATTTTATCATTTCATATAGCCGCATTTCTCATTACGAATTTTGCAACTTGGCAACGTGACATTTTGCTAAAAATCATAGTATAGAGAAGATCCAGTAACACGGCAAGTCCTAACTCCCCATGCTAGTGTTGCGAGCGCGAAACTAGCGCCAGATTTCTGCCGGTGAGTATTGTCAGTACTACGAGCGCTCAAAGCCTCAGCCGCCCAGCCTTAGTTTTCTCAATGCAGCCTTAGTACCAACAGCAGCCACCCGTAAAAATCTGGCGCTTTTTCTGCTCGCGGCATGAACATTGGGAGATAGGACTTACCGTGTTACTGAATGTTCTCTATGCTGTGCTAAAAAATTCCCTGAAATATGACGTCAAAGAATAAACTAGATTGATTGCTGTCGTTAAGGCTTGGGACAAAGTAGAATTTTTCCAGAAAATGAGAATTTCAGTTTCAAATTAAGACATCATTACAAACTTTGATATAACACTAAACAAATGGAGTCCTTTAAATTGCTCGTGAAATGAATCTTGACATTGTGAGAAATTAAAATTTCGCCTAAAAAATAGCAGCATTTTTCTAATTAGTTGAAATTTGTACATACAATTAAGAGTAAAAAAACATGATGGCTCGCCTTCATCACAATTTATACACCAGTTTACCTCTTCGCAAACTTAAGCAAGTCATACTTTTATTTTTATCGCTACTCGCAGTCTGGTTCGGTGCGGTAGTAATGTACAAAGGCTATCCACCAAGCGGTAAGTTAGACGTTTTGTTAAGTTTGCCCTAAAACTAAGTTGTTCTTTATTGATTTAAGGTATCGCTTGTTACCTGCGGGATGATTACAATCCAGTGAAGTCTCTCGAGCAACTGGAAAGCGAGCACGAGCAGAGGAGGCAGCTAGTAAAAAACGTTTGCGAAATGGTCCGCCTCAAAATCAAGCCTGAAAACTTAACGAATCTCAGAGATTTCTTGGATCACGTTATCGTAGATGATGATCACCAGCTGCTCTACTGTTACGTGCCCAAAGTACTTTGTAGCCCTTTCTTTCAGAAAACGTTATTTAACAATTTATTTTTCAAAGGTTGCTTGCACGAACTGGAAACGAGTCTTAATGGTCGCAATGGGCAAAGCCAATTCCAGCAACCCGCAAGAAATCGTGCCGGACGACGCTCACCGCCAGCATGTTTTTCGCCGACTCAGCAATTACTCAGTACCAGAAATTGAGCACAGAATCAGCAAATATACGAAATTCATGTTCGTTCGACATCCGTTCGAGCGTCTGCTGTCTGCCTACCGCAACAAGTTCTACCAAAACTACACAAGCTCTGAGTACTTCCGCTCCAGGTATGGAAAACTTATCGTTAACACTTACCGCTCGAATGCCTCGAACGAGTCCCTGACCCGGGGTCACGACGTCACGTTCCCCGAGTTCGTGCAGTACCTCACCGACCCAGGACTACTCGCAGGGGCCCCTTCAACGAGCACTGGCGGCCGATCCTCGACCTCTGCCAGCCCTGCCAAGTGCAGTATGACATCGTAGGCAAGTACGAAACACTTCTAGATGACGCCTGGCTCGTCATTCACAAATCCAACCTCAACGGCACAGTGTCCTTCCCCCGCACAGAAAAGCCCTCAGAGACTCCCTCGTTACTTTCTTCGTACATGGACTCGCTTAGTCGAGATCAGATGTTGCAGTTGTATAATCTCTTCGAGGCAGATTTCCGACTTTTTGATTATCACTACCCGGGTATCGAGTAATAAAAAATTATGTTTATATAGCAATGAATATGTAACCTACTCGTGCACAGTCTTTTTCTTTACTAACCGGTGGGTATATTTTTGTATGATAAACTAAAAAAAATTATGTATCTATTACTGCATGCCAAATACGCCATAATACTCCTACGTATTGATCTCTTTTGTTTTTGCACGAATTATCCCTTTCTTCAAGGAAGCTTTGTAGTCGAAAATTCAAATAATCAAATACAACAAGGGCTCAGTTGTGTAATACTGCCGTGTGATTTTTTTTTGTTATAAACTTTAATTACAAATTAGCAAAAATTGAGTAGTTTTTAAGTGAATGGTGAAAAAATTACTTTACAAAATTACGAAGAACAACACATACTTGTCTTTTTTAAAAAGCTTGCAAAAATTACGGTTTGGCATCCGACGATTTAACGAATCAGAAAAATTTCAAACGCTTTTTTAGTCGTAATACTGCGGCATCGAGGTGCGACATTAATCGTGTAAGTAGTTAAATAAACGAGCGAAAAGTCTCGAGGTCAGTGTTGGTCGATTCACTTGCAAGTATGCACATCAACCATCGTCACGCAGGTCTTGCACTTGACTTGACAACACCAGACGAAGCGGCAGAAACAGCGTTCAACGTGCTTTACCACCTACAAAAAGCAAATGCGGAAAAACATTTCGTTGCCTCGTCGGGATTCGAACAAGTATAAGAAGGAAGAGTTAACGATACCTGAGTATTGTACCCTCTACCGCAGCAGAGTAGATCGCAGCTATCGGAACCTGTAGAGTTTTTGTTACAGATCCTGCCCGTTGTACCAAGGATCCCTTTCTTCGGATCTTCTATGCAGTAGTTCGGCGATTTGTGAATGTGCACTAGGTCCGTCTCCGTTATGGGAACCTGTCGTCTCGTTTTCTTGGCTCGAAGTTTGTCCTTCGACTGCGCTGCAACCTAAAACTTTTCATTTAGAAGAAACTCATTCTTTTAAGAGTGTCTGGTCTAACAAACCTGAACTGAACTTTCATATCTCTCCTTGATCAGGTCCCCGACCTCGGTGAAAGTTGGCATCGTCTTCCAGCACGTCTTCAGCTCGCAGGATCCCGAGACCCCGTGACAGCGACACTGCATTCGCATCATGTTTGCAATCAACTGGAATTCAAATACTAAGTCAAATACAATTTTCTCTTTACTTTTAAGATCCGCATTTATTTAGTTTTGATTTTTGAATTGAAGATTGTAGTTCTAGATCTTGCCGCTAGATGGCAGATCAGTAGGTAAACAAAAGCATTGCTTCCTCGCCTTATTCGTTTAGGGTTTCTTGTTTACCAATATGTTTAGTATTATCAAAAAGCTATTGCATCCGCATTATGTTCGAAATCAACTGAAAGTTACATAATTGGTTAAATTAAGTTTCTCTCTACTTTTAAGATTTACGTTTAGTTAGTTCTGAATTGAAAATTATAGTTCTAAAATTTTCCGCTAGAGGTCAGACCGAAACGTAAACAAAGCAAGGCTCCTTTGCCTTGTCGGTCTAGGTTTTCTTGTTTACCAGTGTGTTTTGCATTAAGAGATAGCAATTAAAGAGCAAATTTAAGTTGACGGTATTTTAGATTATACATTAAAAGTTTTAACCTTTCTTCCAGCTTCATTGTTATGGAGATTCATCAGATTACGAGAGTTCCGTCTCTTTTTCTCGACTGCACGGTCGGGTGCGTCGACAAATTGCCGAGCGAACTTCATGCCGTATCGGATGTTATCACTAGAGAGAAAAACACACCAGGATTAGCGACAAAGAAGACTGCGGGAAAAATCTCGGGAACGTTCAATCGCTCGACTCGTCGACAACTCATCGACAGGGAAGTCGGCAGAGAAAATTTTAGGAACGTTCAATTGCTCGACTAGTCGACAACTCACCTGCAGCCGCCCCACTTCCAGCCTTCGGGAGTCGAGAGACCCTGTTTCTTCATATCGCAAGTACATTCCGTCAAGTTGCCCAAACTGCAGGCCTGCGTTACTGCGTGGACCACTCCGGCACTGGTAACGGCATAAATAAACGCAGTTTCACGGCTGCCTGCAAAAAAAGACGTAAACAGTCACTGATTAGAAAGATACCCAATAGAAAAAGATCCGCTAGTCGAAACGTCAGTACGACCGTCTGAATGGTGCATGATGACCATAGATTCAGCTAGATGATAGTGTGAAACTGACCCTCTTTCACACGGTTCGTCCGCTTGAATTTTTAAAGAACGTAAGTCATGCAGTGTTCAGCCCCTAATTCAGAGGGTTCAGTTTGAACAACAAGAGTAAGTTCAGCTACTATTCAGTTGGTGATTCAGAGGGAAACTAGTGTTCAGCTATCTAGTCATTCGGTCCTCAACCGTAAGACTTTAGTATCGGGTAATACTTGTGCTTACTACTTCATGTATTTACGTCAATTACTGGCTATTATAATTTCTCTGCAGGTAATTTTACTCTTTAAAAAAAAGAGCGCGGCACGATAATGAAGCAATTATTTTTTCCATTTTTTTTTGTATTTTCCTACATGTCTCTGCGTTGTTGTAATTTTCTACTTTTTCGTTGGGGCTCAAATTTTCCGGCCCTTCAGTGCAAAGATTCACCTGACCTATCATCATTTTCTCACCTGGCTTTCAATTTTCTAATGCCGCAGCACCGACATTTTTTAATTTCTACTTTTTTTTCTTCCTCAGGTTGCGGTTCCAGAGTTCAGCAGACGATTCCCTAGCCTCCAGCAACTTGTATAACTCAAAACAGCCGAATACTACAACAGAGAGAAAGGACAGAGTGTCTAATTCGAGTACCAAAGTGGAAAGGTATACCTCATAAAGCATGTTGTACTCTTTTCTTCTGTTTATAAAATCTACTTCTTGATAACTCGGTTAAGTTTGAGGTGAAGGATTGGCTCAACTGTTTTATGGTTTAGTAATAGGGCGTATCCCAGTGGATGAAAAGAATCTATAATCATATTTTATTATCATAAAGGTACAAAAAGAAGCCGTAGACCTCCCAGGTTGTGGACCTCTAGCCACTAATGAAGACGTGCTTACCATTCTTTAATCTATTGGTTTCAGCTCTTCGTTATCTTAATGCGGTAAGTTAACTCGGTTTTTATGAGGATAACTTTAACTCGGTTCTGATGGCAGTCTAAAAGGAAAGTATAAACGAGGAAAACGAGAAACATGGCTTAAACCCTTTCGCCTTTGCTAAGGACGTGATGTGAATATTAACTCCAAAATCTTGATTTATATTAATGCAGTTTTCTGGGAAAATATTAAAAATATAATTTATTATAATGTATATAAATATGTAAAATTGGTATTTTTAATCATATTAAATAGGCAAGTGAATGTAAAATAATTATTTGTGATGTATTATAAAAATTATGATTTAGTAAAATTTGTATAAATATTTTTAAAAATAAATATTTAAGATTTTTTTATACGTTATAGAAATTATTAGGTTCTTTTGAGTGAGTGGGACAAGTTGACACTTTTGACGCTTGACGCTTATCATAAAGGGATTTTTGTATAATTTATATATATATAAATATATTTATATATTAAATAAATCGTACATAAAATATAAAGAATGATGGTTGTGTATTATTTGATTATTGTATACCTCTGTCTAGAGTGTTTCCGAAGACGTTTTGTTCCTCTTTGGTTGTGCAGTTCCAGCGTTCGTTGCGGAACTGGTATTGGCACTGCTGGATGCCCTACAAGACAATAAGTAGTAGTAGTGGTAGTAGTAGTAGGAGGAGGAGTGGTAGTAGTAGTAATATTAGGAATAATAATGATAGTAGTAGTCGTAGCACTGGTAATAACAGCAGGAATATTAGTACTATTAGTGGTAGTAGTGATAGTAGTAAGAGGAGGAGGGATAGGAGTACAAGTAGCAGTCGTAGTAACAGCAATAGTAGTAGTAGCAGTTGCAATAAGAGTAGGAGGAGTAGTAGTACGACGAGGAGTATGAGAATAGTAGTAGTAGTAGTAGTACGACGAGGAGTATGAGAATAGTAGTAGTAGCAGAAGCAGCATGAATAGTAGTAGTAGGAAGAGGAGTAGTAAGAGTAGAAGTGGCAGTAATAGCAACAGTAGTAGTAGTAGTAGTAGCAGTAGCAGCAGTTGCAATAACAAAAGTAGTAGTAGTAGTAGTACTAGTACGACGAGGAGCACGAGTATAGTAGCAGTAGTAGGGTTAGTAGTAGAAGTAGCAGAAGTAGCAGTTGTAACAACAGAAAAAAGTAGTAGTAAAGGCAAAATTAATAGTAGAAACAGTTCTCGTAGTAGTTGTAAATATTGCTATTGCTATTACTATTACTATTACTAATTAACTACACTACTACTACTACTACTACTACTACTACCACTACTACTACCACCACCACCATCACTATTATTATTATTATTACTATTAGTATTATTATTGATACCCTTCTAGCGCCATCGGAGACAGATTGCAGGGCATTGGGATAGGATTGGCAGACTTCGATCTGCCGGGACACGAGACCTGGAAGTGAAGCGCAAATGGATTTGGCCGAAGGTGTCAAGTCCATCTGATGCTGGTCCGGTCCCAGCTCGTTGGGCTGCAACAGTGGCGAAACTCCCACGACTCCTAAGTACCTGAAATGTCAAAGCAAAAGAGTCGATTAAGAGACGATGATAAGAATAACGGTAGTAGTAGTAGTGGTAGGAGGAGCAGTAGTGGTAGTAGTAGTAGTAGTGGTGGTAGAAGTAGTAGTGATGTAAGTGCCAGTAGTGGCAGTAGTAGTAGTAGTAGTGGTAGTAGAAGTAGTAGTGATATAAGTGCCAGTAGTGGCAGTAGTAGTAGTAGTAGTAGTGACAGAAGTACCAGTAGTGGCAGTAGTAGTGGTAGAAGTAATAGCACCAGTAGTAGCAGTACCAAAAGTAGCAATAGCAGTAGTAGTAGTAGTAGTAATAGTAATAGTAACAGTAGTGGTAGCAGTGATAGAAATAATAGCACCAGTAGTAGCAGTCCCAAGAGCAGTAATAGAAACAGTAGTAATAGTGATAGTAGTAAAAGTTGTAATAGCAGTAGTAGCACTAATAATGAAAATAGTAGTGGTAGTAGTTATAGTGATAGCAGTAATAATAGTAGTACTTGTAGTAGTAGTATTGATAGTGGTAGAAGTTGTAATAGCGGCGGTAGCAAAAATAATAAGAATAGTAAGACTAGTAGTGATAGTGATAGCGGTAGTCGTAGTAGTAGTAGTAGTAGTAGTGTTAGTGGTAGTAATAGTAGTACCTGTAGTAGTAGCAGTCCCAAAAGCAGTAATAGAAATAGTAGTAGTAGTGGTAGAAGTTGTAATAGCAGTGGTAGCAGTAATAATAAAAATAGTAAGGCTAGTAGTGATAGTGCAGCAGTAATAATAGTAGTACTTGTAGTAGTAGTATTGATAGTGGTAAAAGTTGTAATAGCGGCGGTAGCAATAATAATAAGAATAGTAAGACTAGTAGTGATAGTGATAGCGGTAGTCGTAGTAGTAGTAGTAGTAGTACTTGTAGTAGTAGCAGTCCAAAAGCAGTAATAGAAATAGTAGTAGTAGTGGTAGAAGTTGTAATAGCAGTGGTAGCAGTAATAACAAAAATAGTAAGGCTAGTAGTGATAGTGACGCAGTAATAATAGTAGCACTTGTAGTAGTAGTAGTAGTAGTACTTATAGTAGTAGCAGTCCCAAAAGCAGTAATAGAAATAGTAGTAGTAGTAGTAGTAGTAGTAGTACTTGTAGTAGTAGCAGTCCCAAAAGCAGTAATAGCAATAGTAGTAGTAGTGGTAGAAGTTGTAATAGGAGTGGTAGCAGTAATAATAAAAAATAGTAAGGCTAGTAGTGATAGTGACGCAGTAATAATAGTAGCACTTGTAGTAGTAGTAGTAGTAGTAGTAGTAGTGTTAGTAGTAGTAGTGTTAGTGGTAGTAATAGCAGTCCTCATAACTTTCCCAGAGGCTTTCCACATTACTCTTGAAGTTATTTCTGTTATTCATTTATCAAACGATGATCTGTCCTTCCCACGTTTTGTAACAAAATCCCACGCATTCCAGTCAATTGGAAAACGGGGAAAAATGGGACAGGTATTTTTCCCATGTAAATCAAGATATAAAATTATTACAGAATAAAAATGACGGGATAAATAAATAGACGAATTTTAAATAAAATAATCAAATTAACAAATTAAATGGAGGAATCGTGAAACACACGGAAAATCCGGTTCATTAATAATAATAATAAATAGTAATAATAATAATAATAATAATAATAATAATAATAATAATAATAATAGTATTAATATAATATAATATAATAATTATAATAACTTGTGTGTGGGATACTTCATACTGCAGCGTTACAACAACTACTAAATACAACTACTACGTCTATTACTTACAATACCACTACCACTACTGGTTGTGCTACTACCCCTACAGCAACTACTACTACTACCATGACAACTAGTGCTATTACTAATACCGCTACAGTAATACTACTATCACTACAACTACAACTACTGCTACCACTGCTACTACTGTTACTACTAACCGTACTACTGTCATTTCTACTATCACTACAGTGCTACTACCACGACAGCTAGTACTATTACTAATACCGCTACAAGTAATACTACTATCACTACAACTACAACTACTGCTACCACTGCTAATACTATTACTACTAACCGTACTACTGTCACTTCTACTATCACTACAGTGCTACTACCACGACAGCTAGTACTATTACCAATACCGCTACACTAGTACTACTATCAGTACAACTAAAACTTCTGCTACCACTGCTAGTACTATTACTACTAACCGTACTACTATCACTTTTACGATTACTACTACTACTACTGCTGCTGTAAGGGCTGATATTACTACCACTGTACAATTTTCATTATTATTTATCTTATCTATCATCATCATTTCTTTTATTATTATTACTACTACTACTTTTACTACTACTGCTATTTTAACTATTACTGTTGTTGTAACTATTTGTGCAAATTCCTGCCATTCAGTAGAACAATGGGGAATTATTTAGAAGCGCAAGTGAAAGCAAAAAAGCAAAAAGGAAAAAAGTAAGCTTTCATTCTTGTGTGCTATCGAGGAAGAACTGGAGAAGCACGGATCGTCCATTCATGGAAATTCCCACACGAAAAAGAGACCGTGAGAAAGAGAAAAAACACCATTTCGCAGGTCTGCTGCACTAAGTCAATGATATCCAGGGTCGTAAAGTGTGCTAGTACACTGTTAACATATGATAATAGACATACTAAGTGAAGATAACGGTATATATCTGTAAGAAAAACTTGTATAAGACATTGGTTTAAGGATATTATAAGGGTTTTTGAGTTGATAACAGATGATAACAGGGTCGAAAAGTGAGATAATACACTGTTAACATATGATAATAGACATATTAAGTGAAGATAATGATATATATCTGTAAGAAAAGTTGTGTAAGAGAGGTATAAGGTGATTATATGGGAGTTCTTGGGTTGATAACAGATGATAACAGGGTTGAAAAGTGAGATAATACATTGTTAACATATGATAATAGACATGTTAAGTTGTGATAATGGTATGTCTGTAAGAAAAATTTGTGTAGGAGAGGTATAAGGTGATTATATGGGAGTTTTTAGGTTGATAACAGATGATAACAGGGTCGAAAAGTGAGATAATACACTGTTAACATGTGATAATAGACATGTTAAGTTGTGATAATGGTATGTCTGTAAGAAAAATTTGTGTAAGAGAGGTATAGGGTGATTATATGGGAGTTTTTAGGTTGATAACACATGATAACAGAGTCGAAAAGTGAGATAGTACACTGTTAACATATGATAATAGACATATTAAGTGAAGATAATGATATATATCTGTAAGAAAAGTTTGTATAAGAGAGGTACAAAGTGATTATATGGGAGTTTTGAGGTTGATAACAGATGATAACAGGGTCGAAAAGTGAGATAATACACTGTTAACATGTGATAATAGACATGTTAAGTTGTGATAATGGTATGTCTATAAGAAAAATTTGTGTAAGAGAGGTATAAGGTGATTATATGGGAGTTTTTAGGTTGATAACAGTTGATAACAGGGTTGAAAAGTGAGATAATACACTGTTAACATATGATAATAGACATATTAAGTGAAGGTAATGGTATATATCTGTAAGAAAAGTTTGTATAAGAGAGGTATAAGGTGATTATATGGGAGTTTTTAGGTTGATAACAGATGATAACAGGGTCGAAAAGTGAGATAATACACTGTTAACATGTGATAATAGACATATTAAGTGAAGATAACGGTATATATCTGTAAGAAAAACTTGTATAAGAGAGGTACAAAGTGATTATATGGGAGTTTTTAGGTTGATAACAGATGATAACAGGGTCGAAAAGTGAGATAATACACTGTTAACATGTGATAATAGACATATTAAGTGATGATGATGGTATATATCCGTAAGAAAAAAATGTGTGGAAGACATAGGTATAAGAAGATTAGGTAGCATTTTACTTCATAATAGATGATAACAAGTGGTAGTCCGTTGTTAACATGTGATAACAGTCATATTAAGTATAGATAATAGCATATATAAGTAAGAGACGTTGTACAAGAGATGTAGAAGGGACTAAGGTCTTTCGTGAGTTGACAGTATAATACACTGTTAACCTGTGATAACAGACATATGAAGTGAAGATAATGGTGTGTATCAATCAGAAACGTTGTACGAGAGATGAAGAAGAGACTTGAGTCTTACTTCAGTTGTTAACAGATGATAACACGTGATAACAGGGTTGTAAAGTGTGATAACAGGTGATAATGGATGACAACATTTGATAACTTAGATATTAAATGTTGAATACTGGCATATCGATAAGAGAACTTAAAAGTAGTTAGCGTAGTTTCTTAAGCTGGTAGTAGGATAACAGGTGATATTGCATGATAACATGTGATAACAGGTGATAGAAGATGATAAAAGTTGGTAACAAATGACAATAGATGTTAATAGTTGGTAACATCTGATTACAGATGACAACAGACGTTGGATTGTAACGAATGATAACAGATGATAGAAGATGGGACCAGGTGATAACAGATGATAACATAGGATAATGGATGATAACAGGTGATAAAAGATTGTAACAAATGATAACAGATGATAGCAAATCATAGAAGATGATAACATGTGATAACAGATGATGGAAGTTTGTACACCAAGTGACAACACATGATAACAAGTGATAACAGATGATAACAGGGTTGATAACAAACTAAGATTATAGATTTGGGAATATACTTACATCCAATTGCTGGTTGCGGTTTGGGTTCTGTAGAAGAGGAGGACGACGCAGACCAGGATCCGCAGGCGGACGTACGCAGACGTAAGTACGTAAGACATATTGTCACTCTTTCATCTAGGTCCTTATTGACACGGCAGAGGTGGTAGGATCACCCAGTGCTGCTTAACGTCACGGCAGGAGTGGCTGGATCAGTTAGTGCTGTCAGATAAACTTGTTAGAGCCACGGCGGCGTTACTCTTAACGTCACGGCAGGATCAGCTGATGTTGCTAATGTCACGGCAGGGTGGCTGGATCAGTTAGTGCTATCAGATAAACTTGTTAGAGCCACGGCAGCGTTACTCTTAACGTCACGGCAGGAGTGGCTGGATCATCCAGAGCTGCTTAACGTCACGGCAGAAGTTCAGAAAATGCAATCGGTGCTTTTGAATGGACTTGTTAAAGCCAAGGCAGCGTTACTCTTAACGTCACGGCAGTCTTAGTTACACGGCAGCTTAATAGATTTTATTGTCAATATAACAGGATCTTCAGATTTCCCACTATCGTCACGGCAGATTATTTATAAACTATCCAAGGATTTTCGTTATTGACACGGCAAAGTCTTAGCGTCACGGCAAGTTCTTCAACTCTACAAAGATCCTTTAGCCAAAATACACTGGAATATATTCCTGGAATCAGAGGACCCTTACTGTCACGGCAGATCGTACTTTGTGTGTCTCTAGGGTCCTAGACTTAGTCTTTTCGAGAAAATTTATTTCTTTATTTTTTCCCGTGGCTCTAAAAACGAGTCTCTCGATGAAGGGTCCCGTTTTCTGTGTGTTGATTTACGAGTGCTCGCTCGGAATACGTAAACGCCACGGCAGATTTATTTATTTATTTTTTAAATCTAATTTTCAAGAGAGGTCTTCCCCACCGTGAAAATTTTCAACCCGGTCACGTGATTCACTCCTTGAAAGTTTCACGGCACACGGAAATGCATCTTGGTTGCCGTAGAACTATCCGGCGTTGCATCTATTGACACGGAAAAAAAGTGTCACTAAAAAAAATGAAAAAATATAATTAATTTAATAATAATGACAATATATATAACTGTAAAATAAATAGTTTTTATAATTAATAAACAATAGTAAAATTAAATTGTTAAATTATCAAGTGTTATCATCATGTTATCAGGTGTTATCATACTTCAGTTTCACGTGAATTGTGACAAACAGGTTTTTTGACAGAACAAATGTTGACTTGGCAACTAGTTGTAGTTTGATATGTTTCAAGTCTCACGTGTTATCAAATGTTATCAGGATGTTATCGCATGTTATCACCTCTTCTTGAAGCCCTACAGCGTTTCAGGACTCTTAACCATCGCCTACGAGCAGCCAGTGGTTGTCTGGAAGTAGTTATCAGCATGTTATCAAATGTTATCAGTGTGTTATCACGTGTTATCAGCAGGGGGGAGGGGGTGATAGTGGTTGGGAGTTTGATGAATGCGGGTATCGGGTTGAAACGCCATTTGTGCAATGTTGTGACGACGTTTACGGTGATGGTAGTTGATAGTTTGGCGCGGCTGATTAATGGCGTCCCCGCCGATGACGGATCGCTTCAATCAATGAACCGTTGAACCGTTTCAGCTCCTCAAGAAGACTCTCTCACCTGACTTTCACCATAAAAGTCACGGTGAAAGTCTCGCGTTCCTTATTTTTCAGAGAGAAAATCGAGTGTTTCCACTTTTGCAGGGAAATCCCCTGAAAAGGGGAAGAAATGGGAGTCTGAAAAGGGAAGAAGAAGAGAAGAGGGTAAAGGGGGAAATCTAGACATTGTATATTCTAGCACGGAAGGGGAAAAAGGGGAAAGATAAGGGAAGAGAGGGAAAAGGGAAAATTGAAAAGTTGTAGTACTGGTGAAAAATACGGTGAAAGTCTGGACGATAACATGAATGAAGGGTTTTAACTCCTCAGAAAGACCGTCTCACTGATTTTCACCGTAAAAGTCACGGTGGAACTTTTACGTGCCTTTAGACTTTCACGGCAGGAGTTATGGTGAAAGTCTCCATGATAACACGGATGAACCGCTGAACTGTTTCAGCCCCCATAAGACTGACTCACACGACTTTCACGCTTAAAAATTCGTGAAAGTTTCATGTAGTTTCAGACTTTCACGACAGGAATCACGGTGAAAGTCTGGATGATAAAACGGATGAACCGCTGAACTGTTTCAGCCCCCATAAGACTGGCTCACATGACTTTCACGGTTAAAAATTCGTGAAAGTTTCATGTAGTTCCAGACTTTCACGATAGGAATCACGGTGAAAGTCTGGATGATAAAACGGATGAACCGCTGAACTGTTTCAGCCCCCATAAGACTGGCTCACACGACTTTCACGCTTAAAAATTCGTGAAAGTTTCATGTGGTTTCAGACTTTCACGATAGGAATCACGGTGAAAGTCTGGATGATAACACGGATGAACCGCTGAACCCGTTTTAGCTCCTATAAAAGTCTCTCACCCGACTTTCACGGCGAAAAAAGCCGTGAAAGTTTTACGTAGTTTCAGATTTTCACGCTAGGAGCCACCGTGAAAGTCTGGATGATAACACGAAAGAACCAGTTGAATCGTTGAAGGTCTTATGAAACTCTCTCAACTGACTTTCACGGTTAAAAATTCGTGAAAGTCAGACTTTCACGGTACAAGTTACGGTGAAAGTCAACCCTTTGTTTTTTTTCGCAAAAACGGTATTTAAAAGGTTTCTGTTGTTGCACAGTTGTAGTTGTAGGGTTGTAGGGTAGTATAGCTGTTGTTGATAGGGAAAGTGATACTGCAACATTAAGGTATAAGGTATCACGACGGTATCAGATTTAATGAACGGTGTTAATTTCACCTAAACGGAAGCACGCACTGTGTTATCAACCTGTTATCACTGTGTTATCAAGTGTTATCAGTGTGTTATCACCTGTTATCGCTGCTACTTTACGGTGGGTAATAAAACTGCGAATTTATAGACGACAAGTAGCTGCGGTTGGGTCGTTATCAGTCACGGGCTTTAGTTGAACGACCAAACTATTAACTATTTATCGACTATCGATAAAACCCTGTGCCATAAAAGTTAATACTTAGAACCAATAGAAAAATTGGAAAATAAATAGTCTATCAAAATTAATACTTTAAGTAGTGTAAAATTAGTAACAACAAATTTTTACAGTAAGTTGAAAAGTAAATAATACGTAAATTAAAAATTGAATTAAAACTTATTAAAATGTTAGAAGTAATAAAATGAATGAAATTTAGAATAATTACCATTAGAAAATAATAAATTAGAATGAATTAATATAATATTAATTAATGAATTAAATATAATCATATGATTAATATAATAATTAATAAATTAAAAGTAAATTAATGAATAAATAAAGGTAGAAATAAAATTAGAATTAAATAAATACATTTAAATCTTTATAAGATGATGATTTAATAATAATTGATTTAATAATAATTAATTAATTTGATTGATTTAATAATAAATGCTTGGTAAAATAATTAGGAAAATAATATTTGAAGTGATTAATGAATAATAATTATTACTTTTTTATTTTTACTATATTTTAAAGATTTTAAAAATATAAATAATATATAATCAATATAATATAAATAAATTTAAAACATATTTTAAAATGAATTAACGGATAAATAAAGGTAAAATTAAATCGAAATTGAATGTATATATAATATATAATAATAAATATATATATAATATTTTTTTACTTAAAAAAATTAACAGAATATAAATAATATATAATCAATATAATATAAATAATTTTAAAAAATACTTAAAAAATGAATTAACGGATAAATAAAGGTAAAATTAAATCAAAACTGAATAAATATATAATAATAAATATATATAATAAAAATTTTTTAAAATTAAAAGAGTTAAAAAATATAAATAATATATAATCAATATATTATAAATAAATTTTAAAAAATACTTTAAAATGAATTAACGGATAAATAGAGGTAAAATTCAATCAAAATTGAATAAACACGTCTCATTTATATATAATAATATTAATTTTATATAAATAACATATAAATGGCTCCAATAAAATGCACTCAACCGTCGGGGACAAGACAAAACTTTGCCGTCAATGGCGAAGCTGATAAGCCCAAAACGACTTCAAGTTTTTTCTTAAACCAAAAAGAACAAAAAGAAAAAAAAATTCATAAAAGAATCACGTGACATCATAGCAGAATCATAACAGCATATTTCCATCATAACACATTTTAGATACAATAATAATAATATAGGAATAACCTTTAATAAATAATAGGAATTATATTTTTCTACTTATTAAAATTGTTAAATTAAATAAAATATTTGTATATTTAATTAATAAAATATTTTGGAATACATTTCATTACCTTTTTGTTCTAGAGAATTTTAAATCAAGATTTTAGGATTCTTGTAGTAAAATATAATTTTGATTAAAGTTGAATGGAAGTTGTAGAGTGAGGAGCGGGTACAGGGTATAGGCGAACGAGATGATCGGAATCACGCGTGTTAAGTCGTTGCCGACACACGAACAACTGGCGGATCGAGTTTCGCCGGCCAGCAGCTAAGGAGACTCCACCTACCCACCCACTGCACTACCCACTTCCCTCCTCCCGCCTCACCTCCCACTATCTTTCCTCCTACTCTCTTCCTCCCACCTAACGTACCAATGGTACCTCCGCCACCTCCAATTGCTCACCCACTTACCCACCCACTCTACCACCCACTTTTCTCCTACTCTCTTCCTCCCACCTAACGTACCAATGGTACCTCCGCCACCTCCAATTGCTCACCCACTTACCCACCCACTGCACTACCCACTTTCCTCCTCCCGTCTCACCTCCCACTCTCTTCGCTAGCTCCCACCATCTTTCCTCCTACTCTTTTCCTCCCACCTAATGTACCAATAGTACCTCCGCCACTTCAACTGCTCACCCACTTACCCACCCACTCTACCACCCACCTACCCTCTCACAGTACCTCCCACTACCTCCACTTCCCTCCTACTCTCACCTCCTTCACATCCCACTCACTTCCTTCCATGGTACCTTCTTCACCTCCCATTTCTCACCCACTTACCCACCCACTTTTCTCCAACTCTCTTCCTCCCACCTTCCCTGTCATAGTACCTCCCGCTACCTCCCACTTCCCTCCTACTCTCACCTCCTTCACATCCCACTCACTTCCCCCATAGTACCT
The DNA here is from genome assembly GCA_002872375.1 of Eulimnadia texana. Lineage (NCBI taxonomy): Eukaryota > Metazoa > Arthropoda > Branchiopoda > Diplostraca > Limnadiidae > Eulimnadia > Eulimnadia texana. The sequence goes on from NKDA01000001.1 coordinate 4,522,095, forward strand.
CCCACTACCTCCCACTTCCCTCCTACTCTCACCTCCCTCACCTCTAGCTCTCTTCCTCCCATAGTACCTTCTTCACCTCCCGTTACTCACCCACTTACCCACCCACTTTTCTCCTACTCTTTTCCTCCCACCTACCCTCCCATAGTACCTCCCGCTACTTCCCACTTCCCTCCTACTCTCACCTCCCTCACCTCTAGCTCTCTTCCTCCCAAAGTACCTCCTTCACCTCCCATTACTCACCCACTCCCCTCCCACTTACTCCCACGCCCATCCCCTGCCCTTCCACACCCTCTCACTACCCCCTCCATCCTCCTCCTCTTAGCTCCTCCCACTTACTCCCACGCCCACCCCCTGCCCTTCCACACCCTCTCACTACCCCCTCCATCCTCCTCCTCTTAGCCCCTCCCACTTACTCCCACGCCCACCCCCTGCCCCTCCACACCCTCTCACTACCCCCTCCATCCTCCTCCTCTTAGCCCCTCCCACTAACGCTATAGCAGACCCGCCCACTGACGTATAGCACATTAGGACAGCCAGAATTAAAATAAAAACAATTTAAGTTTAATTAATACTGAAGTCTTATTAAAACTAATTATTGTTAATAGCGGTTTATTTATTAAATATCCAAAATATGTTGTATTGAATTATATCTATATCGATTAATAGTTATAATTAGAGATACACAGGTAAAAAAAAATACTAACTACTAACTAACTACTAATTACTTATTACTTGCTATTACTATTACTAAACAATATAAATTATTCCTAATTTCCCTGATTAATTAGACTAATTACGCTTGACTACTACTATCTAATTATTGCTAATTGTTGCTATAAATAGATAAATAATATTAACTATTAATTGCTTAAATAGTTAAAAGATACCCCACGAGACTCCAGCATAAATCATTACGGCTAATCCACACAGTAATGGAGAGCAGGACCCTGAAATAATTATAAACCTTTGATCTCTAATGGAACTGGAAGGTTGTGTTATCACTGTTATCGACGTGTTATCATCGTGTTATCATCACTCGTCGCTTCCTTGGGGAATACGAGTGTTATGTAATTACAGTTAATGGAACTTCCACCTACTCGCTTTCCATTCATTTCCTCCGTCCTTTATACATTAAACCATGAAGATAATTACAGTTAATTAAAAAAATTTTCCAGGTTTAGGGAAAAAAAACCGCCAAAAGAGGGGGGGTGGACAACTTTCAGAAAATGGCATGACGTTTGATAACACGGTGATAACATTGATCATACTGATTGTAGAGCCTATATAAAGATTCCGTGATTCTTAAACGTGATTCTTGAGAGTAGCGAACCCCCGTTTCCCAGTTTTTGATAACATGGTGATAACATTGATCATACTGATTGTAGACCACTATATAGAGATTCTGTGATTCTTAAACGTGATTCTTGAGAGTAGCGGACCCCCCCCGTTTTCCAGTTGAAAACAAAAAAACGAACTTTGATAACATGGTGATAACATTGATCATACTGACTGTAGACCACTATATAGAGATTCTGTGATTCTTAAACGTGATTCTTGAGAGTAGCGGTCCCCCCGTTTTCCAGTTGAAAACAAGAAAACGAACTTTGATAACATGGTGATAACATTGATCAAACTGACTGTAGACCACTGTGTAGAGATTCTGTGATTCTTAAACGTGATTCTTGAGAGTAGCGGACCCCCCTTCTTTTCCAGTTGAAAACAAAAATGTCGTCAAGTTACTTTTCCAGAAAATCTTTTGGTTCCTGTTTATGTAATAAGATGGAAAGGGTTGGCTACATGTTCAAGATTCACGGTAAGATTCATATCAAGAATCACGAGGATTATTAATTACAAATTTCAAATAAATTATGATGAGATTATATATATTTTTTTTTATTTCATTAAAGCACGTAGGCCTAGGCCCATGGCTAGTACAAGATTATACAAGATTATATTTATTTTTATTTATATAGATTATATTTGAAATATATATTAATATTGTAAAAATTTTTTACTTAATAAAACTATGTCATTTAAATGAATGCAATTACTTTTTTTTAAATGTTATTATAATAGTATAATAGGCAAAGTGTTATTATTACTAGTAATACTGTTAATGTAATAATATTATAAGACAAAGAATTATTATTACTAAGTATTATTATATTACAAGTAGTATAAGTATTATTATTACTAGTATAACTGTTAATATAATAATATAATAAGGCAAAGTATTTTTACTACTAAGTATTATTATATTATTATATTATAAGTAGTATAAGTATTATTATTACTAGTAGTACTGTTATTATAATATTATAATAGTCAGGCAAAGTAAATAGTTTTATTATTATTTATTATAAATACAATTTAATTAATAATTAACACTAAAAATAGTTTTTCAGTACATGTACACTATTTTATACATTTTGATTAACTGTAAAATATTTTAATTATAATAATATATAATTAAATGCCTTTAATTTTTCTAAGAACAATTTTAAAACTGACAACTTTTAAATGGAAGAATGAAATTCCAATTAAAAATTTCAACTTTTTTAATATGCATATTATATTATTATTATTACATATTTATATTATTATTACATTATTATTATACGCATAATGCAACTATTTTTATTACCATTATAATACAACACAGTTTAATTTACATCAATTGTAATAATAACGTAATATTATTATTATTATAATTGTAATATTTATTATAAGATATAATTTAATTTACGTTAAGACTAAAAAAATAATTCTTCAATAAATCTACATTATTTAACGCAGGGGGTCCGAAACTTCCAATAATCTTCGTACACCAGGGTCACGTTATCACTGTTATCATCCCGTTATCTCCACGTTATCATATGTTATCAAATAATCTTCGTACACTTTCCCTCGGAGCTTCGGACCCCTTGATCTCATGGATTTTGAATTATGTTATCATTAATCAGAATTTTATAATACATTATAATGTATTGTATAATTCTGATTAATATATTATTAATTATTAATTATTATTATCATTAATTATATAATATATATATTAATATATAATACAATTATTAATTACAATTATAATTATTATTCAATATTAATAAAATGTTGTATAATTCTGATTAATATATATTGTTATATTACATTGTTATATATATTATTATTATTGTATAATGTAAATAATAATTATTATTTTTCCAAGAATAATTTAAAATCAAAGACTATAAATTATTTAATGGAAGAACGAAATTCCAATTAAAAATTCCAAATTTTTTTTTTCAAATTAAATATTTTCTTATGGATACATAACAGAAGAAAAAAAATAGAAATTGTTATCAAAAAATGAGAAACGTTAGTTTTCCCACACATTCTTCGTAAATTGGAGACGAGAGAGAAAATATGAAGGAATTCCCAACCGAAGACGTGAATTGATTAACTCGATTACCCAAGGAACCGGTTCCCCCTCTTCACGAACCGATTATTACGGTATCCGGTCAGTGAGTAATCACGGTTACTTGAGTAACGAATCCGAGAGTAATCGGTTGTAACGTTGTTCCGACGGTCTAAGTTACTTGAGTATCGGATCCGACGGTAATCGATTATAACGTTATTCCGACGATCTAAGTTACTTGAGTAACGAATCCGAGAGTAATCAGTTATACCGTTACTCCGACGATCTAAGTTACTCGAGTATCGGATACGAGTGTAATCGTTATAGTCGATTGGAACCGGTTCCCTTCACGAATCGATTATTGCGGTATCCGGTTACTTGGTAATCACGATGACAAGAGTAGTGGATCCGAGAGTAATCATTAGTCGACTGGAACCGGTTCCCTTCACGAACATTGCGATTATTGCGGTATCCGATTACTGAGTAATCAGGGTTACTATAGTATCGGATCCGAGAGTAATCGATTATATAGTTATCCGGTAATCTAAGTTACTCAAGAATCGAATTAGAGTAATCATTAGTCGACTGGAACCGGTTCGCTTCGCGAATCGATTATTACGGTACTCGTTACTTGGTAATCAGGGTTACTAGAGTAACAGATCTGACAGTAATCATTAATCGATTCAGTTAACTCGATTACTCAAGGAACCGGTTCCCCTTCACCAATCGATTACTTTGTCCGGTTACTTAGTAATCAGTGTTACTATAGAATACCGGGTCCGAGAGTAATCGGTTAATATGCTATTTGGTAATCAAAGTAACTTGGCACATCGAACCGGAGAGTAATCGACTATTACTTAATCCGGTTACTTAGATAATCAGTGTCACTAGAGCAACAGATTCGAGAGTAATCGCTTATAAGGCTATCCGATTACTCAGTAATCACGTGAGTGTCGGTGTATACGTAAAAAGTCCAGACCGACTTTGTACGCGTTTCATCGACTTGTGTTTTTAGCGGGAAAAAATTTCCCACAAACAAATAAATCTCCATTGTTGTTTGCTTGAATTGTGCGGTTTGTGTTATCACTGTGTTATCAGTGTTATCAATAAATTATCGCCTATTTGGGTGGGTTTATCGTGTTGGGAATCTGCTGGGGGTTTAACAAATGGGGTGTTGACTTGGGAACAATTTTTCCCAAGCGACTGTGTCCCATTGAGGACCACCCCCGTTGCTAAATGAATTATTTATTATTTTCCTGCAAGATTCGCATTCTTCTTTCTGTACAGTACATCCACGATCTGCACAATAGACAAGAATGTCAAGAATCTTGACAAGAATCTTGAAAAAAAGATGACTGAGTGAATGAGTGAATGAACGAATGAATAGTACAGAAGATGACGAAGTAGTGGAGAAAGAAGAGGAGCGAGTAAAGCAAGAGGAAGAAGACGAAGTGAATGAATGAATAAGTAAATGACTGAAAGGATGAGTGACTGAATGAACGAATGACTGACCGACTGAATGAAATACTGAGTGAATGAGTGAATGAATGAATGAATAATATAGAAGATGACGAAGTAGTGGAGAAAGAAGAAGAGCGAGTAAAGCAAGAGGAAGAAGACGAAATGAATGAATGAATTAGTGAATGACTGAATGAACGAGTGAATGAATAAGTAATTGACTGAAAGGATGTGTGACTGAATAAACGAATGACTGATCGACTGAATAAATAGGAATTATTCAGAGGACTATAAACCAGTGGGCGAAAAGAAGATGAATGTATTAGTGACTGAATAAACGACTGATTGACTGAATGACTCACTGACTGACTGAACGAATGAATATAGGAATGATACAGAAATAAACCAGTGGACGAAAAGAAGATGAATGTAATAGTGACTGAATAATCGACTGACTGAATGAAATATTGACTGACTGAACGAATGAATATAGGAATGATACAGAGGACTAAAACCAGTGGACGAAAAGAAGATGAATGTATTAGTGACTGAATAAACGACTGACTGAATGAATGACTCACTGACTGAACGAATGAATATGGGAATGATACAGAGGACTATAACTAGCAGACGAAAAAGAAGACGAAGCAGAAGAATATCTGAACAAAGGAATCAGAAATGAATGGTGGGGAAGAGAAGTGAATGAATGAGTGCATGAATGATGTGGAAGAAAGCAAACAGGCCTTTGATTGGCAGGAATACACAAGCCATCGGCGTCTTTCTCAACAAACCGCCTTAACCACAACAACTCAACTCGACTGCGGCTCAACAATCTCCGCTTCTGCTTCTCCACTCCAAAAACAGGCGCCTCGCTATAGCGGACACCGTTACTAAATCAGCAAAAAATAATTTCAAAACTTAACTTACACCAAAATGTTTCCCGAATTTTTTCGTGATTTTTCGTGATATTCTGAAAAGAAATTTCGCAACGGACGTATTTTAAACGGCCGTCCGTAGTAGAGGGGTTAGTCTATGGCATATTCCATAAACACGCACCTCTCTATAGCGGACACCACTACTAAATTAGTTTTTTCAAAATTTTGCAACTTTCTTGGTACCAAAATGTTTAGCGAATTTTTCTGTGATTTTTAGTCATATTTTGAAAAGAAATTTTGCAACGGACGTATTTTAAACGGCCGTCCGTAGTAGAGAGGGGCTAGTTTTCTGCACTTCAGTTTTGCGACTCGCTTGCAGTACACGCCAAGTCCATTAACTAACGAAACTAAATTAAAAAAAAACAACTAAGTAACTTCTAGTCAACTACTAAATTAGTAAATTTAGTAGTCAATTATCGATTAGCTACTATTAACCCTTGATAAGGCTATAATCCCAAAGAGGATTCCAGCCTCAATACACGCTTCAATAACCCTTGATAACAGTTTTATAACCAATGATAACAGGTCGATAACAGCTTGATAGCACTGGACAAGTGTAATAATACTAAATTCATGAGTTTATGACTGATCTCTTGAATTTGATTGCGTTTCATTAGCATAAATGGCGCAGTCAAATGTTTATGAATCGTATGCGATTCACAAACTAATGACTTGGTTTACCTAATGACTTCTTCATTCAAATGAAACAGCCTCTAAAATACAAACTAACTTTTGATTAATTAAACCACTGCTACATTTCAGGATCCTTCCTCTAAGCTTATCAATTAATGAATAGCGATAGTGGGAATAGTAGTTAATGTTGATTGTAATAGCAACAATGTTTCTGATAATAGAAGCAATGGTAAAGTAATGATAAGTAGTATGATAGTAATGATATTAGTAGAAACTTATAATAACACTGATAGCTACTACTACTATACTGCTACTATTACTATTAATGCTACTACTGTTAGTACTACCACTACTATTATAAACACTACTACTACTACTATGATTATTATCACTATCAATACTACTAATTCCACTACTACTACTAGTACTACCACTACTACTATAAATACTACTACTACTACTGTGATTATTACTACCATCACTACTACTAACACTACTACTACTACTAATACTACCACTACTACTACTATGATTATTACTACCACCACTACTACCAATACTACTACTACTACTAGTACTACCACTACTACTACAATAAAAATCGAATACTACTACTGCTATTATCACTTCTTCTACTACTCCTGCTACTATTTCTGCTACAACTTCTGCTAATACTCTTACTACTACTACTAGTACTACTACTACTACTCCTCCTCTTAGTAATACTACTATAATTATTATTACTACTACTATGAATATTTCTAATACTACTGCTGCTACTACCACTATTATCTCTACTACTACCACCACTGCTACTACTATTCCTCCTCCTCCTTTTAGTAATACTACTACAATTACTACTACTACTACTACTACTACTACTACTACTACTACTACTACTACTACTACTACTACTACTTATGATAACAATAACTCACTTACTTGAACAGCACATGTTGTGCGCATATTTTCTGACAAAAGTGATTTCGGAACACGCGCCAAGAAAAGGTCAAGTCGGGTCAACTTCTGGATCTGGTAATAAGGTGGAGCGATTTAAAAGGCAGGTCATCTCGGGTCAAACGGCTTTTAAACTCCGTCTGTTTCTTCTCACGTACTCTACCCCCCAACAAACAATTGACTGTCAAATAATTCAGAAAATTAATTAATTATTATATTTTATATACAATATATATTAATCAAGGGGTCCGAAACTTGCAATAATCTTCGTACGCCTGGGTCATGTTATCACTGTTATCAGCCTGGTTATCCCTCTGTTATCTCCGTGTTATCGTATGTTATCAAATAATCTTCGTATGCTTTTCCTCGGAGTTTCGGACCCCTTGATATATATATATATATAATAAATAATAAAATAATTCAATTGGTTTATATTTATTTAAATAATTTTAAAATAAAGAAATAATATCATGATTAATAAATACAAATGGCAAACTGTAAAATATTTAAAAAATGAATTATTTTTATTTTATATTAAATATTAATATATATTAATTAACAATAAATACTATTCAATTAGTTTATATATATTTTTAACAATTAAGTTTATTATTTCATTTAATATAAAATAAAATAATTTTAATAATTTTAATATAATATAATATAATATAATATAAATGTAAAATAAAAAATTATTTTATACAAATTTATACTATTATTATATACAATTAATTAATTAATAATGTATAATTATATATAATAAATCTATATACTAGCAAAAAATAACAATAATAATTTTAATATAACATAATATAATATAATATAAATGTAAAATAAAAAATGAATTGTTTTATACAAGTTATTATTATTATTATTTTATTTTACTTTATTGATGTTTTTATTGTAAAAAATTTATGTTTTACAAAGATAATTTAAGTTTGAGGATAATTCACATTAAGTACTTCAATCAAGGGTCAAATTAGCCCTCTAGGGACAAACTAACCCTCCAGGGACAAATCTAGCTCAAGCAGGATTGAGATAAGTACTATTCCTGCTTTAGTCACCAGAATTGAATTGACCCCACAAGGTCAAATCTGTAACTGTTGGTGTTATCATAGTGTTATCACAGTGTTATCAGTGTTATCAGTCTTCTTTGAACACCTTTCCATAAGCACAGGAAACCTCAGATAGCAAGAGTGAGCTAGAACCGAGCTAGTTTAGCCCGGTAGTAATTCCCTAGTCATAGTCTGCTAATCACTTTTTCCATTTTCAAATTTCCGCTCTTCACCCTCTTCCCTTATTTTCCCCTTTTTCCCCTCCGTACTAGAATACAAGGCTGTACTTCCAGATTTTCCTTCTCCCTCTTCCTTATTTTTCCCTGTTTCCCCTCCGTACTAGAATACAAGGCTGTACTTCCAGATTTTCCTTCTCCCTCTTCCCTTATTTTTCCCTTTTCAGTCCCGTTTTCCCTTTCTTCAAGGAATTTCCCTGCAAAGTGGAAACACTGCTGCTAATCTCATCAACTCACAAATACCCGGTAAGCTCTAAATAAACTTCTTCGGGCTAACTTGAACCTTGTGAGCTAAATTTAACACTAGCTGAGCCAAACTGGCCCGAATTCAACCGAGATAGTTTAGTCCGGGTCCAGATTCGGGGCTAAACTTGGGGCTAAAATCAAGATGGCGTCGTGGTATGAGACAGAATAGCACGCCAGAGTTCCCTCTTTCAATTTCCCCTTTCCCCCCTTTTTTCCCCTCCGTACTAGAATACAATGCTGTACTTCCAGATTTTCCCTCTTCCTTTATTCTTCCCTTTTCAGACCCCATTTTCCCCTTTTTTCGGGGAACTTCCCTGCAAAGTGGAAATACTAGCACGCTACCAGTTCCAGACTGTGAAGGTTAACCAGCGAACCGTGCTAGTTTAGCTCGCCTACAACCAAAATGGCGCCTAGTTTTTCCATGTCTGCTTCACAAATCTCGTAATAGATACAACTAACGGATGATAACAGCTGATAACAGTTGATAACAAGTACCTTCTACGGACAATGGGGTACGAAACAGTGTGGGAAATCTCGTTGTGTGGGAAAAATCTTCCCAAAGTGTGTGTGGGGTATTTTCCCAGTGAAATGTTTGCGGCTGTCAGTTACGGTTCACGCGGTTCACTAACTTCCCAACCAGTGCTTCCACTTTCAGTTTTCCGTTTTTCCCTTAAAGAGGTCACGGTTTTCCCTTTTTCCCCCTTTTCTTGTAGGTATCAAGCATCCTTTTCCCCTCCACGTAGGATGTCAAGCTATGCTTCTGTGTTATTTTTCCCTCAATTTTCCTTTTTGAGACCCAGTTTTCCCTCTTTAAGGGAATTTCCCTGCAAAGTGGAAGCACTGTTCCCAACTACTAACTAGCGAACTTACTACTACTTTATTTACTATCAATGAAACATAATTATAATATAATTAAATCAGACCAATCAAAATAACATAATTAAATAAATACAAATAAATTAATATAATTGAATTATTTATAATTATAATAAATAATTGTGAAAAAAGCTATAATTTATTATAATTCTTGAATTTTATATTGCCATGATTCCTTAAGTTCTGAGTCGAACGGTGTTATCAAGTGTTATCAACCTGTTATCAGACGATTCCTGCGATTCCTGGAGATTCTTGGCAGTTGCGAACCCTCTCCATTGCTTTTTGGGGAAAAGCCGTTCATCCGCATGTCACACGGTTGTCACACACTTCGTTGGATTCTACCCCCTTTGGAATGAACAAATATGTACAACAATATAATTTAATAATAATACAGTAACAATATAATAATATAATAGTATAGCGATATGATGATATAATTGTAATGATATAGTAGATTGCTATTATATATTTATTACGTTAATATAATATAATGCCCAGAATCTGTTAAGGTTTATAATAATAATAGTAATAATAATATATATATATATATATATAATATATAATATATAATATAATATATATACAATATAATATATAATATAATAATAATAATAATTATTATTATTATTATTTCATTAATATAATATATATATTATATTAATATTATGTTATATATATTAATTATTATATTAATATATAATATATTTCATAATATAATATAATTAGTATAGAATTTCTCATGATACTACTACTACTACTGTACTACTACTACTACACTACTACTACTATACTCCTACTGCAACTACTACACTACTGTATTATTATTATTATTACTGCTACAATTTCTTATGATACTACTACTACTACTTTACTACTACACTTCACTACTACTGCTACAACAATATACTAATTTTGCTATTACTACTTCGACTCGGACTATTTCTACTATTTCTAATACCTCCAATACTACTACTACAACTACTACATTACTACTACACTTCACTACTACAACTACAACAATATACTAATTTTGCTATTACTACTTCGACTCGGACTATTACTACTATTTCTAATACCTCCAATACTACCACTGCTACTACTACTACATCACTACTACACTTCACTATTACTACTACAACAATATAATAATTTTGCTATTACTACTTCTACTCTGACTATTGCTGCTGTAACATACTAATACTTCCAATATTACTGCTGCTACTACTACTAATGTGTGTGTTGGTAGGTTACCTACTGTATTTTTATGTTGTCGTGTTAGTGTTGTTGTAATTTAAGGGATAATTAGGTTTCCTGAGGAATTAATTTGTATACAAAGTTTATGTGGCTTGGCTCAATGCAAGGGGTCCGAAACTCCCGAGGAAAAGTATACGAAGATTATTTGATAACACGGAGATAATATAGAGATAACGCGTTGATAACAGTGATAACAATTAGTGTGTTTGTAGTGGAGTGGAGGGGTACGTGGGGTCCGAAACTCCCGAGGAAAAGTATTCGAAGATTATTTTATAACATGGAGATAACATAGAGATAACGTGTTGATAACAGTGATAACATGACATAAGTGTACGAAGATTACTGGAAGTTTCCGACCCCTTGGCTCAATGGATGTTTCCCTCTTTGTTACGCAGTGCATACCGAAAGGATAATCACAACCAGGTCCGCCAACTTTTCATATTTGTTATCAACGTGTTATCATCTGTTATCAACGTGTTATCATCTGTTATCAGAAGATCTTCTTTTACTACAAAATTAAATAAAATTTTAAAAACTGAAAAATGGAAAAAAAATGTAAAAAAAATACGGAAAATAAATTAATTCAAAAATCTTACAATTCGTAAAAAAATTAATAAAATAAAATAAAAAATATAAATATTTTATTTGTATTATAGTAATGTTATCTTAAACAGAGTTGGACTAGTACATACTGAAGACGGGAAGAATCTAAAAGGCTGTTATCAGTGTTATCAGAATGTTATCAAAGCGTTATCAACCCATCCTTGCACAGCCAGATGATGTTATCAACTTATTATCAACCTGTTATCTGCGTGTTATCACCCGTTATCAAATAATCTTCATTCAAACCGAGTTGTAGACTACGACTGCTATCCTCTTATCCTACTGTTATCCTCAGTTATCAGGTTGTTATCCTCTATTATCGAGTTGTAGACTACGACTGCTATCCTCTTATCCTAATGTTATCCTCAGTTATCAGGTTGTTATCCTCTATTATCAAGTTGTAGACTACGACTGCTATCCTCTTATCCTACTGTTATCCTCAGTTATCAGGTTGTAGACTAAGACTGCTATCCTCTTATCATCCTGTTATCCTCAGTTATCAGGTTGTTATCCTCTATTATCAACTTACTTATTCATACGAGTTCTGAGTCCCTGTTGACAAGGCAAAAGAGAAGGGGGATCCCTTTTTGATGGATCAACAAAAGGCCGGAACTTCACGCTTGTCACGAAGGATCTTCATCTACGGAGAACAAAAGAAGCAAAACATATTATAACCGTATCACATATATAATATAATAGTCAATAGAGGGTTCCCACTGAAAAAAAAAATCGAATTCCCTGAATTTTCCCTGATTTCCCTGACTTTTTAAACGCATTACACTTTGTAGAAGTTATTCATTAGAGACTTGAGCAAAGGTTAGTTGAAACTGAGTGGAGTGGCAACTCCGTTGACCGTTTCCTCATTTATTAGCAATTCCCTGATATTTCCCTGTATTCCCTGACTTGTCCCTGATTTCCCTGACTTTTCCCTGATTTCCCTGACTTTTTAAACGCATTACACTTTCTAGAAGTTATTCATTAGAGGCTTGAGCAAAGGTTAGTTGAAACTGAGTGGACTGGCAACTCATATTCCCTGACTGTTTCCTCATTTATGACCAATTCCCTGGTATTTCCCTGTATTCCCTGACAATTTTCCCTGATTTCCCTGACTTTTTAAACGCATTACACTTTGTAGAAGTTATTCATTAGAGGCTTGAGCAAAGGTTAGTTGAAACTGAGTGGAGTGGCAACTCATATTCCCTGACTGTTTCCTCATTTATGACCAATTCCCTGATATTCCCCTGTATTCCCTGAATTTTCCCTGTATTCCCTGACTTTTCCCTGATTTCCCTGACTTTTTAAACGCATTACACTTTCTAGAAGTTATTCATTAGAGGCTTGAGCAAAGGTTAGTTGAAACTGAGTGGACTGGCAACTCATATTCCCTGACTGTTTCCTCATTTATGACAGATTCCCTGACATTTCCCTGTATTCTCTGACAATTTTCCCTGATTTCCCTGACTTTTTAAACGCATTATACTTTCTAGAAGCTATTCATTAGAGGCTTGAGCAAAGGTTAGTTGAAACTGAGTGGACTGGCAACTCATATTCCCTGAGTGTTTCCTCATTTATGACCAATTCCCTGATATTCCCCTGTATTCCCTGAATTTTCCCTGATTTCCCGGTTTTCCACGTTGGTGGGAATCCTGAAATACAACTAAATACAATATTAGAACAGCCGTAAATCTTCCTAAATAGTCAACACCTTTTCGTGTTTGGCAAAAACATCGAGACTTACCATCGACGTGCTGGACAAGGGCCATTCGTTACAGAACCAAAATCTCGACACCTTCCACCTACCCAGCCAAAGACCTACCACGAAACAACAATTCATGTTAGGAAAAACCTGTAGCAACGAAAAAGAAAGAGGAAAAATTTTACGCTTTAACTTGTCCAAGAAATTTGTTTTTTCCGTGGTGAGAGAAGGGAGGAACGCCGTGGCCAGGCATTCAGTTTGCTGCATTAAGTCTCTTGTTGAGGCTTCGCTTTTTGGTCAACAGGTCAAAGGTTACGGGGTATCCCCCCCTCCTCGGTGATGTCCACTTCCGGCGGCTCGGACATCGATGAATGACTTAGCTGTAGTAAAATTTTAATGAATGGGAATATGTTACGAGCGACTTGTGTTGTATTTGAAGATATACCCGGTTTTTCCCGCCAAGAGTTTGAGTTCAGCGCCATCTAGCGGTGAAAAGTGGAACTAAGTTTGAATTTCATTTGAATATCATTCTACACCGATAGATGGCACAATTGATTATCAATAAAATTAAAGATTGAAGTTTAATTTAGATATGAACTAGATTACAATAATTGATGGGTATAGTATTTAATAACTTGAAGAATCATAATTATAGGTGTTTTACTGGTTTTAGATCTTCCGAAGCCATCGAGAGACTCGTTTTGTCGAAACCTGACTGAAGTTCCGATAAAAGCCTTTGACGCGGCAGTGAAGTTACGACTCAAGTCAACGTCTCTTGTAGTATCGTAGTTTCCGTTCTCCTGAATACGATAAACGATAACGTACGACTTTCTCGCTGATTGGAACTAAACGTGTTCCGCGGCTGATCAGAAGAGGGCGACACGGCAAAGGAATGGGTGCTGCTGGGGCTGTCCTAAAAAACCAAAACAATAGAAAATAAAAATAAAATTGCTTTTGACTTGAAAATAAGTCCTAATCTTTTCCTTGGCAAAAATTGCAGCCTATTTTTACGGTTTTACAGCTTTCCAAACCTGTTTTTATATTTCCCAGGAAATCTTTTACGACTAGTTTCGTCACTCCCAACTGAAACGTATTCTGGGTGCCATCAGCATGAAAATAACAACATAAATAATCCTAAAGTGGAAAATGAATAAAATATATATAATTTTCAAACTATTTTCACGTTTTCCAAAGGGAGATGGACGTTTAACGTAACGTCTGCTAAGTTTCCGCTTTTTCAAAAAAAATTTGCAACGTTGCCAACTTTCCTGCGCGCATCCCAATAAATTTTGCCACTCGATTTGGAAGTTCAAATTAATGATATCCATTGAATCTTTAGTGTTTTGCTATTTATAAATCCGAGTCCCTGTACCGTTAAGAATTTATTTAGTGCAATTAGTCAGATATGAAAAGCGAAATAAAGGTGGAAAACGTTAACGGGAGAGGTGATTTGACAGACTCATGGCCAGTGGCACAAGTTTATTGATCCTACTTTTTCTCAAATCCTCTTTCTTCCCAGAGAAAGAGAGAGATAGTATCACTTAAATCAATAAACATGGCCGCGGGTAAGGTTTCATCCGCCATGCTGGCCTCATTATTCATCTCTGAGGGAGTTGAGTAATACAATAAGAAAAGGCTGAGAGTTAAGTTATTAACTTAAGCCAAAACCAAAAGTCTGTTACGGACGATTAGATGGAGGAAAAAATCCTCACAGCGGGTGACCTTTTTTCTTTGCTGTTTGATTGAATTATTTTTCCCATCGTCTTGTGGCCATAGATAATATCTTCCTTGACTTGATTGTTTGCTGCGATATTTACTAGGCGACTAAACCTCATGCACAACATGCTGAGAAAATATGTTCCCAGCACCATCTTCTATACAGGCCTTCCCCTAATAAATAAATTAAAACTAATAATAAAAACTTGAATAATCTTCCGTTGCAGGTCATAACAATAAATAACAAAATTAAATTAACCTAAACTAACATCGACAATCTTCGGATTTTTCTCAAGTCAAGTCTGGATTTGGAACAAAACTTTTTTAGAATTTTTTCTGTGGTTAAATGTGTGTGGTAAATACAGTAAAACATATTTTTTTTCTGGTGAATGGCTGAAGTGGAAGAATGTTAGCCCACTTCAGCGCTCTATTCACCGGTGCAGTCTCATGCAATGGCCGCTCTGCTCGTAAATTCCTTTTCAATGAGCCTTTTGTATCGGGAAAAAAGCCACTTGTATCTTTTCCCCCACTCATAATTCCTTTCAAAGAAGACGAGAAAAATCTAGGGAAAACGCGCCGTAAGAGTTATATATGCCCACGTGAACGTAAACAACGTGTGGGAGGCCACGCTGCCCCTGACGAACAACGCCATCTGTCGAGAGAGCCGCGAAGCTTTCGCAATAATCTAATTTGTAGCTGCTACAATTAACTTCGAATAGATCTCTCATTTGTTGAAGTTTAATGAAGTAACGGAGACTGGTACTTGAAGATTTGAGACGTTGGCGTTGTCCGTAAAAGGGAACTTGCACTGTGGAAAACCAGTAGCTCGAAACTGGGCGGAAAAAACGAAAATCTAGTACAAAACTAACGGCAATTAACAATACGATCATCAATCGACCTGAATTACCGGTTTCTCCATACGAGTTCTGACTTGTGTGTGGTCATCTAGTTATACTTTGCTAATGGATCTAATTTCTTCATTTCTTTTTTTTTTTGTTTCTAGATTATTATTTTGTCCTTAAATGTTGTGAAACTATTTAATAGTTAGGCACTTTCTGAAAGGAAGTAGTGTTATTAAAGCTAGTATACGGTTAGTAATAATAGCCAGCACGAGTCCAATTACGTGTATTATCATCAACAGAAAAGCTTCGGTTTCCGGTCACGTGATCAGCCGAGGTGTAATCAGGGGTTATCAGTGTTGTCTACGGCCATGGACTGTGTTAAGGGGTGATTCAGTGAGTGCTTGCGCATCGCAGTAAGGAGCAGTAAATCATTTATGCAAATTTTAGCACGAAACGATTAACTGCTTTGCTGTTTTTGGTCGAAGAGTGGGAGAGTGAGAGAGAGAGAGAGAGACGGTATGCTGGTTGCATCTTGTATAGAATCTATTTACGTCACGTCATGTATGAATATTCGCCATGCGAGAAGAAACAAATCATAAATTCATAGGAGAAAGCACCAAACCGCAATGATTATTTGTAATTAGTGGCCATAGCAGACGAAAAAGCCTCGGGTTTTTTGTTTTGTCAGAGTCTGCTTGCTTGCTGGCTGCTGTATCGTTGAACGTTCACTTGCAGCAGCCAAATGACACTCTTTGTGGGTAACGTAATTGCCAAGAATGCCAATTGGACCTGGCCACAGGCTTTTCGTCTGCTACTTTTTGCTCGGAAAATCTTTTGCTTTTGACATGACAGGTAAAAGTTCCTCAACATTTCGACGCGTCTCAGTCACGCAATTCCCACTCGACTATGGATTTGAAGCTTTTTTCTTCAAAGTTTTTCATGTTACACTGTCTCTGATGTACTAGTAACTTGCCTAGAGCTGTGATACGAGACTATGATTTGATGATCCGAAGCACGAAGCCTCGAGATTCATCCCGGAATTGCATGACGAGAAGCAGGTAATGTTCGTGTGATTATTAGATTCCAAGGAATGAGAGAAGAATTACTTCTTAGTGTAATTTTCCGTGTATTAATGGCAAGATTTCTTGTTAAAGAAAATAAAACGCAGGAAGACGGTACATATATATCTCAAGAAGCAAAACTGAATGCAGGTACTCTTTCAGCTTTTTAATTATACGTTTCTCTGTTGCAGCATGATGAACACAGTACACAAAAAGTGCTCTTCTTCTTCTTCTTGGTCGAGAAAAAAAAGAAGAAGGTAGAGCAATCTAGTACAATCATAATCAGTGGGAAATTTATCTTGTGGGTAACAAAAGAATAGCCCCAGAAAGTTTGGACGTCTGGCAACGTGGCGTCGAGCAGCTGGCCCCATTGTGAGAAGCAGCTTACGCATTTTTCATTTATGCGGTCGTATCAAAAAAGCGAGCCCCACTTTTACCAGTTCTTCCTGTTCAGCATTCAACCTGCTGCCATCCTTCAATCTCTTCAAACAGGGCTGGCCATTTGTGATGTAATTATCCATTCAGATCGTGTATACAGGTATACATTATACATAGTCTTCATATATATACGCAATACGCAACAAAAAAACAAGTTATTCTCTTCAGTCTTTCATCTATACAAAATTTTTTAATGAGAAATTATGCGGAAGCCATATTCTTCGTCCACATGGCGATCCTTCTTCTCGTCGACGGGTAACAGGCGATCCCTTGGAGGTAAACTGGAGAAAGTGTACACGTTGGCTCGGACGTTGGGTCTCTCAAGATGGCCGCCAGAGCCACACTTCCACCAGTGAGCCACGCTGCTACTGCTCTTGTCCTTTCGCAGGGATCTCAGCCACGTGGATCCTTCCTTCTTGGGTCTCAGGAGAAGCGGGATCGACTTGGGCGGAGGGTCCGGGATCCTCGAAGGACGCGCCGGTAGTGGCGGAGGTGGAGGAACCTGCGGTAGTTTCGGTTCCTTGGACGGATTGCCGGTCAATTCGTAGACGATTTCCTCATAGACGTGGTACTCGTTCTCGGGGTCTCGAGTCAAGCCTGCCGGATCAATCCTGGGAGTCTCGTCAGGGGGTGAGGCTGCAGGTTTGCGAGATGCGAGAATCAGGGGCTGTCTGGGACTACGTGAGGGTTTCGGAGGTAGTCTAGGGGCAGCATGGGGAACAGCTTCCTGCTGCTGGGACGCCTGATACTGTCGCTGCAGGTCCTCGATGATTTCCAGCATACACCGAGCGACCCTGGAGAATCTGTTAGTTGCTGCCGTAGTTTTCGCCGCTTCTTCACCTGCAGAAATCGATTGGAAAAGAAGAAACAATCGTTTAGTCAATGTCCGTAAACCACCTGCGAAGCTTTTCGCGTTTAGCGATTCCGCAACTGAATTACAAATTCAAAGTGCGCGACTGCAATTTGTAAGACTTCTCGTTAGTCGTTAGCTAATGTGCTACGTGATATGTTTCTGGAATCTCGGAGGAAAAAGTCTTAAAAACTTTTTTCGGGGGGGGGGGGAGAGAGAAGAAATAGTGGGAGAAAAGATGACGGTTATTTTCCATGTTTTACGAGCTAAGGGACGGTTCATGGCGGCTTTGGTTGAGTTAGTTTCGGGTTGTCGAAGCAGGTTGTTGCCGACTATTGTGGGCCAAGCTTTTATTTTCTGCCAGACTGAGCAGGAATTTACGGAGGTCCCCCAACAATGAAAAAAACGCCCTTCGCAGTTCACCTAGCCGCCGTCAATTCAGGCTACTTAACGACTTATGGCCACGTTGGTTGTGCATGCTTGGCGGCTTATTGAAGGGGTTTCTCGGTTCACAAAAGGTTTCTCTCCCTACCCTTTAGGCCCCATGCGGATCCATGAACTTCTTTTGAAGCAAATCTTACGCTGTGTACCTTCATCATGTCTTCTGAAGCAACAACAGACGACTCGACAACATTAACAACACGACTCTGATATAAACAGCTGGATCCCCCGGCTTAAACCGACCATCCAAAAGGCCACAAAAAAGCTAACTGCAGTCTTGTTTTTCATGTTTTTACCTCGAAAAGGATATCCTTTTACAAAATGAAGGGCTCATCTTTACGAAACCTAGTCATTAAACAACCCTCAAGAAACTTTTTTTTCCAAAACTATTTTCTATGCTATTTTTATTGAGGCCGCCACTATTGTTGCAGGAACATATAATACCTGTACCTTTTTGGCTTTTACGGCAGTTACCAGGTAATTTCCTTGAGAAGAAACCCCTAGCGTACAGCTTTGTCATTCCATACAGCCGCCACGTTATGTGAGGGGCTTTGATGTCAGTCGAAGCGAATATGAAGAGACCTTATGGAGCTTCATCATGCAATGATTTGTTATTAACTAATATTTCTCTCATTTCTGATGTTTAGCCAAAGACATAAATAATTGAACAGACTTGATCAACTGTCCTCCTACCAGTTAACCTTGCTTATTACCACACATAAAGATTTCTGGGCTGACGTTTGTGGCCGGGCGCCGGACTAACCTGCACCCCACCATCCACCGTTATCGCCTGTTATCGTCAGGTTCAGGAGAAAGGAAACTTCACATTAGCTTCACATGTAGAATCGTGAGTCGTGTCTGTCTTAACGGAGGATAACACTAAGCGGTTAATCAGGGGCATGGTGTTCAAAGTAAAGTAAGGGGCTACTAGCTTGAATATTCAAGCATAGTATAGACACACTATTGTTATCCCTTGCTATCAGGTGTCATCGTTAAGGAAACGTATTATAGGTCACCGGACGTAGTTCGTCTAATCAGGGGCACTTGAAAATTTCATGAGGCCCTACGATAATCAAAAGGTTTACATTTATTATCACTGGTTATCATCAAAGGGTTCACGACCACTCATGTTTTGTCTCAAGAACCCAACGCGTCTAATCAGGGGCCACCTGAAAACCTCATGAGGGCCTAAAATTACCAAAATATTATCGCTTGTCATCATTTGCTATCATCAAGGAACCTTGTTATATCACATGATCATAACGAGTCTAATCAGGGCCGCCACTGAACTTCATCTTAATGTTAGATACGAGGATATTAAATCCTTGCTATTATCAAGGGGATCGTTTTCTTTCGGGTCGCTTTCTCAACAGCTATTCGTAAATTTTGCATGAGGAGAACAAGGAGAAGAAGAAGAAGAGGAAGAACAAGGGGAACAAGTGGGGGACACGTCCTACATTACTCAGCAACAACACAACGCCTCCGAGCAGAAACAAAATCTAAACTGTGACTAATGATAGTTGACCAACAGGGGCAGCTTCAGCACTCATTACAAACACTTTTTTTTCCTATTTCTTTTTTAAAACTTATCTCTCACTGAGCCCTGGCAACCCACATCACATCTCCAGATTCTCTGGGAACAGGAGAAGCCCCTGACGCAACAACCGGTTCAGTTCGCCGGACCGAAAAACTTTTTGACAGGACTTTTTGTGCTAAGGGGACAAAAGTTTTCAGTGTAAAAATGTCAAATACCCGATTTGTTGAAGTGTTGTTGAGCATCACGGTTGGTTGGTGAAGCGTCCTCCATTTGTCCGTGAAGCAAGGAATCAATCTCTTCCTCCAACATGGCGATCTGTTGTTCAGGGGCCCGGCCGTGAGTCGTTACTACTGAAGCAGACGGAACTGGTTTGACGCAGACATCCTCTAGCAGTGGACCAGAAGCCGCTAACTTGACGTTCCTCTTGTTAGCGGATGCGCTTTTCAGAACCGAAACCACGCCGTAGTCGTTAACTCGAGCCAAGGGACGCGACCCTTGTCCGGACACTTGTTGACAACCGTCGTACTTGCTGATAGCCTTAATTAGGGTCTGTCGCAGGGTTATCAGATGGTCCAGGTCCTGAGAGGTCTTCTGGGTACCCGGAACCGAAGCTCTAGTGGGTCCAGGAACCGGATTCTGCTTCTTATGGGTGTAGTATCCGTCCACAAGGTCGGGAGTGGGACAGGCGCTACTTTTGTATCCGGAATCGATAGAACTTGAACCGGAATAGTCTACGGGTTCGTAGTTAGTAGTTTTGGTCTTTTTGGGGCTTTCGGTACTCGGAAGGGGTTCGTTCGGTTCACTGGATTCGTCCGAATCGCATAGATCTTCAATGGCGCTGATGGTTTCGAGCAAGGGGATGATTCCAGGACCGGATCTGAACCGCGGTTTGCGAGGTGGTAACTCAGGTTCGGCTAATCCGTCACTTTCTTCGCTGTCTCCTTGTTCCAGAGACAAATCACTGCGTTTCTCGGAGGCCATTTTATTTTTGTGGGCAGTTCAACAGAACAAGAAGCGAACCGAAAACTTTGTTTTGGTGCAGTAATCACTTAGCTTCAGCTTGTACCGTTTGAAGTCGGTCCAGTAGAACAGGGTTAGCATTTCAAGACCTGGATCAAAGAAAATAGCTGAAATTAGTCAATGAGTTCTGAGCTAAGTCTGCTAGTTTTGACTAGTTTTCAGTTAGCACGTAGTATTTAAAGAACTAGATCACATCAATTAGTATATTTTAAAACTTAAATGGTAAGAGTAAACGACTAGTCCATAGTTTGCAAGCCTCTGCTGCTTACTCGACTAGTTTTTAGTTAGAAGTTAGTACTTGTTACCACAGAAATCCTAATCAAGTCGATGCTACTTCAACTAGTTTTAAGTTAGTCAGTGCTACTTCGACTAGCTCATAGAAAGCACTGCACTAGTAACCGCTACATCGACAGTTTTTCAATTAGCACTTGCTGGGAAAGGCTAAAAGGCCAAACTGAAAGTTTTATTGACTAATGAAAGAAAAGTAATTCATTACAGCGCCGTATAAGAGGCCATATAAATTAGTGCTAACCCCCATAAGCAGGTCTTCTTTTCCAAACCCGGTTTTTTTAGGGTCCTACCGAACAAGGCCCTAAAAGAACCGCACCGAAAAAAAAGACTATTACAAAAAGGTCGGCTACCATCAACAAGACCCAACCACCAAAAACAATCGCAGATTCCCATCACAAGTTACGAAACCAAGAATCTTAGATTCTCTCAGTTCCAAGATTCATACACGATTGTTATCGTGTTATCAAGCGTTATCAAGTGTTATCAGGGGGTTTTGAAGTGGAGAAATAATTGAGAAATTAAAAATGTTGTAGGGAACAATGGCGCGGACTGAAATTTTCGTGACTACAACATCCTGATGGACGTTTGAATAGAACCGATTCAAACAAAAAGGTTTAAATTAATTAATATTAATAGTTAATTTAAACTATGATTGTTTTCAGTATAATTTCAAGTGTTTTGTATGACTGATGGTTGTTGTAGAAGTTGTTCTACGTTGTAGTGGTGTTGTACTGGTGTTGTAGTAGAGTTGTAGTCCAATCCCCTTGTCTGAACTTACTACTAATGTCTTGCTATCAATTATTGCTAAGTTTACTTAGTACAGATGAGTGTTGTAGATGTTGTAGTAGAGTTGTAGTCTCATACTGAAGTGGTATAATCATGGAGCTACTACCATCCTGACTACTAGCAATCTGCTACTTCTCAACTGCAGCCTAGTAAGATCATTGTTAACAACACTAACTACAACCACTTCTGCTACTGCTGCTACTACTGCTACTACTGCTACTACTACTACTACTACTACTACTACTACTTATCATAGCTTCCTGAAGAACAGCTTATAGTTTCAGTCAGTTACAATTTAGTCTTAGTTTCATTTTGTAGTTTCTCCATGCTTAGTTTGGTCCGTGACTAGGAAACAGATAAGTTTAGTTGTTAGTTGACTAGTTTCTAGTTTTAAGTTTTATCATTTGTAGTCCGTGACTAGGATAGCAGATAGTTACGACGCCTATGCACTTAGCAAGAAACCATAAGTCGTGTATTCATTCAGATAACATGTCCAACTATAAAAAGCCAGTTTTCATCAAGGGGTCTCAAAACTCTGTAAACAGCTAGTGTTATCACTGTTATCAGCTGTGTAGTAGCACCAGTTGTTGTAGTAGTAGTAGCAGTAGTAGCAGTAGTACTGACAATTAAAATGGTATGAACAATACTAGTAGTTGTTGTTGTTGTAACAGTAGTGGTAGTAGTAGAAGTAGTAACGACACTAATAGAGGTAGTATTAGTAGTAGTAATAGTAGTAGTAGTAGAAGTAGCAGTAGTAGTAGTAGTTGAGGTATGCAGCCTAGCTATATTTGCATTTAGATTGTTGCATGGGAGGACAACCACATGAAAGAGCGTACATTGTGTGTCACAATCAGCTGACATGTTGTCAAGATGAATCTTGGTCCTTCAGCGTTCAACGCAGTGCACCAAACAAAATTACATTATTTTAATTACACGATGTTTATCATATTTGTTTTAAATCACGTTACTTTCAGTTATACTTGCAGCTTATTATGATACTAGTACTACTACTACTACTACTACTTCTTATTCTACTACTATTACTATTACTGCTACTACTGCTACCAGTAAATACTATCGGTACTACTACTACCACTGCTACCACTTCTACTACTGCTACTACTACTACTATTACTACTATTATTATTACTACTAGTACTACTACTTCTACTTCTTTTATTACTACTACTACTTCTACTTCTTCTATAACTACTACTACCACTATTGCTACCATTACTATTACTACTACTACTACTACTACTACTATTGCTACTACTAATATTACTATTACTACTACTAATATTACTTTTCCTACTACTACAATTGCTAAACTAGTACTACTACTTCAACTATAAATTGCCTTTTGTTCTAAATCACGTCACTTTTAAATCATAGTATAAATGTTATTTGTTTTAAAATTACATTTCTTTTATCTTGATTTAAATAAATTTAATTAATCAATTAATTAATTAATTTAACGGAAATGTTTCAAGAATTAAGATTTTTATCACATTATTTTTAGTTTAATTTTCCTAATTACATTTCTCTTCTATCACATAACTTTAATTTTATCATTTTATTAAATTACAATATTTGAACCGAATTATTTCAATCACCAATATTTTTTAGAATAAATTATTTTTAAATACGTAATTTCGGATTATATTAATTTCAAGGGTTCGAAACTCCGAGGAAAAGTGTATGAAGATTATTTGATAACACATGATAACACGGAAATAACTTGGAGATAACAGGATGATAACAGTGATAACATGACCTAGGTGTACGAAGATTACTGGAAGTTTCGGACCCCCTTGATTAATTTTCACTGACATTATTTTTAATTGTATTATTTCTCATTTCATCATTTCCCTCATTATGAATTTTTATTACACTATCTTAATTTGCATTCTCCTTAGCAAGGGGCCCGAAACTTCCAGTAATCTTTGTACACCTAGGTCATGTTATCACTGTTATCACCCTGTTATCTCCAAGTTATCTCCGTGTTATCATATGTTATCAAATTATCTTCATACACTCTTCCTCGGAGTTTCGGACCCCTTGATCCTTAGCTATGATATATATTAATGACATAATTTCGACTAAATTATTTTAATTGCATTATTCCTAATTACATTTTAATTGCGATAATTTTAATGATAATAGTTTTAATTCCTTTAATTTTCCCCTACACGATTTTCATTGTTCTACTTTTAATTATACATTATTTCTAATTGCTTCATTTGAATTATAATATTTTAACTGAATTATTCTAATTCATTAGGGATTAAATTATTTTAAACATATTTTCGTTACATTTTAGAAATATTATTTGACTGACACGTTATTAAATTCGTACAATTTTTAGATTTGACTTCTGTTATTATTTACTATTTCCCAAGATTCTTCCAAGATTCCAGCACCAGTTTCCAAGATTCTCTCAGATTCTCAAGAATCTCTTCCGCAAGAATCCCTAGAATGATTCTTTACGGTGGACCCAGGCCATAGCAGAAAGCTGGCGGGACGCATAAAGTGCGGATCGCTGTATCTTTGATATATGTTACCTTCTCGAAAAAAAACGGCCCCCACCTGAAAACAATCATATTTCATCCGCCCGGCTGTATCGATACACACACACGAGGGGGTTCGCAACCTCCACAAAAATCTACTCCCCTCCAATAAAAAAAAACAAAAATTATAAATTAATAATGATTATATTTCGTAAAATTTAATATCTTATTTTACTATAATTCTTGTATTTAATTATTGAATTTATTAATATAATAATATTATTTTCTTGAAATTATGATAAATTTTTGTGAATTTTTTTTTTTAGGGTTTGAAAATTTTTTGGAGGAGTTGCGAACCCCCGCCGGTGTGCATATCGATTAGGCCACGTGCTTCCGATAAGGTGTTTCGTTGCCTACACACATAAGTAACCAGTTGACCGAATTCCAGTGGTTCTCTTTTTCTTCCCATTCCTTCCCATGCACTCTTTCGCTATAACACCTTTTCCCAACACACCTTTTCGCACCTGGAAGAAGAGGAATAAGTTGAATTTTCCGAGTTAGTGAGATTTTTTTTGCAAGGTTTTTGGGAAGTAGCCAAGTGATTTAGTGTTTCTCACACCTTTTCTCGACCAGGAAGAAGAAGAAGTGG
This sequence comes from Eulimnadia texana, assembly GCA_002872375.1. Lineage (NCBI taxonomy): Eukaryota > Metazoa > Arthropoda > Branchiopoda > Diplostraca > Limnadiidae > Eulimnadia > Eulimnadia texana. Next base: position 4,547,582 of record NKDA01000001.1, read on the forward strand.
AAGAAGAAGATCAAGTGGAAGGTGAACAAGAACTGGAGGAATGGAAGAAGGTGAAGAAGAACAAGAACAAGAACAAGAAGATGATGACAATGGATGAGGACTAGAGGAGACCGAGAAAGAAGAAGCAGAGGATGAAGCAAGGTAAAGAAGGTGATGATGATGATGGATAAAAGCATAAAGAAGAAACAGAAGAAGTGGAACAAGAAGCACAAGAACTAGAAGACCAAGACGATGAAGCAGAAGGTGAAGAAGAAAAGGATGATAAGAGACGAAAGGACAAAGAAGAGGAAATAAGAAGAACAAGAAGACCAAGAAGAGAAAGAAGAAGATGATGATGATAATGAGGAAGACGAAGAAGAACAAAACTTAAAAGAGGAAGAGAATTTAGAAGCAAGAGAACAGTAAGACCAAGAGGATCAAGTAGAAGGTGAAGAACAAGAAGTAGAACCAGACGAACAAGAAGATGATGACAACGGAAAAGAATAGAGACGATGATGAATAAAGGGACAAAGAAAAAGATGTAAAAGAAGAGGAACAAGAAGCAGAACATGAAGTGGTAGAAGAGGAATAAGAAGCAGAACATGAAGTGGTAGAAGAGGAACAAGAAGTGGAGGAACACCAAGAGAACAAGTAAACCAAGAAGAAGTGGAAGACGAAACAGAAGACGAAGCAAAGGAAAAGAAGAGGAAGAAGAACAAGAACAAGAACAAGAAGAAGAGGAACAAGAGGTGGAGGAACACTAAGAAGAATGGAAGATGAAGCAGAAGATGAACCAAATCAAGAAGAAGAAGTACTACATGAAGCCAAAGAAGAAGAAGCAGAAGAACAAGGAGTGGAGGAACACCAAGAAGACCAAGAAGAAGAAGAGGATGAAGCAGAAGTTGAAGAAGAAGACGATTATCATGGATTAAAGGGCAAAGAAAAGAAGAAGAAGAAGAAGAAGAGGAACAAGAAGCAGCAGATCCAGTAGAAGAAGAAGAGGACCAAGAAGTGGAGGAACACCAAGAAGACCAAGAAGATGTAGAAGGTGAAGAAGAAGAAGACAAAATGGAGAAGATTGGGAAGTTCCAGCGTAAATCTTGTGCTACAAGTGGCCTTGTAAATTCCGCAGTGGATCGCCTATAAATCTCTTCCGACTCTGCACAACTTCCCCGCCAACCGCCACACCGCCACTTTGCAGAATCCCACATTTGCATATCGAACTTATCAAACTCTCCTATCCCTTCCTCTCGCCTCCTACCTCACCAACCAGCAAACCACATTGGGATACCATGATGATAACATGTTGATAACACTTGATAACACCTAGTAGCGTACCCCCCCCCCCCCCCGATGGACGGGGGACTTGCAGAGGGACCAGCAAAACAAGTTGTTGTCCGTGTTCCAGCTTCCGTAATTTACTTTTTTATGACTTCATAAAACTTCCACTATCGACTATCCCAATATGCACAACTGTTCCTGATGACTGTTATCATTGGTTATCAACCAGTTATCAGTATTATCAACTACTTAATAACTTAGTAAATAAGAATTATAGTACAAAGTTCGTTACAGTTTACCTTCGAAGCAGAAAAATTCACACGTAAATCTTCCCAGAAACGAAAACTGACAGAATTTGGATCAGTTAATTAATGAAATCAATCAATCAGATTAATTAATCGAATAACTAAAAAGTCAAGCTGCAGTTTGAAAATGAAACTTTTAACGGAGCACCGCAAGACACATCCTCACGCGACGAAGGCTGAGGATCAACTGAAAGTCTTCGACCTGAATCCTCAACTTCTCTTCTTGACTTCGGTCTGCCAGACAAACGCCAAAGTCAAAAGTCATAGCCCCAGGGCATGTCTGATGGTTACCAGTCAACAATCTTGACTTCTGCCTTCTTGACTGCCAGACAGAAGTCAAGTAATCTTTGATTTAGTTGCGCATGTAGAATTATAATATAATATTTAATACAATAATGATGATGTGTGCCTTACTTGTAAGAGATAGCGTGTCAGTTTCACGTGGGATATTAGTTGCAACATAAGTGGGTAAATTCCAGGCGTCCATTACTTTTCTCCACCAAATTCCAGCACGCGAAACATCAATTCAACAGCAAAAGTCTACTCTTGTAGTCTTCAAGTCTCGTCACTTACTTTTTTCTGCTTTCTCTCGTGTCTAAAATCTACGGTATAATTCGGATTTAACTTAATTACTATTAACTTTAATGAAGATTCGTAAGAATCTCGAGGATCTTGCCAAGATTCGCAGAACCTCCGTTACATTTTTGGCTACAAAGAGCAAATATTGTCTGTTTTCTTAAGGAGTTGACCACTGCTGACCTTTTTAAAATATGCGAAAAATAACTATTTTCAAAAATAGTTATAGTATTATTATTATCATTATTAGTTATCATCATGCATCCTGTTATCAGCACTTTTTATCACTTTCGCCTTCATTTTCATCGCCCTGTACATGAGTTCATTATAGAGTCCTGTCCAACACGAATATGGAAGAGAGGGGCCTTGTGACCTTTGACCTGACTCGGGTCAAACGCAGGTCCAGACAAGGTCACGGACAACACCCCGCTGTGTCCATAAAAAACTTTTCAACAACGATTATCTGATGACACATGTTGACAAAAAACTGATAACATCCATGTTGTTAACACTTGATAACACTGAGATCGTACTCCGCGCCACGAATTTTGAAACTCCCGCCAGGTGTCACGTGGCCGCCAGGCGGCGCTGCCGTCGCGCTTCAACCCCGGACCCACGTGTAGACCAGTACACCGTACATTCGCCAAACGGTTTTAGCGACTTGCAAATTGAATATTTCCATATTTTAAAAGCGAAAAAAAAAGAGTAGTAAAAATTCTTCATAAAAAGAGATTTGTCTTTTCAGCTGGTCATGACAGGTGCTATTTAAAGTAACCCCGTCTACCCCGGTTCAAGCCTTTTCAACCCCCACTGTGCTTTTCTTCATCCCCAGTAGGTCCCTTAAGATCCCACCACAGTCGTCCCAAAACATTCCAACCACTTGTTATCAGTGGTTATCAACAATTTCAACATCTCTAGAACTGAAAGTGTCCAAAAATTTTGCGATTTTCACTGTTTCTGCAAGTCTGGTTACCAAGTTTTCTTCGTTCTGGTCGAGTTTTGTGTTATTATACCATATAGAGGTTTGTGTTTTCGTTTAAAGCGCTCATAAAAGGTTTTCCTTTTTCACATGTGACCACTTTTGGGCGTCTGAGATTTATTTTAATCAAAACTGTGGCTATAGAAACCGACAATTTTCTCTCAGGGCCCAAGGCCTGGAGGGAAAAAAAGCCTTTCCACACAAGTCTGAAAACATTTATATCATTCACGATGTAATTTGCAGTTTTCTCTCAAGTCCCAACTCATCGATTTACTCAATTTCACACTCTGGTATTGCGATTCAATTAAGACTAAATCGATTACAACCGCAAAGCTTTCAGTCGGGGATGTTTCGGGGGGTGTAATTTACCCCCGGGCTTAGAAGTAAGGTTTCTATTGTCGGGGGAGTGTTGAAGGAAAACGCCTTTCAAGTGTGGGAACTTTTTGCGGCCTTCAGAGGTCAGAGGTCACAACCGTTGGACTTGAGATGTTGAGCCAGAAGAAGAAAAAAAACTTCTAATTAGACAGAAAACACAATTTGCGAGCATTCTGACCACCCAACATGGCGCCGGTGCATGTGTACTTGCCTCTAACGCAACTGCAAGGCAACAAAAAAAACTTAAATCTGCGGAAAATGTGGACTGTGTGTACCTGAGAAGCTATATTCGATGCCCCTGTCCACTCATACAGCAGATTTGACCGAGTCTACTGCGCAGATATCGTTCATATTCATACTGGTTGTAACATAACTGACACATATGCATAGCAGCACGCGTGGGCCAGCCCTGTAATAGCTTATGTTAATACCCCTGGTTGAAGAAAGCAAAAAAGTTACAACTTAGATATGCACCAGAACACATAAGACAAGTTGAAGATACACAAAAGTGCACGAAACAAACGAAAGGACTCAGAAGAGAAGATAACAGAAAATTCATTTTCTCCGCCAGAGGGCGACAATCTTTTAAATTTGCTTCCAAGTAAAGCGAAACTGGTTTTCTTCAAGTTTCTTTTTGCTTCCTATTATTTTTTTCGGACCAAGATTCGATTATTATTGCGGACAGGTGAGAAGTTTTCTTCCAAGAAATCTTCATCTTTGACCCGCACAGAGAGTTTTAAGATCCAGCAACAGTCAAATGACGGACGCCATCTTGTGGTAAGTTATTCTCTAGGGGTTTTAATAGTTCATAAACTCTGTATGGATTCCACTTACACGCAGTAAAAAAGCTGCGTATGAATACGTAATCACTAAAACCAGAATAATACTGTGCCTCACTTATGGTGTCGTAAAAACTACACACTTTCTGTTTTCAGCGCGTATCGTAAATTGTATTCGAAAAGCTATAAAAATTACCATTACCAGATGATAATACGAAGATAACATGAATGGTAACAGGCTTTAAACTGTGATTTAACCAGAAATCCCAGTTTTAGTTCTAACTTTTTCCGCAGTGGCGCTGTGGAGAAATCGAGCAACGCCATCTGTTGACGAGCAGAAGAACTTTTTTGTTTTTCATTTTATTATTCATTATCGGATATTAATAATTTGTCCCTGATTAAACTGAAGAACAGAATAACGGATAATAATAATAATAGATAATAATAGGAAAAGTGATAAGATGAATAGAACTTGAAGATAAAGCTCACAGTATGGAAAGCTATGTTCCCATATACGGTTTGAACCTATAAACATAGCTGCCATTTTTTTCTCGCACAAACTTAAACCTCAACGGTTTTAAATTGCAAAGACATTGTACGAAAGCTCGGACACGAGACTGCAAACCAGTAAGAAAAAAAAAACTCACCTTGATGTCCACGTTAACAGCAGTTTATTGCTCCATGTCTCAGGAGTGGACACACTCGCCAAAAAAAGTCTCTCTTTTCGGTGTCCGCGTATGCAGCAGTTTATGGCTTCAAAGTCTTTAGTGGTTGAGACAAACACGAAAAAAAAAAGAATAAAACTGTAAGATTCCAGGGACAAAGTGGCAAGTAACTGAGAGCTTCGCAAGACTCTGGACAAAAAAAAAAACAACTGCAGATGTTTCGCTGGGCTAATTTGTAGGCGAACGAGCGCGGACAGGGCACGAGCCCAACCGGCAGGAGATTCAGCCTGAGAAGCTTTTGTCCGGTTGTTGTGGGTGCAGCAACCAGGGGCTCGGCGAGTGTAGAAACCTATCCAGGCGTCATATGAGCATCGTGGACTTGGCTCGTAAAGGAGTTATGACCCCTGTTGTCCGCACACGGCCCAGTGGAGCCAGAATAGCCGTTGAGAAATCATTTGTAGAGAGCCTGAAGGCGCTTGATGTCCAGCCATAACCTCTAATTATCCTTCTCCAAAAATCATCCCACCTGAGAATAGCTTCAGAAACCACATCCTATATATGTACGCCTTGCATATCTAACGTACATCCACAAAGAAAAAGGACACGCCGCAGCGGCAAAAGTGAGAACTAAACACCAGGCTCGTCTGCTGTAGTCTAAGCTAATGGTGTTTGATTTTTGGCCGTAAGAGCTAGGAGTTTGGCCTATGCCCAAATTTGTATCTTTAACTGCAGCAGTGAGAGCAATTCAAAACACACAACCGAGACTTGACGAATTCATATGCTAATTTTCAGTCAAACACCTTTTCACAAGCCACCTCTTTTCTTTGTTTGTCCACTACACCCAAAGAGATATCTCTTCACGCCACTTTTTTGTTTTCTTTTTTCAAAAGACACTTAATATGTATACAAAATCACCATTCGGGATAGGGAGGATGCCCAAGTTCACTTGAAGTTCAAACCCGCCCACTTTGTTCACACATTGCAGCTAAACTGTTTGCAGAAAAACTCTGAAAAAATGTTTTAAAGTAGTTCACATAACGCTTAAGTAAGTTCATAAAGCAAATTGCTTAAAAGTAAACTAATTTGTTCATAAAATTAATGTATGAAATGGCCTCACCGTCAAAGTTAAATTTCAAGTGCTCTCAATTTGTTCACATGTTGTAATCTAATCTACTGGCAAACTAATTCTAGAAATAATTTAAAAAGTAGTTCTCATAGTATTTAAAAGAGCTCATAAAACAAAAATTTGAAAATTGAATTAGTTTATTCATAAAGTAAGTGTCATTATATCTTCAGTGTTACTGTTAAGTTCATACGCATCTTCTTTTTTCACATTTTGTGGCTAAACTGCTGGTAAAATAATTCTGAAAAAAATACACAGAATAGTCCGTATAACGTTTAAGGGAGTTCATAAAACGTAATTTTGAAAAACTAGTTTATTCGTAAAATAAGCGTACAGATTATCTTCAGTGTTAAGTCCAGACGCATCTTCTTTTTTCACATTTTGTGGCTAAACTCTTCGCAGAAAAATTCTGAAAAAAATGCTACAACGTATCTCTCATAGTGTTCAAGTAAGTTCATAAAGCAAATATCCCAAAACTCAGCCAGTTTCCTTAATAAATAATAGTATTTCTAGCGTGCGTTCTAGTGGCATTAGCATCAAAAAGAATCGAAAAATTTAATTATTTCAGATTCATTGTAAGGAATTATACTGTAATATCTAGGTTGTGTAAACTGATATACCAACACTGCAACACAAACCGAAAACGAAGCGAGGAATATTTAATTAAAAGTTTCGTGCTGTAACTGTTGCTAGAGGCTGACTGCCCCCTGCCGGGGTAATGCATATACTAATTAGCTGTGGCTGTTGGAGAGTAACAGATTTCATAGGGAGAACTCGCAACGATATTTAGTGTACGAGCACGCGGGTGTAACTGGGCAGGAAAAAGTAATGGAAGGGAAATTGGCTGCCAGTGTATTTTGGGATTTAAATCATTTACCAGAACTTATGCGGACAAGCCAAGAGCCAAGCAAAAATGGCCCCGAGGTTCCAGTTTAGAAGTTCGCCTCGTGTTCAAGCCAAAGGAATGCGGCTACAAGTAATTATTGACTCTAATTATACGCCCATCACGATGCTAGCTGCTTTATTTCTTCTCCTCGGCCTCCATTTACGTATTCTGGCGCAGCAAGTTTACTTACAGCATCCCCCTTAAACTAGTTAATCTGCTGAATACGTGGACAACGTTCATCTGTTTGTATGTTCCTAGTTACTTGTCCATGGATTCGACACTTTATAAATAAAGTTTCAATAATTTATAATAGTATTACATCAGTTAAAGCAATAGTGGATAATTTAAATTTTAGCGCTTCTAGTTCAAAACTTCACCGCTAGATGGCAGCACTAAGTATAAATCAACAACAACGTTTTTATGTAATTTTTTCCAGACACAAAAATCTTGTTGTCAACTCACCATTATTCAGATTCAAGGTAAATATGAGATAGAATCTTCATATTAAAATTAAATTGGCTAAAAAATAGATTTAACAAGCTGATAATAATGAAACAGCAAACTTGTAATTCAAATTTTTAGCTGTGCTGATTGGTTAAGTACGCAGCGAATCAGTACTGCCCTTGTGTTATTACGAAATGTTTGAAGGCCTGATGTACTAACACAGCCAAAGCCAAGAGTGAAAAACATTTGTCAAACTTCTGCGAATCTGTTTCAGCAACAGACGCACTAGAAGACTTGTCTCGTAAACTCTGAAAGCTGCAAGTTGTTTCATCGAGATCAGAGAAGGTTAGACTTGCCGATTTTACAATCGATGAAACAATATTCATTCATCTATATTTCTAATATTTCTAGGTGTTAAAGAATGGCTAGCCCTGATTTAGATGGGCCGAGCACGAGTAGCAGCAGTCGGGACAAGCATATCAACTTGCCCTCGAAAGTTTGGGAGAGCAAACGAGCGTCTTCACCCGATTCTCCATCCCGCAGTTCGCCAGAGCCCTGCTGTGCTATATGTCTCGGCAAACCAGACAACAAATCCTTCACGAATACCTGTTTGCACCAGTTCTGCTTCACGTGCCTAAAAGAATGGTCGAAGGTATTTTTAATAGTTTAAATTTGTTCTCGTTCTGAAAATAAATTTTTTTAATGTCAGGTGAAACCAGAATGTCCGCTATGCAAACAGAGGTTCAAAGCCATCATCCATAACGTCCGCTCGAACGACGAGTACGAAGAGTACAGAATCAAGTCTCCCGAACCAGAACAGCCGCTGTACGACTTGCTTCGTTTTCGTTTTCATTATAGGTAGAACACATATTCCAGTCTATTTTGCGAAAAAAAACCTAACAAGGTTTGGGCTTCTAGAACCACAGTAACTCCCGAGCGAAGGGAAGAACTGGCCATGCAGCGTAGATTCGCAATTCACCGTTTTGCTCAGGAAGGTATTCTGCCGACAGAGAGATCGAGTCTGGGAACGAGGAGGTTTCACCACTGTCGCCTGCAAGGAACCAGTGCCTTTAGACGTGGCCGTTACGAGCGGGACTTGTGGGCCAGGCCCCTCTCTGACATGACTGGACGGTTCAGAGAAGCTACCCCTGAATTTTTTCGGTACGGGTGTACTTAACATATCCCTGGATCAGTACTGTGTATTGGCAAATACTTTCTATGATATCCGTACATTTGGCTTATTGCCAAATTAAACTATTTCTTTGTAATTTTCACGAACATCATTAGCAGTGAATAGAAGCATTTATTTTAGTTAATAGTACATTCAAAAAAGATTCTTTTCCCTTTGTTTACAGTTTTTCCGGATTAAATTAAAATTCAGTCTTACCGAAAAAAAGAATTTGTGAAGTATTTGCAGTCTATAAATACACAACACTGCCCTTCTTCGTCAGTTATTTTATTTTTCTTTTGCAGGGAGAATCCCGCAATGACCCACCGTCTAGTTCCGTGGCTGAATCGAGAACTAACCGTTCTGATGCCTCACCAGCCGAACCGTTTGGCCTTTGTTCTCGAGCTGATCCTCGGCGTGCTGAACCGACACCACGTTTTGAGTCGGGCTTTCCGCGAGACAATGGAGCCCTACCTTGGAGAGAACACAGAGCACTTCGTTCACGAGTTCTACTGTTTCGCCAGGTCCCCGTACGACATGTTCGGTTTTGACGAAAACGTCCAGTACGGCCCGCGAAGCACCCTGAATCACGAAGAAGTCGGAGTCAGCGAACTGAGCGAATCAGATATCGAGGTCCTGTCCCCGCAGCACATCAGGTTCCCTTCTCGAGAGCCTTCTCCGCAACCTGGACCCAGCGGCCTGCAAAGAACTTACCAGCTTCCGAGCTCTGGAGAAGAATCTAGTAACGAGGGACCTACTACTTCGACTCGCAGGGACAGCGTTTCGAGCGGTGAAGTCGAACTTGTCAAAGTAGTCAAGCCACGCAGAGAAAGAACTCCAGAAATCATTACAATCACCGACTCAGAGAATGAGGCCCTGTCCCGCGAAACAGGTGAACGAGGCAAATCGCTCAAGAGGAAGAAGTCGCCCCCATCGTCGAGCAGTAGTTTGTCAGAAGCTGCGGTATCTGAACACGAAGAAGAGCGTTCCAGGAAGAAGAAACAGACCTCGAAACGGGAAAAGAGAAAACGTTCGAGATCGAGAGAAAACGAGAAGAAGAGACGACATCGAGAAAGAAAATCTCGCTCAAGTCGAAGTCAAAAAGTTGAATCTATTGACAGGCCCAGAGACGAGAGGTCCTCAGCGCCTTTACGAGGTTATTGGGACTTGGAACCAGAAGAATTGGGAGAATATCGCTCAGGATCTTCCACGACAGGCAGTAACAGCGAAACGAGAGATAAAAACAAACGACACAAAAAGCCGTCCCGCCACTCGAGTAAAGACAGGGAAGATAAACGAAACAGAAAGCGATTCCAGTAACAACAAAATTATTGTTTTTATTGCACTTTGTACTAAAATACACCTGAGTTGAATTTTTCTGAATTATTAAATATTATAAAGTAAATATGAAAAGTAGGACTTTAAACAGATTTAGGAGTGTCGTCTAACCGGAATAAGATTTTCAACTTTTTCAGTTTCCAAGGATCTTATTCGTTAAAACTGGGACAATGCCGTCGTCGTCGTAGGTGACTAAGAAGATTGACTCTTGTCCCAGTATATCGGTTACTGCCCGTGAGGGAGGTCTCCATGCCTGCTCCGTCAATACCAATATGGATCTTCGAAGGACATTATCTCGTCCGTTGACCAAATAACAGTTTTCTAACACTCGTGTCCCCAGTACCGGTTGGTACAGAGTCTCCACCAAAAAAAAAGTTGAAATGAAAATAGCACACGTGACGTTTTAACCTTGCAGAAATAATCAAAACTGATAAGAGTTAAATGGCAAAGAATGAAACGCGATAAAAAAAAAAATTTGTAAACAAAAAGATTACGTGCTTGTAGTATGTGATAAATTTATTAGTAGTACATTCTGCAAACTTTCCACTCGCCTCTCCGTGTCGGAAATTTTTAATTACTTGATGTTTTACGTCATTTGGTTCATATTTGATTCAGTTTTTCCGCTTTTGTATACAAGACGTGTAAAATTAATGAAGCAATTAAAAAATGAGATGTTGAAGTAAAATAATGTGTTTGCTGTTTAGTCTTACATTACTTGAAGGACATTACTGGAGGGTGTATACTCGAGTAACTCTCCGTTTCGCTAGGGAAATCCCAGGCTCTTTTGTGAAACCTGAAATAAGATTTCTTTGATAATAACACACGGGGGGGTTGTCCAACTTTTGATAACAAGATGATAACATGGTGATAACACTAAGGTAACGCCACGGTAAACGCAATCAAGGTCGATTTTTCAAAATTGAGGTGTGCAAGTCTGATCTCCTATCTTGAACAAACCAGTATAATCCAAAAATATTTAGATTCATATCATATTTACAATATTAAATATGAAATAAAATAATCAATATATATATATATGCATTATGATTTTGTATGTATTTTTTTTTTTTGCGAAACGAAGGTGCGCCAAAAAGTTGTCGCAGATCAATGTCGGCAATCCATACAGCGCAATGCGGATTAACTCGAACAAGAAAACTGTCATTTTATTTTTATACAAATCTGACGTACAATTTTAAGAATTAAAAAAATGTCATTCATCCGTTTTTCTTATCGGAAGAGATAGCTTCTTACTCCAACACTTCGCAATTCATAACGGAAGGAACCTAACCTACCCTCGGAACTTTGGATCTACATAAAACAATGAAACGCAATTTGAGGAGAAAGGTAATAAATATTGAACCGTAATCCCATGTATTATTTAGTGAATTTTTATCATTATGGCCGTTCCGAGTCCAAGTTCCTTAACCGCACACTTCTAAACTATCGATACTTAACCCAAAGGCATAAAACATTCAACGAGTCCAAATCTACATTCAAACGAAAAAACTAGTACAAGCTTTCCACACTAGATGGCGCTGTAAATATTTTGAAACTTTAAAAATATTCTACTCTAAAATTGCCAAAGTTCAACTTAGTTATAATGATAAACTACAAAAAAGTTATTAAAAATAGCAGAATATAAGAATTTAATGAATTTACCGAGTAATTAATGTAAGTGACATCTAGCGTCAGATTTTAAAACTAATAGTTATACCTTGAGAAACAGAAGTACTCTTGCTGATGATCGATCCTTGTGTATCGGGTGAATCGATAGTTAAGGCGCCAAGGTCGCTGATAGGTGGTTTTGGCAGGGGACTGTGTATGCTGTTGCGGCGAGGCCAGAAGAAAGCAGACGTGCAGTGAAGTAGATCACAGTCGAACGCGTTTCCCAAGTGGTCTGAAAATAACGCAATAGATATTTTGTTTCTTTTTCTTCTTACCCCGGGATTGCGTCTGAACTGTAAATATGTGTGAAAAACTTTGAGTCCAAACCCTGTACAAGGCCGTTTCGTTCATTTTACTGCCATTAGGTTGCACTTATTTTGGTTTGTTTTTGTAAAAGCTTTTACTACAGAGTTTTCTTTCTGCGGTGTGTTGTCGCCTGCGGAGAGTTGTTACATGGGAAAGCACGGAAGTCAAACTTTTCTCTCCTTTAGAGCTCACTAGAGTCTGGGCGATAATAACACCGAGATGCCTAAGTCGAAAGCTATTGAAACTTCAACGGCCGATCGAGTGAGGGTCTTAAACGGACGGCGGGAAGAGCAGTCTCGAGATCTCGACATCTTCGGCCCCCCGACTTCGGGCCGCCAGGTTAACCTGGCCATGCGGAGCGTTTTCCAGACCCACTGCCAGTTCGACGAGCCCTCGAGCGGTAAGCTCTCGTTCCGCAGCCCCAGCCATAGTCCTGCCAGAACCGAACACGCCCCTGGACTCAAACCCCGCAGGTCGGAATCGCCAGCCAATTGCTCGCTCACCAACTCGAGACGTATACCTTCAGCTCTTGGGCTCCCTATTTCTCCACGAAACCCTAAAACGGTACAACTGGGAACAGAGCCTCATGCTCGAGTAAGTTCTCGAGGTAAAGACGCAACTAACGGAATAGAAACTGGTTCGAATCACTCGGAACCTAGATCCGTCAAACTCATAAAACCTAACAGCAGCAAAAGTATTCCGGTCAAGCCTCGAACTTTCACTACTCCTCGTCTGCGCCGTCAGAAGAAACTCGACTCAGACGTTAAGATTGTCTGTAGCGAGGTAGCGCCAGTCACTACTCCTGTTCTTACTCCAACTTCCGAACACGCGATAAAGGGAGTGTCTGTTCCTGCGGCCGCTTTTGCCGAAGCCGTAACTCCAGCCGTCGACGCAGAAATCTCCGTTCCGAAAGACGTCAACCGCAATCCTCCGCCACGGGAAGACAGCATGGACGACGTCTCGGAGGAAGAAGACGACGAGGCTGTGGGTTCGTCTCCCGACGGAAGGTTCCTCAAGTTCGAGGAAGAGATCGGACGGGGAAGTTTCAAGACCGTCTACCGAGGACTCGACACTCAGACGGGAGTCTCGGTAGCTTGGTGCGAATTGCAGGTAAAATAATATATTACGTCAAATTCTGACGCTTCCGTAACACGTCAGTTGTCCCACTTATCTAACGTACCGTAAAACACCTAACAAAAAATCGCAAGGTCGTTTGTGTAGAATGACCTTGTATTTTCGCGTAATTGGAGAAAATTGTCTTAGTCGCCATTTTCTACTTAGTTTTTCAGAGAACAAAATTTTGAAATGTTCGGCGAATCAAGGTAAGCTGTCAAGGTATGCGTTATATGGCGACATGGTTCTGTTTTGTTGATTAGTTTAGCTTTCTTTTTTTGATCGTGTTGGCTTTTTTTCCAGCGAGTGAAAGTCGAGGAACAATCAGTGCTAGGCGCCAGAGATCCGTGCCAGCCAGCGGTGAACAACACCATTTTCACAGCAAAATCGCTTCGGGAAGGGCCAGTCCATTTTTGCGTCTTCGTGATACAGCAAAACAAGGCTTGTCGTGTCGTGCGGGACTTCTTGCGCAGCAGCTCTTAATCTAGCCGGATGGGGCAATTGGACCACTTCCGGAAGGGGTCACCAGGGACGAGTGCCAATTCGTGTTTTGGCATGTTTTGGGTTTTTTTTCAAGGGGGTGGTCCAAAGTGACCCTAAAGGGTGGTCCAATTGTCCAACCTAAGAGATTTCTGTTAAGTTAACTTATAACATGAGTTGAAATCGTATTTCGTGACATGTTACGTCTTTTGAGGGGTGGTCCAGGTGACACTATAGGGTGGTCCAATTGCCCTACTTGGTGGTCCAAATGTCCTACTTGGTTAAGATTTCGGAAAAAGTTTCGCCAAACATAGGATGAAATCGTGTTTTGGGATGTTCTGCGTCGTTTTACGGGGTGGTCCAAGTGACCCCAAAGGGTGGTCCATTTGCTTTGCTAGTTAAAAATTTCATAGAAAGTTTTCCCAAACATGCATTAAAGTCGTGTTTTGAGAATTTTCCGTCTTTTTAGGGGGTGGTCCATGTGACCCAAGAGTGGTCCAATTACCCCGGGTTAAGATGTCAAACAAGGTCACCCGAAACATGGATTAAACTCGTTTTTTTTCGATGTTTTTTGTCGTTTTAGAGGGTGGTCCAATTGCCCCACTTGGAGATTTCCGTAAAGGTCACTCCAAACATGGGTTGAAATCGTGTTTTGTGACGTTTTGCGTCGTTTCAGGGGGGGGGGTGGTGGTCCAAGTTACCCCAAGAGTGGTCCAATTACCCCCAGGTTAAGATGTCAAACAAGGTCACCCGAAACATGGGTTAAAATCGTGCTGTTCGATGTTTTCCGTCGTTTTAGAGGGTGGCCCAAATAACCCCAAAGGGGTGGTCCAATTGCCCCACAGAGGCTTACGTGCATGTAGAACTACGCACTTAAGTGAACCTAGTAAATATTTTGAAACGAAGCCCAGAGGGGAGAAAGGGAGATCAGGTCAAGTGAGGACAACTCGTATTTACTTGTCATTTTGTCCCTACTGCAAATTTTTGACGAAGTGAACTCTTGTTAGTAACATGATAATAACCAGATAGTATTCAAAACAGCTGATAATCATTGTTAACAACAGATAATAATCAGAAAGTAGTTTGTGTGCAATTCCAGCAGTTGCGCAAGAGTAAAAGCAGAAAGGACGTAAGTGCTTCCACTTTGCAGGGAAATTCCCTCAAAGAGAGAAAGGGGAAAATGGAGGGGAAAATGAGTTTTCAAATGTAGCTTTACTCAGTAGCACGGAGGGGAAAAAGGGGAAAAAAGGGAAAAAAGTGGAAGCACTGAAGGACGTAACCACTTTTCGGTAAACATTTTCTCATTGCATTTCGTCGTCTGGTTATCAGCCTATTCCTCTTTGTGATCAGTTTTCATCAGGACTGTTTCTTTTGCTCGCACTTTCCGTGTACTGTATAATATGATGGTTATATGACTACGGCCAAGGTCGTTTGCCGCTTCGTCAAGGTAAGAACTGGGCGAAACGCTTCTGGCCATCCCACTCTACCTGGTCTACTTCCTATATCAACGGTTCAGGACGCTGGGTTTCGGGTAAGTAGTAACCTGTGATAACAAATAGTAACACGTGATAATACTTTCTTTGTGTGTATTTGTATTTTTTTTTTCGGTTTGTTAGTAAAGTTTATTTTTGGATAAAGATCAAGTATCAAGTGATCCAAGAACAGCTGTAGCGTTTTTGTGTCGTCGAGCTTCTTTTTTAACGTCGACGAGACGCCAACGTGACGTCTAATGATGGCACGTGGTGTTATCACAGGTTATCAACATGTTATCAGCGTGTTATCAACCGATCGTTTCTCTCTGGTTTCTTCTGTTCTCATCTTGACAAGTCGTCGAACTTCCTGGAAAAATCTGCTGTTCCAGAACCTCGACCAACAGAAAAGTGTTGCGTTTCGTTGGCCAACGTGTTATCACATGTTATCAACGTGTTATCAGTGTGTAATCACCCCCTGGACTTTTAAACTTTTTTTTTGTTTAGAAACACGTTAGTCTGTTTGGTCATAGCGATCAATACGCCGCAGCGAAGTGCCAACTCTGTTATCAGCTGTTATCAGCGTGTTATCAAATGTTATCGTAGTGTTATCAACATTATCACAGCCTGTTCACTTTGATGAAGAGTTCCGATCCCTCAGGTCTGTAATAGGGGGTCCAGAACTCACGGAAAAAGTGCACGAGGATAATTTGATAACATGCGATAACACGTTGATAACAGGATGATAACAGGATGATAACAGTCGACCCCCTCAGGTCTGTGTAACCTTTCTCTCTCATACTTTCCACTTTCCAGGGAAATTCCCTCGGAAAAAGGGGAAAATGGAGTCTGGAAAGGAAAAAAATAAGAGAAGAGGGAAACGGGGAAATCCAGAAATGCAGCTACGCGTGCTGGTACGGAGGGGAAAAAGGGAAAATTAAGGGAAGAGGAGGAAAAGGGGGAAATTGAAAGTGGGATACACTGCTCTCTCTCTCTCTTCTTTGTGTTGAACCGTACGGGGCAATAGGCTCGTAGGCCTAAGCCAAGGAGACATTAGGCCTAGTGAACCTTGGATATGCCGTGAAATCCCAGAATAGCTTTGGTTTGTGTGTTTTTCGTCACGTCAAATCACTTTGCCACAGTTTTTTTCCAGTTTCTTGTCACTGGGAAACAAAAAGTAATTTCTCCATATTTTCTTTGCTTTTACATGAACTAGACAAATACTTAGGATTCTATGTTAATTAGATGAAATTTTATGTTTTTTTTTTTTCTGTGTCCCTCTCTCTGTGTGTGTGAAATGAATCCGAGAAGAGAGAAGGACCTTTTTCGGTTCGTGAGTTGATTTTGTGAAATGGTCCAAGGTCTTGTTTGGTGTTTTGAGGTTTTTTTTTCCAGGTATGCCGGACAAGAACTCATGGCGAAGCTTGAAGATTCTCGCACAAGATTCGTAGCGTTCTTAGCTTTTTTTTTTTTTTTTTGAATGGATGAATGAATCATTGTTAATTATAGTTTTTATTGCGTTTTCTATTGATTCGGAAACGAAGTGTTCAAGCGCTAAAGCTCTGGTTTCAAGGCCTGTTTCTTTTTTTTTCCCGTAACGTGCAAGAGCAATGGCGCCGTTAAGGTAAACGGAGGGAGCACCACGCCATCTAGCGATAGAATTCGGAACTATCTTCGGTTTTCAATTGTGTATATATTATTTCACTTGATCTGTAAATTTGTCAGTAATCTTAAATTAAGTTACTGATTAATTTTATGTTGATGAGTTATTTACAAAGAATTCGTGTTTGTCTGGGTAATTTGCTACTCCACTAGTTGAAAATTACGAGCAATATCAGAGTTCTCGATTTCTCGAGTCTAACTTTCGTTCTTTCGTTTTGTTGACAGGAGAAGAAACTAAACAAAAATGAACGGCAGCGTTTCCGCGAGGAGGCGGAGATGCTCAAAGGACTGCAGCATCCAAACATTGTCCGTTTCTACGACTACTGGGAAGTGACGCTGTCCAAACGCGGATACATCGTCCTCGTCACCGAGCTCATGACCTCCGGAACGCTAAAAACGTAACGCCTTAACACAGAAATTCATAAGTCCACAACTATTGCAATTAACACAAGGTGTATAATAAGAAGGCAACACGTAAACATGTTGTTGTTTAAAAATCAGTTTTTTTAAAATGTAAATGTTGGATAAACTTGATGTTTGCAGTTATCTGAGGCGCTTTAAGAAGATCAACATCAAGGTGCTGAAGTCATGGTGTCGTCAGATTCTCAAAGGGCTGTTTTTTCTGCATTCAAGGACTCCATCCATTATTCACCGCGATCTGAAGGTATTAAACAAACTCGACAAGTCAACTTTACAATTCAAATTAAAATCTGTCTTTAATTATTGTTAATTCCTTTTCCCTTGAAGTCCCTGTATAACCTTCCCCTCTCACTGACATTCGACCTTACCTTTACTCAGTTCTGATCATTGTTATCCACTTCCTATTTCCTCTTTTTCCCCCTTCCCTTATTTTTTCCTTTTTACCCTCCGTGCCAGAATACAAGCTTTACTCCTAGATTTTCCCTTTTCGGACCCCTTCTTCCCCGTTTTCTGCGAAATTTCCCTGCAAAGCGGAAACACTGGTTCTGATCTAGATCCCTTCTATTAAACTACCTTCCAAGCTTCTAAATAAATAACAGCATCATCCGCACCATACTTCATTCGTTCATTCTTTTATAGCAAAATCAAGAATAAGCAAAATGGTATTGAAATATTTTTAGTGTGACAATATTTTTATCACGGGGACGACGGGCTGTGTCAAGATCGGGGACCTGGGACTAGCCACGCTGAAAAATCGCAGTTTCGCCAAGTCGGTTATCGGGACGCCCGAGTTCATGGCTCCCGAGATGTATGAAGAGCACTACGACGAGAGCGTGGACGTTTACGCGTTCGGGATGTGCATGCTGGAAATGGCCACATCGGAATACCCCTACAGTGAATGTACGGGGCCCGCCCAGATCTACAAGAAAGTCATCAGCGTAAGAAGTTTGCTACTTGTAGTCGCAGTGTTGTAGTAGTATCTAGTGTCATAGAAGAGAGCAATTGAGATGAACGTTGTTGGTGGTAGAAGTTACTGATTGTTGTTGTCGTAACTGTTGTAGGGAGTGAGACCACAGAGCTTTGAAAAGGTGGAGAACCAGGAGATCAAGGACATCATCGACTGCTGCACGCGTCTGAAGAAGGAAGAAAGGTTATTCAAATAATAAATTATGATAATAATAATCGTAATAATAATAATTATTATTACTATTATTATTATTATCATTATCATCTTTATTACACTAGTGTATTCAACTGTTGTTAATTATTGTTGTTGTTGTTGCAGACCGAGTGTGAAGGATTTACTGACCCATGAGTTTTTCGCCGAGGAGCTGGGCGTCAAGGTGGAGGTGGTGTCGCGCGAGGAAGCGGTGGCGTCCAGTTCGAGTCGCGTCGAGTTTCGGCTGCGCGTCCTCGACCCCAAAAAGCGCCGCGACAAGCACAAGGAAAATGAAGCCATTCAGTTCGAGTTTGACGTGGTCGTCGACGACGCCGACCAACTGGCCAAGGGCATGGTAATAAACCTTGCCTACCACTACTACTACTACTATACTACTATTACTACTACTTCTACTACTACTACCATAACTACTACTGCGTGTGCAACTAATAGTACTATTATTGATATTACTGCTACTATTACTACTATTATTACTGCTACCGCTGGTACTATTAGCACTACTACTACTACTATTACCAATACTACTACTACTTCTAGCACTATTATCACAACTAACACTTCTGGTGCTAGAACAACTATTAGTACTATTAATGATGCTTATACTACTATGCTACTGCTACATTACTACTTGTACTACTACTGCTACTGCTAGTGCAGACTACCACTACTATTACTGATGCTAGTATATTTATACTACTGCTGTTCTTCTACTACTAAGTATATATTACTACTACTATTTCTTCTTCATCTACCAGTACTGCACTACTACTTCTACTACTATTACTATAATTATATGTATATTGTGTAGGTCCAGACTGGGATCATCATGGAGGAGGATGTCAAGTTGGTTGCAAAGCTGCTGAAGACTCAGGTCCAGAGTTTGTTGCGGGAGCGGGAAGAAAAGCGACTACAACAGCAACAACAACAACTATTGCAACAGCAGCAGCAGCAAAACTTACTGCAGCAAAAGATTTTACAGCAAAACGCAGTACAACAGTCGCAGACTGCGTATCAACAGCAACCACCTTTGGTTGCACAGCAACAACAATTACAGCAACAGCAGCAGCAGCAACAACAACAACAACAATACACGCAAATGCCCCAGCAGGCTGCCCAGTTTATTCAGCAACAACAACCGGTACAGCAGTTTCATTTGCAAGCTCAGCAGCTGCAACAACCTATGCAACAGCAACAACAACATCCCATGACGTCGCAGTTTGCCGGTCAAATGGTTATGCAGCAACAACAGATACAGCAACAGCAAGTACCACAACAACAGCAGCAGCCTATCCAACAGCAGCAAATGCAACAACAGCAAATACCACAACAGCAGCCTGTCCAACAACAGCAAGTCCCGCAGCAGCAACCTGTACAGCAAATACTACAACAGCAGCCTGTCCAGCAACAGCAAGTGCTACAACAGCAAATGCCCCAGCAACCTATCCAACAGCAGTGTTTGCAACAGCAGCAACAGCCTGTCCAACAACAGCAGATGCCGCAACAACAGTCTGCACAACAACAACAGTCTGCACAGCAACAACAGCAAATTCTACAACAGCAGCCGGCGCAACAACAGCAAATGCTGCAGCAGCAGCCCATGCAGCAACAACAGCAAGTACCACTGCAACAGCCTGTGCAACAGCAACAGATACCAATTCAACAACAGCCGATACAACAGCAGCAAGTACCACAACAACCGTCTCTGCAACAGCAGATACCACAACAACAGCCTCTGCAACAAATGCCGCAGCAGCAGGCCGTTCAGCAACAACAGCAGATCCCGCTGCAACAACAGCAAATGTCTCAGCAACACATATTACAACAGCAGACTTTGCAACAACAACAGCCAATCCTTCAACAACAGTTGCAGCAACAGTCACCCCCGCAGCCACAGCAGATGCTACAACAACAGCCTTTACAACAGCAACAACCAATGACACAACAACAGCAGCAACCTGTTGCCCAGCAGCAGCAGATTCAACAACAGCAGGTGCTACAA
The DNA here is from genome assembly GCA_002872375.1 of Eulimnadia texana. Taxonomy (NCBI): domain Eukaryota; kingdom Metazoa; phylum Arthropoda; class Branchiopoda; order Diplostraca; family Limnadiidae; genus Eulimnadia; species Eulimnadia texana. The sequence goes on from NKDA01000001.1 coordinate 4,567,774, forward strand.
CAGCATGTGATCCAGCAACAACAACCGGTCCAACAACAACAACAACAGCCGCTTCAGCAGCAAACAATCCAACAACAACCACCGCTACAACAGCAACCAATCCAACAACACCCCTTGCAGCCGCAATTGATGCAACAACAACCAATCCTTCAGCAGCCTGCTGTTCAACAACAGTTGCAGCAGCAGCAGCAACAACAAGTACAACAACAACAACAACAACAACCTCTGCAGCAGCAGCCGCTGCAACAGTCTGTTTTGGAACCACACGAACAACTACAACAGTACCAAACTGTTCAACAACATATTCAAACCCAACAGTATGTTGATCAGAGCCTACAACAGCACGCAGCGCTACAACACCAGCAATCGTTCCAGCAACAACAACTACAACCACAACTTGTTCAGTCTCTGGCACAAAATGGAGATCTGCAACAACAACAACAGCAACAGCAGGTGAATTCGACCATGCTACCGAACAGCGAGCTTCAACAACAGCAGCAGCAACAACAGTACCAACAGTTGCAACAGGACTTCCAGCAGGTGCAGCATCAACAACAGTTTTACCCTGAGATTCAAGCTGCACAGTCGCAGCCTCTACAGCAGCACGTGCCTCTTGTGCAACAACAGGTAATACAACAGTTTCAGCAGCAGTATTACGAACCGACAAACAACCAGCAGCAACAACAACAGCAATACGAGCAAACTGGCTATCCCCAGTACCAACTACAACAACAGCAACAGCAGCAGCAACAACAACTTTACCCTGTGACCGACGTACCGTTAAATGAAGCTGCTACTCAACAACATTTGGACGTCAATTCAAACCCGATGTTGCAGGCTGTTGTAGCACAAGTTGCTGAAGTACGATCTGCTACCCCGGAACCTGCCAATTTAACTGACGGCTGCTGCAACAATGTTGACTCGTGCGGAGAGTGTCCTTCTGAAGCGGTAAACTACTGCTACTATTACTACTACTACTACTACTAATATTAATATTACCAATACTAATAATACTAGTACTGCTACCACTATGATTAGTAATACTATTATTATTACTACTGCAACTACTGATTCTTTTACTGTTATTGCTGATAGTAGAACTAATGCCACTATTACCGTTTCTCCCACCGATTCATCTATTTGTATTAGTTGCACTAGTACTACTAGGACCACTACTTGCACTACTACTGTGCTATTCTCACAGCTCCCGCTACTATCAACACTAGTTCCAGTACTATCATTATTGTTCTTACAATTACTACTACTACCAGTTCTACTCCCACTACCACTATTAGTATTACTATTGCTAATACGGACACTTCTGCTACTACTACTACTATTACCAGAACAGCCAAATGATAACAATGAGTTCCTAATTTATAATCAGAGTTTGAAACGAAATGTTTAAATTTTCATTTTTCCATGCTGTTTTATTATGTATTACTATTACAATCATTATTTTCTGGACATAGACGTCAGAACCCAGTGGACGTATCCGCCGCACCAGGACCAAACGGCGCCGCACCACGGATCGGGGGCCCAGGTTGACTGTACTAAGCGTCGACGGCTCAGTAGTCGAATGTCAGCTGGAAGGCTCCAAACAGCACTCGGTCACTTTCAAATTCGACCGCGAAGACACCATCCCATCGATATAGCCAATAACCTCACCGCCGGAGGATTTTTAGCCAATCACCACGTCGGGATATTCATCGAACAGGTCAGCTCCCAACCAAACAAATTCGTTTTTCGATTTTTTAAAAATATTTTTTGATGAATTAGGTGGAAATAAATTAATTTACAATAACAAATCAATCAATAATAAATCAAAATAAAATTAATCAAGAAATAATCAGAAATTAAGTCAAAAATAATAAAAATCTTTTTTTGATGAAATAGGTGGAAGACATACTACAACAGCTGAAAGAGAATCCCACTCGTCTTCCTGTTGTTTCCACCAATACGGAGACGGAAGGGTCTAGTCCCGCCCCTTCAGGGCGTGGTCAGGGGACGGGTCCCGCCCCAAGGACCCTTCCTCGCTGTCCCCCAGCGCGGGGAGCAGCCGCAACCGAAGATCGTCGAGCCGAAACCTCCACTGCCGTTCCGATCGTTCAGTCTGAACGATGAAGTATGTTGCCATTCTAACTCGCTTGTCCAACTACAGCCCGCTACTTGTGCTAACGAACCCCCCGCCCCTTCCGGTAACTCCTACGGGCCCTGTGGTCTAACTACTAACCACCCTACAACAACTACAACAACACTAAACGAGACTACTGCTACGATTACTACTACGGTGGCAGCAGCAGCGGGAAGTGGTGAAATGCAGCTTAGTCAACCCGCCCCGGTATGTATTGCTTTTTTATTGTCTTTTTTTCGGTTAAAAAGGACGCCTTCTTATTGGTTCGTTTTGTTTGAAATCCGTTTGGTGGATTAAGTGACTTTAGAATAACCAGCGGGAATTTTATTTGATTTTTTTCCTCTCTAAAGGTGAACACCTCTGATTGGTTCGTTTTGCTCTAAGTTCTAATTGGTGGATTAACTGAATTGAATTTATAATAACCAGTAAGAATTTCATTTGACTATTGTACCCTAAAGACGAACGCCTTCTTATTGGTTCCTTTTCCTCTAAGTTCTAATTGGTGGATGAATTGAATTGAATTCGTAGTAACCAATAAGAATTTCATTTAATTATTTTTCACCTAAAGGTGCGACGGGTATCGAGATTCCTGGTCAAGACAATCTCGGAACCGTTACCAGAAACCACTGCCAGAACTGATACACCCACCGATACCGCCTCTGCCACCCCGGAAACATCAGCCACGCCTGTCAGTACTGCTACCCCCACCGAGGTATTAACCCCTACCACCGATAAGTTACCCGTGGTAGCAGCAACAGACTATCCAGCGTATGTTCCACTGCAACCTGTAAGTAAAGAATCTGAGGTAGCAACTGTACCGACTGCGGTAGCAGTCGATGCGCCATCTGAAGGTAGCGCTAAAACGATACCCACCAAACCTGCCGAACTGCTACCCACTGCTAACGTAACACTAGCCTTGAATATTAATATCAACACGAACGGAATTTACTCGAGTAGCGGTATTAGTCCGGCTATTACTATTCCGGGCTGCGTTTCCGCTACCATTGCCGCGCTACCCACTCCTCCGCACAGCTCGCCGGAGAGCACGCTGACCGAGAGCTCGACCAGCTGCACTGCCGCCTTCCGACTGGTTAACCAAGCCTTGTCGCAGCCTTCGACGCCTCCCGTCGATTCGCACCTGAAGGACCTGCAGCAGAAACTCGCATCGCTGTCGATGCCGACGCAGCCTCAAACTACTGCCGCTGACCAGGGACTCATGTCGCCCTCTTGCGACGACAGCGAGCCGGACGGCTTCCTCGAGAACCGCTCGCGACGAGTGCTACCCTCTACCATCGATATCTACGGCCTGGATCAGGAGCTGTCGAAACTTCACTCTCAGCCCCTGACTAAACCCAAAGACTCGACAACTAGCAGCAGTAGCGCTACCGCATCGACTGCTACGTCTGCCGTTACAGTCGGTACGCAAGTAGAGCTACCGGTAGCGGACGCTCAACCGAGTAATCAGGTGAAACCTGCAGATCCTGAGCCGCCGCGCCCGACGAGGAAGATTTCGCGCTTCAGCGTCTCGGTTGTGGAGGAACCGCGTAAAGAAGCTGCGCAGACGGTGAAGGACGTCGATCCCAACGACCCCGAACTCAAGGAGATCCTTCAGCGCCACGACCAGGAGCGAAACGCTCTCCTCCAGCGACACCAGGACGAATTGGCCGCTTTCTACGCGCGTCGTCGCAGTCAGCAGCAACAGCAGCCGAAGAGTAGCGAAGCTGCTAAAGTCTCCGCACCCCTAGTGAGGGCAGACAGCAGCAAAGGCAGCAGCAGCACGCGAGCTACTCCAGACAAAGCTGAAACGCTGCAGCCGAACGCTGCGTCGTCGTCGGACAGTCTGCCCGGGACTCCCACGCGTCAGAGTAAGACGTTCACCGAGGACCTGCTGCGCTTGGTTCAGGACCTGGGCAACAAGCCGCAGCCCAAGGCCGACTCGCAAGAGAAGACGGTCAAGTCGCCGACGCTGAACCAACTTCGATCCGCCGGCTCCAGCTCCTGCTCGCCCACTCACCACTCGCTGACGCAGACCGCGGGGATGGCCCTGCGATTTGTCGGGGTTCCTATGAGCTATCCACAGCAGTCATCTATCTTCCCTGGCGTCCAGTATCAAACTCTTCCAGCTACCAGTCTACCCAACCAGCAGCAGCAGGCGACTACAGTCAAGAGGGCTACCACACCCATTCCCGTTCAGATGAATCCTGCAATTCTTTCTCCGACGGGTAGTCCTTCTCGCTGCTCCCCGGCCAGGATGTTTAGTAACCAGCAGCCTCTTTCTCCGCCCTTTTAGGAAAAGAAAAACAAAAAAGCAAAATTTTTGGTTTGAAGCAGAAAAATTTAAAGGATAAAAACAAATTCTTGCCGCTTTTTTCTTGGTTCATAAGTATATCTTTGGTTTGTGCTAAAAGAAAACGTGTAATCGTATACAACAATGTCATGTAATCCAATTGATTTTTTCTCGTGAGATGTTAGAAGGTATTTGGAGGTATGGAACCAAGTCACTGCTGTGATAGTTTATGTCAGATTTTCTTCTGTTCACTTTTCTCTCTTTTTTTGCTTCTTGTGGTAGTGATACTGAAAAAAAAGGTTTCCGTCAAATTTAGACTCCAAACTTTTGTGTTTTGGCTTATTAAAAAAAAATCAAATTATTTTGTGGGATTTTCTTTGTGCCTTTGCTTTTTTTCGGTCCAGTTCCAACCTCGGCTAAAACTGCTTATTTTCTTTAACTTTTTTTTTCGTGTAATGGCAATGCTTAATATCAAATGCAATCTCGACACAGAAAAATGCTAAAAAAATTTTCGAGTGTAGGTTTCGTAGTTTGTTATTTAGTTTTTATGAGAAAAAATTTTTCCCCCCACGCTGGCTCGCACTAGTCTTTATTTCAAAGTCACAGAACTTGAAACTGCTAAACAATTATTCTATAATAGCAAAAGTCCGAAGTATTTCTTCTGTGAAAAACGCATTTTTTCCGAGAAATGTGTGTGGCCGGTAGAAAAACTTTGAAATTTCTTTTTTATTAACTTTTTTTCAGTTTAAACTCTCGAGGGTTTGGTTTTCTCGCTCCGTTTATTTGTTGGATTCGCAAAATTATTTCTACACTTTTCTTTTTCGTTTCTCTTTTTTATTATTGACCGCCCTGTTTAGTTGTTTAGTTTGCAACGGGTTAATAAAATGCTTACCAAATGCCACTGTTGTAGTTTCATTATTTACACGAATATTAAAAATGCTAGCAAGATAAATATTAGAACGGGGACGGGACAAATATGATTAATGTCGTTTGAACGAATATACAATATTTCAGGTAAGGTGTAGTACGAAGAATTCGTCAGATCTGCGACTTCGCTCGAGTTCATCTTCTGCGGGACGGCGGTTGTCGTTGCATTGAAGGAGTCTTGGGCTGCGATGCTCGTTATCGTTGCATTCTGCGGAATGAACGTTCCCAACGTTTCCGCGGGAGCTTCTGTCGGTATCGGTCCCAGAGTGATATTCAGAACAGTCGTCGAGTTTTGTTTGACAACGAAAGCGACTTCCTGAGGCCATGAATCAGTCATGATCTGCACGTAACGAAAACTTAGTATGAACTTTAGCTCTAGCTTTAGTAAAATACATGGAGTTTGTAAGATCCAGGTAAAAGGATACGCCAGAACTCGCCATAACTGTTTGTGAAGAAGTTGGCGTCCCGTCCACGGATTCGCAGAGTCAGATTAGAAGCGGGAGTAGCGTTAGTGTAAGTCACAATACCTCGAACTCCTCGCTGAGCTTCAAATGCATAAGAGATCATAGCCTACATATGAAATTTAATAAGAAATAGCACTGAGATAGGAAAATAATGTCTTACTTTTCTGTTTTGCTCCCAGTAATCATGTAATTGACTTTCTGGCGGATATTTACAGCACGAGATTTCCAGACTTATCTCCATTACGCCGTGAGCTAAATAGTTGTAGTCGTCCATTGTACCTTTTCAATCGTACTTCATTGTAAATATGTCTTGCTAGGTAAATACGATTAAGTTACCTGAAGCTGGGTACCACTCTGCAACGTTGGTTACGCCATTTTCAAATTTGGCGGGGTTTGATGTTGTTGTTGTGTTACAGGAAACGCCTTGTTTCATCACAGCGTGCGCGTTCGCGTAAACCGTCGCTAGATGGCGGAACGTGTCGTCGTCTGCTGTGTGGCGTCCACCGCGATCGATGTGAATTGCTAAGAATTGCGAAATTATTAGGTAACAATTGTTTAAATTATGAATTCATAACTTACGAGTTTTGCCTTCACTGGCTAACGGATAGGCAGCAACGACAGCCCCGCCGTGAAAACTTGCCGAAAGTACGAAAGTTATGTTTTTGAGCCACCGAGAAATGGCTTCCGTTTCTGGTTCGGTTTTGGGCCAGTGGTTTTTGGAGAGATCAGGGAAACTGCGATTTAAATCTACTCCGTCGGCGTTCGTTCTAAGAAACGTGTAGAAAAGAGTAGACTATGTTAAGTAAATCTGTCGAATCAGGGGACACGCGTTTCTTGACGTCTTGAGCAAGTTTGCTCGCTTTTCTAACAGGCAAATTGAGATAAAATACTAGGGTTTAATGCAATCCGTCGTATGTGTGGACGCAAATATAGTCTGTTCTTACTACTGTCCACACGTGCGACAGATTGACTAAAACAGAAAGGAGTCATACACTACTCCAGGCAAATCTAAGACATACGTGGACAGTTCAGTCAAGCCCACTAGACTTCTTGCATTCTGTCCACTTATACGACAGATGTACTAACCCAAAAACCTGTGTGGCCGGAATCTTATAGTCTGTTCTTACTACTGTCCACACGTACGACAGAATTACCGAACAAAGGAGATATAGATTACTCCAGTTAAAATCTAGCACATGTGTGGACAGTTCAGTCAGCTCACTAGACTTCATGCATTCTGTCCACATACGCGACAGATTTACTAGCACAAAAAGCTGTGTGGCTAGAATCTTATATTCTGTTCTTACTACTGTCCACACGTACGACAGAATTACCGAACAAAGGAGATATATATTACCCCAGTTAAAATCTAGCACATATGTGGACAGTTCAGTCAGCTCACTAGACTTCATGCATTCTGTCCATATATACGACAGATTTACTAGCACAAAAAGCTGCGTGGCTACAATCTCATAGTCTGTTCTTACTATTGTCCACACATAGGACAGATTTGCTTGCACAGAAAGGTTTGGATACAATCTAGTCTGCTCTTACTACTGTCCACACACACGACAGAATCTCCAAACAAAGTAGCTATATACACCAGTTCAAATCTGACACATGTGTGGACAGTTCAGTTAGTGTCCACTAGACTTCACGCATTCTGTCCGCATATACGACAGATTTACTAGGCCATATAGCAGTAACTTAATGCTTCTCTACTAATTTTACCTGCCAGCGTCATTTTTGCTACTACACACTCGATTGGCTTTAGCGAAACCATCCGGATTCATGGAAGGTAGCACATGTATCTTGGTTTGATCCAGCAGTGAAGTGATCTCTCTATCTTTGCCGTAATTCGTCACTAAATGCTATAAACCCAAAAACTCAATTCTAATTCAATAGAATATTATTCTAATTTTATACTAGTATAAAATGAAGCAAAATTTCACGACCCACAGCCTCGTTTCCGTGAATGTTTCCAACATACTTGATCTCAGGTTTCAGGAGAACCTTCTCTCGACATCTTGAAGAAATAGCTAGAACCCATAAATCTACTCCTAAAATCACAAAGCTACATCAATGAATACTTCATTAGTTAATTAGTGAATTTTTAGATACCTTTACGTGAAGTTCCGATGGAGTAAAGTTCAGTTAACTGCGGAAAACATCGATGGACCTCGCGCAAGAAACTGGTCAGCGCTGACTGATTGTGGTAGACGAAACTTAAATTCAAATTGCAAGGTTCTGAAGCTTTTACACAGCAAAAGAAATACGCAAAAATCAGGCAGAAATTCAGTTTGTGTCCTGTCATTTCTGTCGTTGATTGAGATCGAATGAGAAGAAATAAAACGCCGACAAAATCCAGATCTCAAGATTCTCTGCCAAATTGTAAACAGGAAACAAAAAAACCGCAGAAAATATTGGGAAATACTGACATTTGGATTCAAGTTTATTAATTATTTAATTTTCCTATTTTAATAAGTATACAATTTAATATTAAAACTATTATTTCTAATTTATAAATGCTGAATTGATATTTTGTAAAAATGATCTGGCAACGCTGCAGTTTGTCGACAGAAGCGCCCCTGAAACTTTTCAGCAATCAAGCACGTAATATTTGCTTTTAAATTATATAAATCACATTTATTAATAAATTTATTAGTTTTTTAGCAAATATTAATGCTTTCGATAATATTGCTATACTTGTTTAACAGATGAATCATTTTCAGATAACAGATGACAATCTACAGACCGCAGTGGCCACAGCAATGGTTTAACGGGAAGTCTTGCGTTATTCTCTGGTATTTTAATGTTTAAATATCATCATTGAAGAACTACTTGATAAATATTTTTAAAAATGTAACGTAGCTGAATGTTGCCATCTTCTGGGAAGAAGCTGCGGGAAGCGGGACGCTCGTGGACGCTGTGACGAACGACAGCGGGACGAAAGCCAAGACCCAAGTTTCTCAATTTTTAATCATTCAAGTATAAGTAACCATAACTATAGTTAATTATCTATATATTATATATATTATTTTTCTTTCGAAGTTCAATGTAACTGGATGTTGCAGTCTTGTGCGAAGAAGCTGCGGGAAGCGGGACGCTCGTGGACGCTGTGACGAACGACAGCGGGACAAAAGCCAAGACCCGAGTTTCTCAATTTTTAATCATTCAAATATAAGTAACCATATTTATTGTTAATTATCTATAAAATTATTTTTATTAAAAAGTTTAATGTAACGGGATGTTGCAGTCTTGTGCGAAGAAGCTGCGGGAAGCGGGACGCTCGTGGACGCTGTGACGAACGACAGCGGGACGAAAGCCAAGACCCAAGTTTCTCAATTCTTAATCAACCAAGTATAAGTAACCATAATTATTGTTAATTATCTCTAAAATTATTTTTCTTTCAAAGTTCAATGTAACTGGATGTTGCAGTCTTGTGCGAAGAAGCTGCGGGAAGCGGGACGCAAACGAAAGCACTTATTGGTAGCGTTTGAAACGTGAAATGTGAAGTGGCTCTGGAATCAGCTGTTGGCTAGGCTCCGCCCCCTGACCAATCATTTTCAATGCCCTGCGGCAGACCCCACTACGGCCCAGTGCACAGCGTGTTTTGTGAGCGCGAAATGTGAAACGCTGTGCATAGCGTGTTTTGTGAGCGTGAATTGTAAAATGCTGTCTGCTTCAAGTGCCCTCCGGCAATCGCGCCATCTAGTGGCAGCGTTCACAACTAAATTCAAAGGACAATACTTGTGAAGATGTTATATTGTTATGACGTTGTTTAATACAGTTGTATTTCATTTTGTTAAAATGTAGCAATACATTTTTCACAAAACACGATTCAATAGACGTTGTTTAATACAGTTGTATTTCATTTCGTTAAATTGAAGCAATACATTTTTCACGAAACATGATTTAATATTAAAACTTTTTCTTGTTTGAAAGAACCTATTTGTTGAAAGATATACTGAAATAATGAAATTAATTAAAAAAGTATTTCTGTATTTTTTAATGTTTCTTATTCCATTAAAATTAATAGATCAAACTCAAGTGGTAACAGACTTTGTGTATTTGCTTTTAAAAATTTGCACGTGATCCACGAATCGTTCAAGTTACATTATTCCAGGAATCACTAAACATTTTAATATAAGAATAATTACACAAGATCTCAAAGAGGTCATTTCAGTTTTGAGTCATCGTTCCAATAACGATCTCAAAGTGGCCTTTTTCAGTTTTGAGTATCGTACCCTAACGATCTCAGAGGCCTTTTTCAATTTTGAGTATCGTACCCTAACGATCTCAGAGGCCTTTTTCAATTTTGAGTATCGTACCCTAACGATCTCAGAGGCCTTTTTCAATTTTGAGTATCGTACCCTAACGATCTCAGAGGCCTTTTTCAATTTTGAGTATCGTTCCCTAACGATCTCAGAGGCCTTTTTCAGTTTTGAGTATCGTACCCTAACGATCTCAGAGGCCTTCTTCAATTTTGAGTCATCGTTCCCATAACGATCTCAACAAGATCATAGTTACACTTCAGTTCTACACAGTGGGTGGAAGATAAACATACATACAACAAACAACAAACAAACAACATAAATGTTTCTGCGACTCCACTTGATTACTTGTAACCTGCCATAGCGTTTTGCGACTGGCAAAGGTGACAACTGTAATAGCCTTCTGTATCAACGAAGCCTACTACTTTTTTAACGCAGTCTATGTGGTAGTCTATGTCGCATTCGTCACATTGCACCCACTTTACTGTACCTTTGCGTTTTTCGTCGTCTTGTTGAAAACAGATACCACAAAAATCTTGCTTCAACTGACCAAGGAAACCCTCAGAATCCTGCACTTTATGAGTGTTGAAAGGATTTTCACCAGTTTAACGTTCTTTTCTAGTTTTGCGGGACGGTTCCTGTTTCTCGCATTTTGTATTATCGGGGAATTTTTCTGTCTCAACGAAGACTTTGTCATCGGTAAATTGTTCACTACTGTTAATGAGGGCTTTTACGGCCACAAGATGCGATTTCACTTTGTGTACTACCGGCCCCGGCGCTTTCCTGACCAACCCGATCAATTCTTCTATCAGAGCCACGGTACCTTCCACATCTCCTACTTTTGCAGAACTACGTTTCCCTAGTGCTTGGGTTTGTCTCTGCTGTTCTACGTGTTCTTCAAACTGTTCTGCATCTAATTCATGAGAATGGCGTTTGCGTAGCCTGTTTGTTGGGTCGGGGGAATCCTGATCTTTATAGAGGACAACTGGATCTTGTTGCTCTGCACGTAATTTTTCAATCCGGAGACGAGCGCTTGTTTTATCTTTGATATGCAACCTGAAATCATGCGGTAGTGTTGCAGCTATATTGAACACATCTTGGTAAGTGAGCGCTGCATATCTCGACATTGGTTTACCGTCACAACTTTCCCTGGCTGTCTTTATGATAGTTCGATATGGTATACCTAGAATGAGCTTCTTAAGTATAGTTTGCCTAACTTCTGGATGAAGGCGGCAGCGGCCAGCTAAAAAATCATGAGGTACATGATCAAGGGAATAGGTCACTAATACTTCCTTCGTTTCAAATATTCTTGCTACCATAAACGCTGTGCAATGTTTCCCCAGTCTGGAAGAACCTAGTCTTTTCATGGCCCTTCGTTTGTCCTCGGTTTTGGCGGACTGTCTGGTATGATATTGGAAGGACCTATTGCAAACGTAAGTTTCTGTGACATAACTGGTACATACGGTTTTTCCCCTCACCTTCACGTAACTAGTTACTGTTTTCGTCTCTATGTTTTCTTTCCATTTGACAAAGTCTTCAAAGCTAGGGAATGTCTCCTTCAGGAGTGTGCATTTTACATTGTGCTCGCTTTCTACGTGGTTTGGGTAATTCACTAGCCTTGTTAATGGAGCCTCGCAGTAAAAACATGTTCGGCGATTGGATTTTTGGCTGGATTGCTGTTTGCGGATTGGATCATCATCTGAGATGAACCCGATCTCTTCGTCATCGAAACCGAAAAAATCGTCTTCGTCAGCAAAAGTATCGTTACGAATACTACCACTATCGCTGTGAGCAGAAGTGTCGCTGTCAGCAGGAGTATCGCTACCAGGAGTAGCAACACTACAATTAGTATTTTCTTCAGCCAGCGCGCGACATGCGTTTTCAAGGACAGCATCGTTGTCTTCAGCTAGGTTATTGGTGGTGAAACCTAAATTTGGAAGAAAGAAGTTATTAGTGAGGAATAACTTAGACGGAGGAAAACTCACCTTCTGCTAAAGTTGTGCTGCCCTCAGCCTTCGGACGAGATGGAACAGTGGGGACATGCAAGGATATGCTGACCGACTCCTTAGTTTCTTGGGCGGAGCTGTTAGCATGTTTCCCAGCTTGTTCTAAGGGAAGAGAAAATACTTGGTTAACGAAAGATGTCGCGGTGCGTTGGGTAAATTTTTCAAGGTGTACCTTTTTGTTTGGATTGTTGCTCACGGTTTCCAGTTCCATGTACCTTAAGATGGCGTTCAAGAGAGAACTTGGAAGCGAAGCACTTTTGGCAGACAGTGCAACGAAAGGCAGTAGCTACCTTACTGCTACATGATACCCTTTTTTTGTGAGCTGTTAAGTAACGTTTGTGGGCGAAGGTGGCATTACATTCGTCACATCTAAAAGGCAAATTGTTATCAAGTTTGGGCTGTTTCAAGACTTCTTCCCCATGTCCTTCCCTATACGTTTAGGTGCCTGTTTTTTAGGAGTGACGAACCCATCTTCACTTTCTGTAGTAGTAGTATTCCCCGACACCAGTGCCACGAAGTGATTGGGGGTATACGACGTGTTCAGAGTTCTTTGAGACCCTTCCCAACCTGTCGTTGCTTCTCCAACGTTACCTCCACACCACAAGAAATGAGCCGTAGCATCTGATCTAAGGACATGTGGCGTAAAAGTAGTGTTGAAGCGGATGGACGGATGGTTTACCATGGAAGGTGTTATCTGAACTTGGGGATATACAGAAACTACTTTCATCTGAAGAACTCGTGACAATGCTGGGAAAACGAATAGTGGAGAGAACTCAAATTGTCTTGCTTGAGACATCGAAAGAAATAAAACGGTCCCCTCGTATTTCCCAGTACCCTGAACTTGAAAAGCTGATTCATGGAGACCGCTAAAGTTAAAGAGTGCATCTGAGGTTTCCCTGTCAAGCCACGACCATGGATTTGCGTAAACCTCATGGTTGAGTGCAAGCTCTACTACAACCCTACATCGCATCTCAGCTGCGTGTGTTTGATTCCCAAAACAAAGTAATGAAGCAGCATTGTACAAACAGTTACCGTCCCCAGTGGTGTTAATTGCCACAAATCCAGAATATGCGGCTGGAATTAAGCTACAAGCTTGAACGTCTTGCCCAAATTTAGCAAGATCTGCATACGACTGCTGGTCTTGGGGTAAAGGATACAGGTGTAAAGATTTTTCAATACTTTTACAAACCCGAATGAATGAATTTAAACGATCCGTCGTCACCACGAAGTTCTCAGCTCCCCTCGGCAGACCAGCAGCTTCTTCCAGTCTTGCAAGGCACTTCTTGAAGAATTCAATGCGATCCTGAAAAATTAAATATCACTAATATATATATAATTATTAATTATTAATAATTAATTAATGATATATAAATAAAATACCTAAACAATGGTTATGTGCATTGATAATAGGATGTTTACATTATTAGCCAATATTAGTACCACATTTAACAACTAGATGGCGTTGTTCCGAGCGCGGGAATTCCGTGGCACCTGCTGTAGCAAACAGCCTATTGCCACGGAATTCCTCTGGCAATAGAGATTTTCATTAAAACCACGTGGACCCAATTACTTTGATTTAAAATGAATTTTATTTTTTTGAATGAGAATGATTTTGAATTAAATGACGCAGTTCCGGGCGCGGGAATTCCGTGGCAATAGCTATGTGGTACAGCTATTGCCACGGAATTCCTGTGGCAATAGAAATTTTCAGTAAGACCACGTGGACCCAATTATTTTGCAAACCTCATTACAATTTGTCTTATACTATAATCAAAATAACAAAGAAAAACTTACTTGGATCTCAGCCATGTTGGAGCACGATGTTGACATAAAAATTGAAACGAAAAAATTAACACTGAATTAAATTTAAATTAAACTAGAAATAGAACTAAATTCAAATTAACTAGAAATAGAACTAAATTCAAATTAACTAGAAATAAAAGTAAAATCGACTTAACTAGAAATAGAACTAAATTCAAACTAACTAGAAATAGAACTAAAATCGAATTAACTAGAAATAAAAGTAAAATCGAATTAACTAGAAATAGAACTAAATTCAAATGAACTAGAAATAAAAGTAAAATCGAATTAAATTTCGAAAAAAATGAGAGAAAATTTGACTCACGTGCAGCTGCCGGACGAGTCGCTGGGCGAATGGCCTAACAACCAGTGCTTCCACTTTCAAGTCTGGGCTTTCCCCGGTAGGACCCTCCATCTTCCCCTTTTTTCCCCTCAGACAAAAACTTTTTGATTTTCCCCTATTTTCCCCTCTCATTTTCCCCCTTTCCCTCGTTCTTCCCTTCCATTTATAATTAGTGGAAATCACAGCTATTGGTTCCTAAGATTTATTTCGTGATTAATTTGCAGTTCCAAAGGGAAATACTATTATTCATGTCGCTATAGAAAAAAGTCAAATTTAACGCACGACTTCAAGATTTTTCCAGTTTCCCTGGTTTTTCCCCTCTTCCCCTCTTTTTCCCTTCCATTTCATTGTGCCATTTTTCCCTGAAATCAGGGAATTTCCCCTCAAAGTGGAAGCACTGCTAACAACAGTGCTTCCACTTTGCGACTTAGACTCTCCCCACTTGAGGACTCCGGTTTCCCCTTTTTTCCCCTCATAACTGAAATGTACTTTTCCTCTTTCTTCCCCTCGAAAATAATAAGTTCCCCCACATTTTTTCCTCCGAAAATGCGAAATTTCCTGTTGCTCCGAATTCACTTTGTTCAAAATTCTCTTTTTTTTCTTTTCCATAAAAAAAAAACATATTCTGAACGACAATTTCCCAAAGAAATATCTGAACTTCGGTCTAGATTCCCCAAGTTTCCCCTTTTTCCCCTTTCCCCTTTTGCGGACGTCAGAAAAGTCAATTTTCCCCACAAAAGGGGAAAATCCCCACGAAGTGGAAGTACTGCCTAACAACTAGCAATGGAACTCTTTCAGTTTTAGGATGATCAGGGTGTACTTAAAATAAAGCGAACCCGGCAACGGTTTGCAAAAATTTAAAAATTTATGTTTTTTTTTTAAAAATCGATATTTAGACGAATCAAGGGTCCGAAACTTGCAATAATCTTCGTACACTCAGGTCATGTTATCACTATTATCAACCTGTTATCTCTTTGCTATCTCTATGTTATCTCCGTGTTATCATACGTTACCAAATAATCTTCGTACACTTTTTCCCAAAGGGGTCCGAAACTTGCAATAATCTTCGTACACCGCGGTCATGTTATCGCTGTTATCAACCTGTTGTCTCTATGTTATCTCCGTGTTATCATACGTTATCAAATAATCTTCGTACACTTTTTCCCAAAGGGGTCCGAAACTTGCAATAATCTTCGTACACTCAGGTCATGTTATCACTGTTATCAACCTGTTGTCTCTATGTTATCTCCGTGTTATCATCCGTTATCAAATAATCTTCGTACACTTTTTCCCAAAGGGGTCTGAAACTTGCAATAATCTTCGTACACCGCGGTCATGTTATCGCTGTTATCAACCTGTTGTCTCTATGTTATCTCCGTGTTATCATACGTTATCAAATAATCTTCGTACACTTTTTCCCAAAGGGGTCCGAAACTTGCAATAACCTTCGTACACTCAGGTCATGTTATCACTGTTATCAACCTGTTGTCTCTATGTTATCTCCGTGTTATCATCCGTTATCAAATAATCTTCGTACACTTTTTCCCAAAGGGGTCCGAAACTTGCAATAATCTTCGTACACCCAGGTCATTAAAATAAATACATAAATAATAAATATAAATATAAATATAATTATAAATATAAATATAAATATAAATATAAATATAAATTTAAATATAAATATAAATATAAATATAAATATAAATATAAATTTAAATATAAATAAATATAAATATAAAATAAATAAATACTACAAAGAGAATTAAATAAATATAAATAATAAATATAAATATAATTAGATATAAATAATAAAAAATAAATACATATATATAAATAAAATATTGTATCAATCATGTGCTGCTAAAGTAACTAACAACGTTATGTAAAGTCCTACTCGATGAAAAATATCTACAACATAATGCAGTCATTTTAACACATTTAATTTAATTTAATTTAATAAAATTTAATTTTAATTTAATTCAATTGAATTAAATATAAATTTAACTAATTATTATTATTAATAATAAAATAGCAATAAAAAATAAAAAAAATATTAATAAAAAATAATAATAAATTAACTAATATAAATTAATATAATTATAACTAATAAATTAGATATAATTTTTGTTTAAAATCACTAATAGCGAATCTATTTTTGTACTGGTATTAGTATTGTTGCATAGGTCCTTCTCAGCTCTTTAATCATTAATTAATTTAATGAATTTAATTCAACTTTATTTGGCTGATTAATTTAAATGATTAATAAATAATCATTTAATTAATCAGCCCAATAAAGTAGCTGATTGCATTTTTTTTTTTTAAGCCAAGGCAATATCACCTATATACAACGTTTCCACTTTTGCAGGGAAGTTCCCCGAAAAAGGAGGGAAATGGAGTCTGAAAAGGGAAGACGAAGAGAAGAGAGTAAAGAGGAAATCTAGACCTTTGTACGTTCTTGTACGGAGGGGGAAAAAGGGGGAAAATAAGGGAAGAGGGGAAAAATGGAGTCTGAAAAGGGAAGGGAAGACGAAGAGAAGAGAGTAAAGAGGAAATCTAGACCCTGTACATTCTTGCACGGAGGGGGAAAAAGGGGAAAAATAAGGGAAGAGGGGAACAATGGAAGATTGAAAAGTGGAAACACTGATCTTAGCATGGAGGGGGGAAAAAGGGGAAAGATAAGATAAGAGGGGAAAAATGGAAGATTGAAAAGTGGAAACACTGATCTTAGCACGGAGGGGGGAAAAAGGGGAAAGATAAGGGAAGAGGGGAAAAATGGAAGATTGAAAAGTGGAAACACTGATCTTGGCATGGAAGGGGAAAAGGGGAAAGATAAGGGAAGAGGGGGAAAATGGAAGATTGAAAAGTGGAAACACTGATCTTAGCAAGGAGGGGGAAAAAGGGGAAAGAGAGGGGAAGAGGGGGAAAACGGAAGATTGAAAAGTGGCAACACTGATCTTAGCACGGAGGGGGGAAAAAGGGGAAAGATAAGGGAAGAGGGGGGAAAATGGAAAATTGAAAAGTGGCAACACTGCATACTCTTGAACCCTTCAAGATGATCCAGGGTGCATGAGAGATTCCAACGGATGTTTTGATGGTGGAACTTGCGAAATCTTCGTTTCGCACGGTTCCCAATTTTTGGTTCAGTGTTTCCACTATTGCAGGGAAGTTCCCTGAAAAAGGGGGGAAATGGAGTCTGAAAAGGGAACATGAAGAGAAGAGAGTTAAAGAGGAAATCTAGACCCTGTACATTCTTGCACGGAGGGGGGGAAAAGGGGAAAGATAAGGGAAGAGGGGAAAAATGGAAGACTGAAAAGTGGCAACACTGATCTTAGCATGGAGGGGGGAAAAAGGGGAGAGATAAGGGAAGAGGGGAAAAATGGAAGACTGAAAAGTGGCAACACTGTTTTGGTTATACATTTACAAAATATTTCTTTGTAATATACTGCAAATTTTACTAACATTAATTACATATATTAATAATAATAAAATTATATTATGTTATTGTATTTAAATAATCACTGTAATATTTTATACTAACTAAATAAATTTTATCACTGTTTTTAAAACTTCAACAAATATTAAAATAGTAATAAAATTTATTTAAAATTTTCATGCATTTAAATATTTATTTTAATATTTCTTCTTTTCATTTAGTTGTATACTTAGCCATAAGTTACTTAGAAAAATGAATTTGTACAATTTAACGGAATGGAATACAACTGTATATTAAACAACGTCATAAACAAAATTGCTGTTCAGAAGGATTGTCCTTTGAATTTAGTACTAAACTCTGCCACTAGATGGCGCTATTGCCGGAGGGCACTTCAAGCAGACAGCACTTCACATTCACGCTCACGAGCAGACAGCCTTCGTTGAATTTAGTTCTGAAAGCTGCCACTAGATGGCGCTATTGCCGCAGGGCACTTCTAGCAAGACAGCACTTCACATTTCACGCTCACGAGCAGACAGCCTTTGTTGAATTTAGTTCTAAACGCTGCCACTAGATGGCGTTGCGACTAACGACGGACGGAGCGGGACGAAAGCCGAGACCCTGTGCTTCTAATTTTTCGATTAATTACATGCAAGTAATCATAATTATTATTAATAATGTTTAAAATTATTGCTATTTAAATTAGCATCGTTTACTAATACTAGAAGTTGATGTGGAAATTAAATCTGCTGTATCCGTGGACACAGTCTGAATTTCTCATTTACGTTCAACTTTTTCTATTTAACCATAACTAAAAATCCATAAAAATAACTTAGAAATAGGCAAACTCTTGGATTTGCGCAGAAGAAACCATGATATTACGCTAAGATTTTCTTGGAAATCTGTAAACCTGCGCTCTGGGTCCTCATCGATCTATCAAAAAGGTTTTCTGCCGAGTACGTGGACGATGCTGTTGGCTTGAGACCTTTCAGCTCTTGTTTTCTGCAGTGGGGAAAAAAATATAGAAAATCAACAAGAAGAACATAACCGGACACATAATTTAACTGGTCGTGTACGTCTTTTTGTAAGAGGTAAGTCATTAAGTTGAAATGTTTTTCCCTTTTTCCCCTTTTTCCCTCTCCGGTGTTGGCGTGTGTATTGCAAATCAAATGGGACTCGCTCTCTTACCAGCCGGAAAGTGAAGTATCGATCCACCAGTTACAGTAAAGAGGTCCGTGGTCGATAGCTGGTGATAACTTTGATAACTTATGATAACAGCCCGATAGAAAAGTTTTACGGTTGAGCGCCGAATGACTAGGTAGCTGAACACTAGCTCTCCTCTGAATCAGTAGCTGAAGAGTAGCTGAACTTAGTTTAGTTGCTGAAATCGAACCCTCTGAATAAAGGGTTGATAGCCGGTGATAACTTTGATAACTTATGATAACAGCCCGATAGAAAAGTCTTACGGTTGAGAGCCGAATGACTAGGTAGCTGAACACTATACCTTCCCTCTGAACCACTAGCTGAAAAGTAGCTGAACTTACTTCAGTTGCTATAAATGAACCCTGTGAATAAGGGGTTGAATACTGCACGACTTAGTTCTTAAAAATTCAAGCGTACGAACCGTGTGAAAGTGGACCAGTTTCACATTATCACCTAGCTGAATCCATGGTAGTCATGCACCATTCAGAAGGTCAGTCTGATGTTTGACTAGCGCATCTTTTTCTATTGGAATACGGCTGGGTACCGAATGACTAGTAGCTGAACATTATACCTTCTCTCTGAACCACTAGCTGAAAAGTAGCTGAACTTACTTCAGTTGTTATAAATGAACCCTGTGAATAAGGGGTTTAATACTGCATGGCTTAGTTCTCAAAAATTCAAGCGCACGAACCGTGTGAAAGTGGACCAGTTTCACATTATCATCTAGCTGAATCAATGATAGTCATGCACCATTCAGAAGGTCATTCTGACGTTTGACTAGCGCATCTTTTTCTATTGGAATACGGCTGAGTACCGAATGACTAGTAGCTGAACACTATACCTTCCCTCTGAATCACTAGCTGAAAAGTAGCTGAACTTACTTTAGTTGCTAAAAATGAACCCTGTGAATAAGGGGTTGAATACTGCACGACTTAGTTCTTAAAAATTCAAGCATACGAACCGTGTGAAAGTGGACCAGTCTCACTCTATCACCTAGCTGAATCCATGATAGTCATGCACCATTCAGAAGGTCATTCTGACGTTTGACTAGCGCATCTTTTTCTACTAAATTACGGCTGAGTACCGAATGACTAGTAGCTGAGCATTATACCTTCCCTCTGAATCACTAGCTGAACAGTAGCTGAACTTACTTTAGTTGCTATAAATGAACCCTGTGAATAAGGGGTTGAATACTGCACGACTTAGTTCTTAAAAACTCAAGCATACGAACCGTGTGAAAGTGGACCAGTCTCACTCTATCACCTAGCTGAATCCATGATAGTCATGCACCATTCAGAAGGTCATTCTGACGTTTGACTAGCGCATCTTTTTCTACTAAATTACGGCTGAGTACCGAATGACTAGTAGCTGAACACTATACCTTGCCTCTGAATCACTAGCTGAACAGTAGCTGAACTTACTTCAGTTGCTAAAAATGAACCCTGTGAATAAGGGGGCTGAATACTGCACGACTTAGTTCTTGAAAAATTCAAGCGTACGAACCGTTTGAAAGTGGACCAGTCTCACTCTATCATCTAGCTGAATCCATGGTAGTCATGCACCATTCAGAAGGTCATTCTGACGTTTGACTAGCGCATCTTTTTCTATTGGAATACGGCTGAGTACCGAATGACTACTAGCTGAACATTATACCTTCCCTCTGAATCACTAGCTGAACAGTAGCTGAACTTACTTCAGTTGCTAAAAATGAACCCTGTGAATAAGGGGTTGAATACTGCACGACTTAGTACTTAAAAATTCAAGCGTACGAACCGTGTGAAAGTGGACCAGTCTCACTCTATCATCTAGCTGAATCCATGATAGTCATGCACCATTCAGAAGGTCAATCTGACGTTTGACTAGAGCATCTTTTTCTATTGGAATACGGCTGAGTACCGAATGACTAGTAGCTGAACACTATACCTTCCCTCTGAATCACTAGCTGAAAGTCTGTAAATCGATTATTAACTATCAATTATGTTATTCATCGATTATTCATTGACCGTGATGACGTGTGATCATATATTGATAACCTATGATAATAGGTACGATAGTTAATAGTTTTACAAAGATTCATGAAGTAGATTGGTATCGATTATTAAGTATCGATTGTATTGTTAATCGATTATATCCTTAAACATATGATAATGTATGATAAGTCTGATAACCTACGATAACAAAATGATAATTTGATAATCCCTGTAAGTAGAAATAATTGGAAAAAAGTTTGTATATCGATTATTAAGTATCGATTGTATTGTTAATCGATTATATCCTTAAACATATGATAATGGATGATAAGTCTGGTAACCTACGATAACAACATGATAATTTGATAATCCCTGTAAGTAGAAATAACTGGAAAAAAGTTTGTATATCGATTATTAACTATCGATTGTATTGTTAATCGAGTATTGAGATACACAAGCCAAGGGGTCCGAAACTCCCAACAATCTTCGTACAATCTAGGTCATGTTATCACTGTTATCAACCTGTTATCTCCGTGTTATCGTATGTTATCAAATAATCTTCCTACACTTTTTATCAGAGTTTCGGACCCTTGTTCAAATTTATTTAAAACTGATATTCTTTTATCCAGGTAGATCCTTCATTATTTGCTCATTGGCTGTACTTACGTCATTACAAGGGGTCCGAAACTCCAAGGAAAAGCGTACGAAGATTTTTTGATAACATACGATAACACGGAGATAACATGGAGATGATCGGTTGATAACAGTGATAACATGACCTTGGTGTACGAAGATTACTGGAAGTAACGGACCCCTCGCTTAATTACTGTTTCTAATATTTTTTATAATTGCTAATGTGTTGATAACATGTTGATAACACTGATAACATCAGACGTTCAGTCAGTGGAAACTTATGGAAATTTCAGATGAAGTACTTGAAGTGCAGTCAATCGAATGCAAACCTCATGAATATTCAAACGCAGGTCTTCCCTATGAATTATCATCTGTGTTATCATCATATTCTAAGCCCACTTATTGAAACCAGTGTTTCCACTTTCATTTTCCCCTTTTCCCTCCTTCCCTTATTTTTCCCTTTTCGCCCCTCCGTACTAGACTACAGGCCGTACGTTTAGATTTTCCCTTTTCCCTCTTCTCTTATTTTTCCGTTTCCAGACTCTATTTCCCCCTTTTCCCCCCTTCCCTTATGTTTCCCTTTTCCCTTCTGTACTAGATTACAGGCCGTACGTTTAGATTTTCCCTTTTCCCTCTTCTCTTATTTTTCCGTTTCCAGACCCTATTTCCCCTCTTTCCCCTCTTCCCCTCTGTTTCCCTTTTCCCTTCTGTACTAGATTACAGGCCGTACGTTTAGATTTTCCCTTTTCCCTCTTTTCTTATTTGTTCCCTTTCCAGATCTTATTTGCCCCCTTTCCCCCTCTTCCCCTCTGTTTCCTTTTTCCCTTCTGTACTAGATTACAGCCTGTGCGTTTCGATTTTCCCTTTTCCCTCTTTTCTTATTTTTCCGTTTCCAGGGCCTATTTTCCCCCTTTCCCCCTCTGTTTCCCTTTTCCCATCCGCACTAGACTAGAGGCTGTGCGTTTCGATGTTCCCTTTTCCCTCTTTTCTTATTGTTCCCTTTCCAGACCCCATTTCCCCCTTTCCCCCCTCTCCTCTTATAATTCCTTTTTTCCCCTCCGCACTAGAATACAAGCCATACGTTTAGATTTCCCCTTTTCCTTCTTTTCTTGTTTTTCCCTTTTGAGACCCCATTTTCCACCTCTTCCCTTATGTTTCCCTTTTTCCCCTCCTTAGATACTAGAATATAGGTCGTACTTTTAGATTTTCCCTTTTTCCCTTCTTCTCTTATTTTTCCGTTTCCAGATCCCGCTTTCCCCCTTTTTTTTTCAGGGAACTTCCCTGCAAAGTGGAAAGAATAATTTGAATCCTTAATCGCATATATAACGCATCCCTCACGAAACGTTATCACTGTGTTATCACGCTGTTATCACATGTTATCATCCTGTTTATCACCCACCACATAACCCTACGATCAGTGTTGCCACTTTTCAATCTTCCATTTTCCCTTTCTTCCCTTATCTTTCCCCTTTTTCCCTCCTCCGTGCAAAAATGTACAGGGTCTAGATTTCCTCTTTACTCTCTTCTCCTCGTCTTCCCTTTTCAGACTCCATTTTTCCCCCTTTTTCGGGGAACTTCCCTGAAAGCAACGAACAGTGTTGCCACTTTTCTATCTTCCATTTTTCCCCTATCCCCTTATTTTTCCCCTTTTTCCCCTCCGTGCAAGAATGTACAGGCTCTAGATTTCCTCTTTACTCTCTTCTCTTCGTCTTCCCTTCCCTTTTCAGACTCCATTTTTCCCCTCTTCCCTTATCTTTCCCCCTTTTCCCCCTCCATGCTAAGATCAGTGTTTCCACTTTTCAATCTTCCATTTTTCCCCTCTTCCCTTATCTTTCCCCTTTTTCCCCCTCCGTGCAAGAATGTACAGGGTCTATATTTCCTCTTTAATCTCTTCTCCTCGTTTTCCCTTTTCAGACTCCATTTCCCCCTTTTTCAGGGAACTTCCCTGCAAAAGTGGAAACACTGCCTACGATGATAAGATTACGACCTCTGCGAGTTGTTATTGACGGAAGTGTCTGGCAACGCTGCACTGTTTCCTTTCAATCGATTTTCTCTCGAGACTTGCAGGACATGTGCCAAAATGCGCGACCCCTCTATAGCGGACACCGTTATTTAATTAATTTTAAATATTTATTAAACTTTCTTTATATCAAAATGTTCAGCGAATTTTTTTGCTATTTTTAGGAATATTTTCAAGTCAGATTTGTGCGTGAAATTATTTTATACAGCTGTCCGCAGTAGAGGGGCTTGGTCTTCAGTAGGACATGTGCCAAAATGCGCGACCTCTCTAGAGCGGACACCGTTATTTAATTAATTTTAAATATTAATTAAACTTTCTTTATATCAAAATGTTTCGCGAATTTTTTGCGATTTTTTAGGAATATTTTCAAGTCAGATTTGTGCGTGAAATTATTTTATACCGCTGTCCGCAGTAGAGGGGCTCGGTCTTCAGTAGGACATATGCCAAAATGCGCGACCTCCCTAGAGCGGACACCATTATTTAATTAATTTTAAATATTTATCATACTTTCTTTATATCAAAATGTTCAGCGAATTTTTTGCAATTTTTTAGGAATATTTTTAAGTCAGATTTGTGCGTGAAATTATTTTATACAGCTGTCCGCAGTAGAGGGGCTTGGTCTTCAGTGGCCTTTCTGGAATCGGTCCTGTGCCGAAAGTCTGCAATCCAATAATGACCGCTCTGATTCATACCCCATAAATCAATCAAAACCCTCCTACCCCACCCAAGGGGGTCCGCAACTCACGTAGTATAGTGTTATCAACCCTCTGTTATCAGTAGTTATCAGGTGTTATCACCCAGTGTTTCAAGAAGCCTTAAGACCTACGTTCGGGCTTTTGAGTTATAAAATTTCCGAAACTAGGTGAGATAATCATAGAGTTATCAATGGTTATCAATGGTTATCAAGTGTTATCATCGTGTTATCAACTCAAGATATTAGAAAAACTAGTAGAAAACTGATAAAACTGAATGGGACTCGCTATTGGGTAGGGTATTATCAATGGTTATCAAGGGTTATCAAGTGTTATCATCGTGTTATCAACTCAAGATATTAGAAAAACTAGCAGAAAACTTATAAAACTGAATGGGACTCGCTATTGGGTAGGGTATTATCAATGGTTATCAAGTGTTATCAACCTGTTATCATGTGTTATCACCCTATATCTCTCTACCGAATCACTCTGTTATCACGTATTCTACTTTCATTGATCTGTAAGAATTAGGCTTTCTGGATCACCGAGAGCTTTTCCATGTCTCTTCACACTTCTTTACTCTCCCATTGTGTTCCCACCCAATCCCATTCCTCCGCCCCCCCCCCCCACAACCGCCCCACGTTGTCCCATTTGCCCCTATCACTCCCATGGGCTGTCCCATTTGCTCCTGGTACTTCCATAAACTGTCCCATTTGACCCTAGTACTCCAATAGGCTGTCCCCATTTGCCCCTGGCACACTCACAGGTTGTCCCAATAGTCCCTACCACTCACATGGGCTGTCCCATTTGCCCTAGCACACCTATAGGTGTCCAGTTGATCAATTGGAACCCTCACTGCTGACCCAAGCACTCCCATAGGTGTCCCATTTGCCCTTAGCAAACTCATAGGCTGTCCCATTCGCTCCTAGCACACCTATAGGTGTCCCATTTGTCCCTAGTACTCCAATAGGCTGTCCCCATTTGCCCCTGGCACACTCACAGGTTGTCCCAATAGTCCCTACCACTCACATGGGCTGTCCCATTGGACCCAAGCAGTCCCATGGGCTGTCCCATTTGCTCCTGGTACTTCCATAAACTGTCCCATTTGCCCTAGCACACCTATAGGTGTCCAGCTGATCAATTGGGACCCTCACTGCTGACCCAAGCACTCCCATAAGTGTCCCATTTGCCCTTAGCAAACCCATAGGCTGTCCCATTCGTTCCTAGCACACCCATAGGTGTCCCATTTGCCCCTAACACTCTCATAGGTGTATGGTTGATCAATTGGAACCCTCACTGCTGACCCAAGCACTCCCATAGGTGTCCCATTTGCCCCTAGCAGTCCCATGGGCTGTCCCATTTGCTCCGGGTACTTCCATAAACTGTCCCATTTGCCCCTAGCACACCTATAGGTGTCCAGTTGATTAATTGGAACCCTCACTGCTGACCCAAGCATTCCCATAGGTGTCCCATTTGACCCTAGTACTCCAATAGGCTTTCCCCATTGGACCCTAGCACACCCATAGGCTGTCCCATTTGCCCCTAGCTTATCCATAGACTATCCCATTTGCCCCTAACCCTCCCACAGGCTCTCCAGTTGCTCCTAGGAGTCCCATAGGCTGTCCCATTTTCCCCTACCACACTCACAGGGTGTCCCACAAGTCCCCACACTATCCCACAACCACTCCATCCTCCCCTACGATTTCCTAATTCCTCCCCCACTACCCCCACCTTCCCCCACACTGTCCCATTCGTCCCTTTAACTATTCCATCTTGCCCCCACGGGATCCATTAAGATAGGGGATGACGAATTCACATGTCAAAAGCTCGAAAGGGTCTTAGTCAGTATTTCCATTTCGCAGGGCAGTTCCCTGAAAAAGGGGAAACGGGTCTAAAAAAGGGGAAAATAAGGAAAAAGGGGAAGAAAGGACAATTTTTCAAAAGAATAGTTTCATTCTCCAGTACGGAGGGAAAAAAGGGAAAAATAAGGGAAGAGGGGGAAATAAGGGAAAAGGAAAAGTTAGAGACATAGCTACTATATTTTAGCACGGAGGGGAAAAAGGAAAAAAGGGAAAAATAAGGGAAGAGGCGGAAATAAGGAAAAAGGAAAATTTAGAGACCTAGCTACTATATTTTAGCACGGAGGGGAAAAAGGAAAAAAAGGGAAAAATAAGGGAAGAGGGGCAAATAAGGGAAAAGGAAAATTTAGAGACCTATTTAAGACTGTATTTTAGCACGGAGGGGAAAAAGGAAAAAAGGGAAACATAAGGGAAAAGTCACATTTGGAAATATAGCTTTATATTCAAGCACGGAGGGGAAATAGATATTATCATAGCAAAGGGGAAAAGGGGAAAACAGATCCCTCCTTAAGGGAACAAGGGGAAAACCGAAAGTGGAAACATTAGTCTCAGTCAGTGTTTCCATTTTTGCAGGGAAGTTCCCTGAAAAAGGAGGGGAAATGGAGTCTGAAAAGGGAAGACGAAGAGAAGAGAGTAAAGTGGAAATTTAGACCCTGTACATTCTTGCACGGAGGGGGGAAAAGGGGAAAACAGATCCCTCCTTAAGGGAACAAGGGGAAACCTGAATGTGGAAACATTAGTCTCAGTCGTATCGTAGACTCGGAGCTGGAAACATGTCTACTTTCACGCTCCAACTGCTACCACAAATGGACGACTATCCTAGAACTAGTGCTACTCTAGATTCCCTCCTCTCAGTCAAGGAGAAAACTAGTCAATCCAAAGGCAACTATTTACCTAGGATTTTTGAACAATCCGTTACTTTCGTTGCACAACTCGAGGCAAGTTTACGTTTAAGAAATTTTGACTAGCCCCCTCCACTGCGGACAGTCGTATAAAATATTTCTATTGGAGAATTTTACTTGAAAATACTTCTAAAAATCGCCAAAAAATTCCAGAAACACTTTGGTATAAAAACATTTTAAAATTTACTTACGGGAGATTTGATAACAGTGTCCGCTATAGAGAGGCGCGCATTTTAGGCCGTTGAAGGCTAACTCCTCCACTGCGGACAGTCGTATAAAATAT